>JAKSZT010054030.1:29433634-29460757 GCA_026826555.1 Tolypeutes matacus
ATATATATATATATATTCATTTTTTTTTCCTTTCTCTTTTCTTTTTTCCCTTTTTTCCTTCCCTTTATCACTGTGTTATCGGATGTCTGGTGTGCCATGACACCTTCCTCCTCTCAATCCCCATTGTCTCCCAATTTTTCATTTAATTTTCAAAGAAGTTTTAGGTCACAGCAAAGTCACACACGGAGTGCGGGAGACTCCCAGATACCAAACCACCCCCCATTCCCCACCCCATATTAACTCCACCCCCCTTTTTTTTTTGGTTGTTAGCATTGTTATAACTGTTATGCAGATAGCAAAATATAGCAACTAAACATTGTCAGTGATTTACCGTATAGTTTACAATTTAGATGATACAGTTTAATAATTTTGATGATATTTACCATGTCCTGTGTCCATTACTGTAAGGTAATGAAAAACCTTCCCCATGACCACCAAACAACCCATTAGATCTTGACTGTTCCCTTCTCCCCAGCCCCCCAGGGACCATGATACCCCCCTCTCCCAACCCATGGAATGTCAAGATTCACAGTTACATGCCCTGGGGATTTGAACCAGCCCTTCCTAATCCACCCACCCCCCAGTGCTGCACCACCAAACCCAGGAACACCACCACTCAAAACTACCTACTCATATTTCAAATCCTGAGTTTTATCCTTTCTTTTTCTTTATATTTAATATTCATAGAGAGGGAGAGATTTAAAAACATACTCATGAGATTATCACATGAAAAAAGAGCAATAAAGCTGTGCCTCATCAATATCTCTTCACTCCTTCTACTGCTTCATCAGCCCCCAAGACTATGGCTCCCTTAAATAGTGCTATAAAGTCAAGTACCAAAAGAACACAGTGAGGTATATTTTGCAGTATCTAAATGATATTAGCATTTTGACCCTATGATCTGCTTTTCCATTACAACCTGGTTCTTTTGTCAAAATGTGAAAGCGTATTTGAACAAACAGGGAAAAATCTAGACTTCTGGGGGAAATTCCCTTAATAGTTCATAGGCCAGTAATTGCTTCTTTACTAAAAATGCTTTCACCTACAAAAGAAAACTCTTCCAATTACATTCTTATTCCAACTTGTCCTTTTTAATACAAGTTCTAATGCAGTTTATGAACAAACCTACAATACTTGTAATTTCCTAACTACTATCAAGGCTCACAACTTTTTTCTGTTCTTTAACAAAACAAATAAGCAACTGAAGACAATAATTTGGATTACATCCAATTTATGGTTTTTCTCTTTGTCCAAATCAAATCTGAACTTAATCAAACCTTTGTATATGTGTAAACAGCAAATAGTCACAAAATGTTAGCTGATATAATTTGATTGTGACTATTATAATATTATAAAAGGTTCACCACATTTAGACTTTGTTTACATTAAAGCACTGTTGTCCACCCGTGAAAATCATCTACCTCCTTCCCCCACATTCTACACTAACTACAAATTCTACTGATTTGTAAGACAGCATTTGAGGTTGCCAGCAATAGTGTCATTCTTACCTCCACCGCCCCTTGGGGTTCCATGTTCTTAACAGCCTCTAAATGGGGGTACCTCTTAATCCATCCAATTTACATCAGAGCTTGATAAGTGATAGAGAATTCAGAAATAGCATTTTTCCATACAAACTGGAAAATAAACCTACATAAAACCTTATGTGAATTAGAATGATCAAATATGTTGGTCATAAGCATTTTTTTGGTCTCTGGCCTACATTGAAAGAAATAATATTGCCAGTGGAACTTAATAGGCACTCAATAAACATGTACTGATTATAAACACTAAAATTTTCGAAACCATTAATTCTTTTGGGACTAATTCTTTTGGGACTAAATCCTAGGAGATGTGTTAAATGGCACATCTGAAAACTACACAGGAGATACATGTCTTAAATGTGTAAACTTTTTCCTTATCATAGAATTAGACCATCAATGTTCTATTCCGCTTAGCTAGAGGGATGTCTGTCATCAAACTACACACCTGGGGAGAACTACACATATAGAGGGCAACTCATTACCATTTTCTTAACATCCGTATGGAATATATTATTTCTTATTCCACAATTCTAAAGACTCCTTAAGGAGCAAACAAAGATAAGATGTTCTTTTGATTTTGTTATAAACATAAAAATAATAAAGACATCTCATTTTCTAGCTATCCTATACTGAGTGTTTAGTCTGCCTGATACTGGTCTAAAGCTTTTAAAAGTTTAAATCATTTGATACTCATAAAATCTCTTTGAGGGAGGTACTATTATCCTTATTTTTAGAAGAAACAGAAGCACAGAGAGATAAAATAGCTTGGCCAAGAATGGAGAAGTAAAAGAGGTAGAGCAATGACTCAAACCCAGGGAGTCTGATTCCAGGGCCCATACTGCTAACTATGCTACACTGAATCCCAAGCATAATTGAATATTATGCAAAATATGACTTTAGAAAATAGTAACAACCATCTTCTATCAAACCTTTTGCCTGGGATGATGAGAAGCTAAACAGCCCTCTCAACATACCTGGTTAAAGAACCAACTGCTTAGAGGCCATATGTCTAAGAATAAATCAGTTAAAAAACATTAACTGATGTGGCCTCACTTTCAGTGGCCACAGGCAACATAAAAATAGATATTTCTGTCTGCCCCCTGTTTTAGCTTCTCCCCCTTTCCTTTCTCTCTTTCTTTATTCTTCTGCCCAGAGCTCACATAATGCCCAGTCTCCTATTTCTAGAAAATCATCTAATAAATATACCAAGTGTTAGCAACTTAGATGGAACAGAACATTATTCTAAGATTTCTATTAAAAATATTTGGAAAATTTATCATCTCAACCTCCGCCCAAATATTGATGTTGAGGTCCCTGTGATGGTTAGGCTAATGTGTCAACTCAGCCAGGTAATGGTGCCCAGTTGTTTGGTCAAGCAAGCACAAGGACATTTCATGGACTTCAATCATCAGTGAGTTGATTGCATATAAGGCTGGTTACATCTATAATCAGTGACATCTCACCTAATCAGCTCAAGGTCTTAAGAGTTCAAGTGATTTCAGCATTCAGAGAGAGAATCCACACCTCTACTTCAGAAAGTCAGCATCTCCTGAGGAATTCAACAACGGCCTTCATCAGAGTCCCTGGTTTGCCGCCTGCCCTACAGAACCTGGACTTGTGCATCCCCACAGTTGTGTAAGACAATTTTATAAAATCTCATACTATTTTCAGCTATCTCCTTTCAGTTCTGTTTCCCTAGAAAACCCTGACTAATACAGTACCCTTTCCTAGTTTCTTTTTTTAATATATTAAAACTCTATAAAGAAACACTTATGATAGCTGTATTATTTAAATAGCAAAGGTATCTTGAGACAGTGGCTAGATCACTCGCAACAGGAATTTAAGAAATGTCTTAGTTACTGTACCTGGTTGTAATCTATCCCACTTGGTTGGCTTTACCTCTTACTCTTAAACATTGATTAATCTATTCACCTATGCATTAATCTATTCAATTACTTATGGTTCACTCATCAGCTATTTAATGAGTACTTATTATATTCCAGGCTGTGCCAGCTGCTAGATTCATATTATCAGTGAATAAAATATAATCTCTGTTTTCCTATTTATAAAAGTACAAGTTTACTCTGTTTTTATACATATAACTGAAAGAACTCATGCTCACCTGATTCCATACTGTAGTTTCCTAAGTCAGATTTGTAGCCAACAACCAATTCTATTTAGGGAGTTGAAGACGATGAGACGAAAAGGAATCAAAGAGATCACCTGATCTAGACTACTGGATTTACAGAAAAGTCTACAGAAATAAGTAGTAAAAGGAAAAAAGAGGCTTAGGTACAACTGGAAAAAACTGCCTGTATATCCATTTTTCTCATGAATTTTAGAATAAAGGAGGAAGAAAGTGGAAGTAATAAAACTGTGCCTGTTATTAAAGATGATTGTTAATTTTGTTAAGTGTGTTTATGCTATTGTAATAATACGGTGAATTCACATTATTTTTCTGGAGAGGCATATATGCTTAAGGAAGTAGAGGTAAAAATATTATACCTATAATATACTTTAAAATGTTTCAGCCAAAACATAGATAAAATTTAAATATGTTAAATTTTAAATTAAAGTAATGCTTTACATGGCATTCTCTATTTTTCAGTACATTTAAAATTTTTCAAAATGAAAGATTTAAAAAAAGTCCTCTTAGAGTCAAAGTTATATATTTAACAGTTTCTCACTTGTCTCAGATGTGGGAAATAAGCTTTGCAAAATATTAACGATTATAATTATTGTTCTGTTATCATCAGTATTTTCTACCCTTCACCACTCTCAAATAACAGTACGACTAAAAGTCCATATTCATGTAGCTATAACTTGCATAGTAGTTTGAAATCTTTTTTTCTTTTAATAAGGTTCCAATCTGATTTAAAAACAGACATCTTTTAACATAATATGTCAAGAATAAATTGTATTAACCATTACTTAAATGGGGCCACTAGTAAGTCTCTGATAATAGAGCTAAAAAATATAATTTAGTCCTTAAACAATTTAAAAACTACTTTAATAAACTGGAGTTGAGTAAATCCAAATAGTATTAACACATTACAGAATGCTACATGGAAATAGAACTTGGGGTTGATGATGTTTTTAGTTGACAAATCATACTGAAAGAACCCCAAAACAGTTAAGTTTCAATGAAAGCCAGATATATAAGAAGTTATTAAAGTTAAAAAAACAACATAGTCATATGGGCAAAGACTTATACTGAGACAAAGAAAAACTCAGTGAAAGTGTATATTTTAAAAGCAATCCTATTAATATAAAACTCATAAAACATCATTTTTAAGCCTAAATAATTAAAATCAAAACAATTTCTGCTCACCTATACTTGTATCACAGAACTTCACTAGCAGTAAAGAATAACACACATATTATTGCATGTTATATACGATTATAAACACCAGCATGTTATTTAATTTACTCTACCCTATCCAAGTGATAACAAAATACTTTAAAACAGCCTTAGTAACTGTACCATCTAGTAGTACTATAGTATCATCAAGTTAAGGTACATGACATGTACTCTAGAGATAATAAAATCAGAACTAAACTTTATATGTGTTCAAAAAAAATACTACTTCAAATGGCAATTATATCATTTAAACATACCATATAAAATTCTTATAAACATACATTCACACTCCAACTTATAAGCAACTGTGACTGATAATTGGATTGTGTTCGAATTCCCTCTAGCAAACAGTGAAACAAGCAGTTTTAATGAAGCTTCTGACCCTACCCTAAGGATATCCTAGGGCATCTGAAAGTGAATGTTTTGTCACAAGATACCAGTCAGGTGGTACAATTCCTCCTCTCAAATTATTTAAGTTTTCTATAAATTTAAACTTTTTAGCTATATTACAATAGGCAAGAGACTCTAGAAATATTACAAGAAACATTACCTTCTGCCATGAGTGTTAAGTACTTAGGGAACCAGTTTTCAGAGAATCAGAGTATTAAAGAGCTAGAAGGAACCTCTGAGAACATTTAGTTCCACATTTTATAGATAAGAAAGCCTAAAACCACAAGGGTTAAATGATTTGCTGAAGTCCACAATTCTTCTCAGTGGCAAAGCTGGGACTGACACCTGGTCTGATTCAGATCAACACAATTCCCAGTAGTCAAAAAAGACAATGAGAAGAATTTTTTAAAATGACACATTTCCTCAGTCATACATATCACTATATGTAGACATGAAGAACTGTTCTCTGCCTGGGAGGGTCATCTGCTTTGACTTAGCAGGCAAAAAAGAGCATTGTATTAATAAGGGTTCTCTCGGGAAACAGAATCAATAGGAGATATCTGTCAATAGTATGAGATTTTAAAAGAGTCTCTCATGCGGGGATGCACAAGTCCAGGTTCCACAGGCAGGCTGCAAACCAGGGACTCTGATAAAAGTCCGATGAAAGGTCCTTGATGAGTTTCTGGGAGAAGCTGCCTGTCCAACGGCGAGCTGGGAAATTCTCTCTGAATGCTGAAATCACTTCCCCTTTTAAGGCATTCATCTGATTGGATAAAAGCGTCACCCACTGATGATGTAATCTCCCTGATTGATGCAGATGTAATCAGCCATCCATGCAGTAAACTCACTGGTGATTGAAGTCCATAAATGCTCTTATATTACAATTAGCCCAGTGCTTGCTGGAACAAACACCTGGATACAATTACCTGGCCGAGTTGACACATTAGCCTAACCATCACAAGCACCTTGGGGCCAAGGGATCAAATAATTAAGGTACTCCAAATGCTAGGGAGAGATGACAAATATGGCAGCAAGACTGGCCTCATACTCCAAGCAATCAATAAAGTATTTCTTGAAGGGTTCTTATGTAAGGAGAAGTAACCTACCTATAAGCCTCAAGGAGTTCTTTCTAATTCAGAATAATGCAACACAACACATGGCAAGTCAGGCTTGCATGCTCATATGTTTAAAGTAACATTAGGAGCTACAGGCAATCAGAAAAGCAGCAGGTTGGTATGGATTGGTATCATCAAGAAAGCCTTTAAGGAATTGTGGGAACATGGCTGACGGGGTAGGTGGATAATGCTTAGCTCTCACTAAAACATCTGAGACGGAGTCAAGGGCTGCCTTGCTGACCTGCTTTGGGGTAGAGCAAACCAGGACACTGCTTCACAACTCCCAGGAGAGTTGGGAACAGAGAGGAAGAGGTTGAAAGAGCAAGCTGTGAGTCCCTGATCCTCCTGGCTGCTGGGAAGGGCTCCTCTCCCCTACCCTGGACATATCTAGTGAGGGCAAAACTCCTGGCGAACTGTATCTGACTGAGAGGAGAACAGACTTCTCCCTCCCTCCTAGCTCCTTTAGATATATAGAGGGGGAGGATGCTCTGGGTCATTTAGGAGGATATTGGAAAGATAAGAAAAATCTTGAATTTCTCATGTCTGTGCCTGGAAGTGGCACATATACCCCGACCCCCAGGACAAAAAGCCTAGGTGGAGCCTCCAGCTCCCTCCTCCAAATGGGAAGTGATGGCAATCTCCCTGGGAGGAGAAGGGGTCTGGGACGGTGGAGAGTGGTTTCTTTGCGGTTATTTTATTCAGCTGAGGCCCCATTGGGTATCAGAAGGGACCCTGACTTGACAGGGATAGGGGAGGGGGATCTCCTCAGGCAGGCTGCCACATCCAGCAGCCTAGGTAAAGAGAGGAATTACATCAGAAAGGAGGCAGAGATAAAAGACTAATTTAACATGCCAGAGTGAAAAGGACAGATAGCATTCCAAAAGCCTCTCTGGCCTAAGAAGACAGATTAGCTCAGTGGAAGAATTCTAGCCTAGCATATACAAGGGCCCAGGTTCAATCCCCAGCTCCTCTCAGAGAAGTGATACAGGGTTATTAGGCATCCAGCTGAAACCTTAAGACAGGGAACATGTTGACATTCTCTTTATATTAGCTTTTATTGGATGTCTTATTTAAAAAAAAAAAAAAAGTTCCTTTTTTATTTTCCTTATTTTACTCACTAAAACCTGGCTTAAATCCTGCAGAGGACAGGCTGCAGAGCGATTCATTGGTGAACAGCACCACCCTGAGACGATCCCTAGGGATCTAAGAGAGAAGGCTGTTTTTCCATGTTTATCTTTGTTTTTGGATCCTTTTTTTTTAAACCTTTTTCCTCCTTTTTTTTTTTTTCAAAGATTTTATTTATTTATTCCTTTTTTTTTTTAAACGAGTAGCTGCTGTCTTGTTTTCTTGTTGTGTTTCCCCTCCCTTTCTTTCTCTGCTTGTTATTTTTCTTGTTCTCATTTTCCTCTCTCTCTCCTACTTTCTCTGTTTTATTTCTGTTACTTTTTGTTTCTTTCTTTCTCTCTTTTACTTTTTCTTTTCCACTCTTCCAGTCATTTTGGCCTTTTAATTCATTCTATATTTTTCTTTATTCTGTTTCATGTTTCATTGCTTCTATTCCACTTTTCTAATCTTATTCCTCTGTACTTCTTACTCGGGTTAATTATTCAATTTCCTACGCCTTGTAATGGTACCTCTCTGGTCTTTTATTATTATTACTACTATTATTTGTTTTCTCTTCCTATCTCTTCCTATTTCTCTGGCCCTAATTTTTTTTTCAAGGGAACATAGACAACAGCTAGGAAACAGACTAAGAGGTTTGAAGTATCAAAGCAAAACCTTACAATACATAAAAACAACAAAACAAAACCAAAGAGTAGAGAGAGAAGCTAATCAACGGAATAAACCTATCAAGGTAAACATATGCCTGGACACCAACAAAAAATTAAAATCTATACAAAGTAACAGGAAGACGTGGCCCAGTAAAACGAAAAAACTAAAAACCAGGAACAGATGCAGAACATGAAAACACTAATCAGAGCTGTCCAAACAAATGAAGTGAAGGAAGAGATTAAGGACATTAAGAAGACACCAGGAGTACATACTGAAGAAATTGTAAACATACATAAAAAGATAACAGATATGATGGTAATGAATGGCACAATAAAAGAAATAAAAAATGCACTGGAAGCACATAACAGCAGATTTGAACAGGCAGAGGAAAGAATTAGTGATGTGGAAGACAGTATATCTCAAAGCAAACACAGTAGAACAAATACATAAAAAGACAGAAAAAACCCAGGAGGAACTTAGGGATTTGAATCAAAACACAAAACACAAACATGCATTATAGGTATCCCAGAGGGAGAAGAGAAAAGAAAGGAGAGAGAAGGAGTGCTGGAGGAATTAATGGCTGAAAACTTCCCAACCCTGTTGAGGGAGATGGACATATATGTCCAGTAAGTATAGCACACCCCAAACAGTATAAATCCCAACATGCCTACACTAAGACATATTCTTGTCAAACTGTCCAATGCTCAAAGACACAAAGAGAGGATACTGAAAGCAGCAAGAGAAAAGAGAACCATCATGAACAAGGGAAGTTCAATAAGATTAAGTGCTGATTTCTCATCTGAAATCATGGAGGCAAGAAGGCAGTGGTATGACATAGTCAAGGTTCTAAAACAAAAAAATTTCCAGCCAAGAATTCTCTATCCAACAAAACTGGCATTCAAAAATGAGGGAGAATTCAAAACATTCAGAGATAAACAAAAATTGAGAGAGTATATCAATAAGAAATCTGCCCTTCAAGAAATACTAAAGGAACAACTAAAAAGACGAAAAGAGAAATAAAAACAACATATGGCATACATAAACCCAAAGATTATATGGCTAACTTAAGTAATTCCTTGAGAGTAATAACACTGAATGTTAATGGACTAAACTCACAAGTCAAGAGACACAGATTGGCAGAATGGATAAGTAACTATGACCCATCTATATGCTGTCTACAAGAAACCCACCTTAGACAAAGGGATTCAAGAAGGCTGAAAGTGAATGGCTGGAAAACAATTTTACAAGCAAACAATAACCAAAAAATGGCAGGAGTAGCTATCCTAATATCGGACAAAATAGACTTTAAATGCAAAACTATTGTAAGAGACAAAGACAGACACTATATATTAATAAAAGGGGTAATGTTTCAAGAAGAAAGAACAATCATAAACATTTATGCACCTAACCAAGGTGCCTCAAAATACATGAGGCAAACACTGGAAAAATGAAGTGGAGAAATAGATGCCTCTGCAATTATAGTAGGGGACATTAATACACTATTATCACCATTAGACAGAACACCTTGACAGAGAATCAAGAAAGAAACAAAGACTTTGAATAATACATTAGAGAATCTGAACCTAATAGACATATCCAGAACACTACACCCAAATAAAGCAGAATGCACATTCTTGAGTTCACATGGATCATTCTCCAAGATAGACCACATGCTAGGCCACAGAACATCACTCAATGAAATCAGAAAGATTGAAATTATACAAAGTAATTTCTGTGACCACAATGGAATGAAGGTGGAAATCAGTAAGGGGCAGAGAACCAGATTACGCACAAAGATATGGAAGTTAAACAACACACTCTTAGACAAAAGTGTGTGTCAAGGAGGAACTCTCAAAAGAAATCAGTAACTACCTTGAAACAAATAAAAAGGACAACACAACATATCAAAATGTGGAATTCAGCAAAAGCTGTATCAAGAAGGAAATTCATAGCCATAAATGCATATATTACAAAAGACGAAAGAGTTAAAATCAAACCTAGGGGGGCAGATGTGGCTCAAATGGTTGGGCGTCCGTCTGCCATATGGAGGGACCTGGGTTCGATCCCTGGGACCTCCCGGTAAAAAAAAAAAAAAAAAAAAAAAAAAATCAAACCTAACTGCACACCTGGAGGAAATGGAAAAACAACAAACTAACCCCAAAGGAAGTAGAAAGAAGGAAATAACGAAGATTAGAGCAGAACTAAATGAAATAGAAAATAAGAAAGCATAGAAAAATGAACAAAACCAAAAGCTGGTTCTTCGAGAACATCAATAAAATTGACAAACCCTTAGCTAGACTAACAAAGAAAAAAAGAGAGAAGATGCAAATACACAAAATAAGAAACGAGGAAGGGAATATCACCACTGACCCCACAGAAATAAAAAGTATCATAAAAGGATACTTTGAAAAATTATATGCCAACAGGAATGATAATTTAGAGGAAATGGACAAATTCATAGAAACTCACAAGCAGCCTACATTGGCAAAAGAAGAAACTGATGAACTCAACAGACCAATTAAAAGTAGAGAGATAGACTCAGTCATCAAAAACATCCCAACTAAGAAGAACACAGGACCAGATGGCTTCACAGGTGAATTCTACCAAACATCCTGGAAAGAACTAACACCAATCCTGCTTAAACGCTTCCAAAAAAATAGAAGTAGAAGGAACATTGCCCAACTCATTCTATGATGCCAACATCACCCTAATACCAAAGCCAAAGATGCCACAAGAGAGGAAAATTACAGACCAATCTCTCTAATGAACCTAGATGCTAAAATCCTCAACAAAATACTTGCTAATTGCATTCAACAATACATCAAACGAATTATACATCATGACCAAGTGGGTTTCATCCCAGGTATGCAAGGATGGTTCAACATAAGAAAATCAATCAATGTAATTCACCACATAAACAGACTGAAAGACAAAGATCACATGATCATTTCTATGATGCAGAAAAAGCATTTGACAAAATACAGCACCCTTTCCTGATAAAAACACTGCAAAAGACAGGAATAGAAGGAAACTTTCTGAACATGATAAAGGGTATATATGAAAAACCCAAAGCTAACATCATCTTCAATGGTGAAATCTTAAAAGCCTTCCCTCTGAGATCGGGAACAAGACAAGGAAGCCCACTATCTCCATGTCTATTTAACACTGTTTTAGAAATACTTGCTTGAGCACTGAGGCAAGAAAAAGATATAAAAGGCATCCAAATTGGAAAAGAAGTAAAAATTTCATTATTTGCAGATGACATGATCCTATATGTAGAAAGCCCTGAGAAAGCTACAACAAAGCTTCTAGAACTTATAAAGGAGTTCAGTAAAGTCGCAGGCTATAAGATCAATGCTCAAAAATCAGGAGCATTTCTGTACACCAATAATGAGCAATCTGAGGAGGACATCAAGAAAAAAAAAATACCATTTACAATAGTAACTAAAAGAATCAAATACCTAGGAATAAAGTTAACTAAAGATGTAAAGGACTTATATACAGAAAACTACACAACACTGTTAAAGGAAATCAAACAAGACTTAAATAAATGGAAGAATATTCCCTGTTCATGGACAGGAAGACTAAACATCATTAAGATGTCTATCCTACTCAAACTAATATACAAATTTAATGCAATCTCAATAAAAATCAACACAGCATTTTTTAATGAATTGGAAAAACTAACTACAAAATATATTTGGAAGGGTAAGAGGCCCTGAATAGTCCAAAGACATTGAAAAAGAAAAATGAAATTGGAGGTATCACACTACCTGACTTTAAAACATACTACAAAGGTACAGTGGTCAAAACTGCATGGTATTGGCACAAGGAGAGACATACTGACCAATGGAACCGAATTGAGAGTTCTGATATAGATCCTCACATATATAGTCACCTGATATTCAACAAGGCCACCAGGCCCACTCAAATGGGAGAAAATGGCCTCTTCAACAAATGGTGCTTAGAGAACTGGATATCCATATCCAAAAAAAAAAAGAGAGAGAGAGAGAGGAACACCATCTCACACCTCATACAAAAATTAATTCAAGATGGATCAAAGATCTAAATATAAGAGCCAAGACCATAAAGATCTTGGAAGATAATGTACGGAAGAATCTACAAGATCTTGTATTAGGAAATGGTTTTATGAACTTCTCACCCAGAGTATGAGCAATAAAAGAAAAAATAGATACATGGGGCCTCCTCAAAATTAAAAACTTTTGCACCTCCAAGGAGTTTGTCAAGAAAGTGAAAAGGCAGTCTACACAATGGGAGAAAATACTCGGTAAACATAAATCTGATAGGAGCCTAATATCCATCATATATAAAGAAATCCCACACCTCAAAAATAAAAAGACAAACAACCCATTTAAAAAATGGGCAAATGATTTGAATAGACACTTCTCCAAAGAAGAAATACAAATTACTAAAAAGCACATGAAAAGATGCTGAACATCACTAGCTATTAGGGAAATGGGAATCAAAACTACAATGAGATATCAGCTTATACCTATTAGACTGGTGGCTGTTAAAAACAAACAAACAGAGGACTACAAGTGTTGGAGAGGATGTGGAGCAACGGGAACCCTCATCTACTGCTGGTGGGAAAGTAGAATAGCCCAGACATTGTTGAGTACAGTTTGGTGGTTCCTCAAACAACTAACTAGAGATCTGCTATATGATCCAGTAATTCCACTACTGGGTATATAACCAGAAGAACCGAAAGCAAGAACTCGGACAGATATATGCACACCAATGTTCATTGTGGCATTATTCACTATTGCCAAAAGTTGCAATCAACGGAAAGGCCCATCAACAGATGAATGGATAAACTAAATGTGGTATATACATACAATGGAATATTACTCAGCTGTAAGAAGGGATATAGTACTAACACACGGGATAACATGAATGAATCTTGAGGACCTTGTTCAATGAAGCAAGCCAGGCACTGAAGGACAAATGTTACATGGCTTCACTGATATAAATTAAGCAAATTGAGCAGACTCACAGAGGTAGAGTCTGGAAGATAGGTTTACAAGAAATAGATAGGGAGAAGGTTGTGAGCCAATGCCCATATGGGCGGAATCTATGATAGAGTGGAATTGTGTAGTGGTGCAATGAAGGGACATGGTAGGGGTGTAATGAGACTATTGGCTTGGGCAGTGCAGGTCTGACGGGGGTAGGGTGGGAAGGGAGGGTTAGATGGTCCATGGTACCGGCGGGAAGGTTGGGGAAGGAGCAAGTGAACACTGGGGATTGGCGGGTACGTGGTTCAAACTACAATGTTGGGAATGTTCTTTTGGCAATATGACAAGGGTTACTGGTTTAGGGTATTGGATGGGGAGGCATTTGGGTCAGGGCGCACCTGGGACAGGCTTCTAGGGAGTGTGCGAGTGATCATTTTGTCATAGTCTGTGGTATCAGTGGATAAAGACCCACATAATGAGCCGGAAGGTGTTAAGACTCCCATCCTGGGGAGGTTCGCTATGTTCTCAAACAGAGGGGCAGGAGTCACTTAAGAACATGAGTGGTGCCTAACAGGGGAGAGCAGAACAGTGTGTCAAACCCTCAGTGTTTTTGCAAGTAACAATGAATCTTGTCGTTCAAGGAGTGAAGCCTGGTGTTCACTGTGGGCTCCAAGGGGAGGGGGAAGGAGGAATAAAATAGAAGGAAGAGGGGGCATTTTGGGGGCAATGGAAGTATTCTACATGAACTTACAATAATGGATACAGGCCATGTTAAATTTCATCAAAAACTTATAAAATTGTATGGTCCAAAATGTAAACCATAATGTAAACCATTGACAATGGTTAGTAGCTATGTTTTAATATTCGTACATCATTTGTAACAAATATATCATCCACATATAAAAAGGTCATTGATAAGAGAAAGGGGAAAAGTGGGAGAATGTTTAGTATATGGGAGTCCCCTGTATTCTGTACGTGACTTTACTGTGACCTAAAACTTCTTTGAAGACAAAATGAGTAAAAAAAGTAAGATACTGGGGGAATAAATGGAAGAAAATAATGTCAGTGTACATACAAGACAACAGATCTTACAATGATGAATGGCAACGTGTCAAAATAATTTTTTTTTAATATTCTTTATTTTTTAATACCCCAACTTCTAAAAAATTTATTGAAATATATCACACATATATAAACAATTAGCATATAGTAATAGTTGTGAACTTAAAAAACAAACATACATAACATCATAACATCATACAGGGACATCATACTGCACCCTACCAAGAATACTTTGTACTGCTGTGAAACATTTTTAACTAATGATTAAAGAACATCCTCAAAATATTACTATCAACCAAAGTATCTTACATTTGGTGTATTTTTCCCCCAACCTACCCTATTATTTTTTTAATATTATTTATATGTGAACATACATAAACAATAAGTATATAGTAAAAGTTGTGAACTTACAAAGCAAACATGCATACATTATACAGGGGTCCCATACGTCAACCCACCACAAAAACCTTGCATTGTTGTGAGACATTTGTTATAAATGATGAAAGAATATTGTCAAAATCTTACTACTAACTGTAGTCCTTATCTTACATTTGGTGTACTTTCCCCAAACCCACCCTATTATTATTTTGTAAATATATTTTTATGACAGAAGGTGTAAACTTAGAAAACAATCATGCACATGTACAGGATTCCCATTCAACACTCTTCTATCAACATACCACACCGTGATGGAAATTTGTTACAGATTATGAGATATCATCATCAGACTATTATCGGGCCCATAGCGCACATTTGCCATACTTTTTCCATACTCCCCCATTATCAACACAGTACATCTTTGGCTTAGATGAATATTACATGACTGCTGTTAACCAGTCATAGATCACTCGAGTTGTATTTTTCCCATGCTTCTCCACATTCCCACCATCCTGCAATAGTGATGTACATCTGCTCTAGTTCACAAAGGACACTCTTGCATCTATACCACCAATCACAATTCTCATCCACCTCTGGGTTTACTGTGTTATTCAATCCCTAGATTATTCTCTAGCTTTCTTTCAATTGGCATTTACATCCCAAGACTACCATTTTCAGCCACATTCCCATTTATAAACCAGCCGTTACTCACTATAATGTTTTATGATCAACTCTATACATTTCCACACTTTTACAATAAAGTTAATTAAAACTTCTACAAACATTAAGCATCAGTAGTCCATCTCAGTCCTCCTCTTATCTCCTTTAAGAATCCACCATCTACCATCAGGTCTTGAAGATATTTTCCTATATTTTTTTCTAGAAGCTTTATGGTTCTTGCTTTTATGTTTAGGTTTTTTATCCATTTTGAGTTCATTTTTGTGTAAGATGTGAGTCAGGGGTCCTCTTTACTTCTTTGGGCTATGGATATCCAGTTCTCTCAGCACTATTTGTTGAATGGACTGTTCTGCCCGAGCTGGGTGGGTTTGAAATGCTTGTCAAAAATCACTTGACCATAAATGTGAGGGTCTGTTTCTTAACCATCATTTCAGTTCCATTGGTCTGTGTGTCTTTATACCAATACCATGCTGCACTGTAGATAGGTAATATGATTTAAAGTCTGGAAGTGAGAGTTCTCCAACTTCATTTCCCCTTTTTAAGATGTTTCTGGCTATTCAGGACCGCTTACCCTTCCAAATAAATTTGATAGTCATATTTCCATTTATTTAAAAAATGCTGGTGGAATTTTTATTGGTATTGCAATGAATCTGTATGTTAATTTGGGTAGAATTGATACCTTAATGATATTTAGTCTTCCCCATGAGCATGGAATGTTCTTCCAATTATTTAGGTCTTTTAAAATTTCTTTTAGCAATGAGTTGTAGTTTTCTGAATACACATGCTTTACATGATTGGTTAAGTTTATTCCTAAATATTTCATTCTTTTTGTTGCTATTGTTAATGGCTTTTTTCCCCCTGATTTCCTCCTCAAATTGCACATTACTAGTGCCTTTTAAAGGCTATTTCATCTAATATAAGTATAGGTACTCCAGGTTTTTTGTTTTGTTTTGTTTTTATTTTGTTTTTGCTACTGAATGCATGGAACATCTTTTACTGGCCTTTCACTTTTAATTTATTGGTATCCTTGGGTCTAAGGTGAGTCTCTTGCAGACAGCATATTGGTGGCTCATATTTTCTCATCCATTCTGCCAGTCTGTGTCTTTTGATTGAGTTTAATCCATTAACATTACTGTAAAGGCAGTTCTTATTTCACCCATTTTGTCCTTTGGGTTTTATCTGTCATATATTACTTTCACCACTCTTGTATTTTTTGGTTACTTTTACTGATATAATCTTCATTTCTAGACTCTCTTCCAAGCCTCTCTTTCCTGTCTTTTCTTTTCAGACTGTAGCACACCCTTTAGTATTTCCTGCAAAGAAATACCTCTCTGTTTCTGTTTATCTGTGAATATTCTAAACCTACCCTCATTTTGAAAGAAAGTCTTGCTAGATGTAAAATTCTTGGCTGGAAGTTTTTCTCTTGCAGTATCTTAAATATATCATACCACTGTCTTCTTGCCTCCATGGTTTCTGATGAGAAATTGGCACTTAATCTTATTGGGTTTCCCTTATATGTTATGCATTGCTTTTCTCTTGCTTCTCTCAGAATTCTCTTTGTCTTTGGCATTTGATATTCTGATTAGTATGTGTCTTGGAGTTGGTCTATTCGGATTTATTTGGATAGGAGTATGTTGTGCTTCTTGGACATGAATATCCAAGTCCTTCAAAAGGGCTGGGAAATTTTCTACCATTATTTCTTCAAATATTCCTTCTGTACCTCTTCCCTTCTCTTCTCCTTCTGGGATACCCATGACACACGTTTGCACATCTCATGCTGCTGTTTAGTTCCCTGAGATCTTGTTCATTTCTTTCCATTCTTTTCTTCACCAGTTCTTTTGTATGTTCGCTTTTGGAGGCTATTTCTTCAAGCTTACCAATTCTTCATTCTGCCTCAACTCTGCTATTATATGATTCCACTGTATTTTTTATTTCATTAATTGTACCTTTCATTCCTTAGCATAAGAGCATAAGAGCTGCTATTTTTCTATGTATGCTTTTAAATTCTTCTTTGTGCTCATCCAATGTCTTATTAATATCCTTAACCTCTTTAGCCATCTCATTGTATTTCTTAAGGAGATTTCTTTGACCATCTATGATTAGTTGTCTCAACTCCTTTACGTCATCTGGAGGCTTATCTTGTTCCTTTAACTGGGTCATATCTTTCTGTTTCTTGGTGTGGATTATAATTTTTTGTTGGCATCTTGGCATCTGGCTTATTCGATAAATTTATTCTGGGTGCAGTTTCTCTCTTTAGTTTAGGGTTTTCTTGCTCTTGCTCTTTCTCCCTTGCTGGTTGTATAGTAGGAGCCAAAGATGTAATTAGTGCTGTAAGCTGTGGAGGCTCAAGCTGCCCAAAGTGCCCAAGGGACAGAAGAAGTTTCTCTCAACTTTCTCCTTTGCCAAAGGTAGGGACAGAAACACAGCCATGTGTAACAATCCAAGTCATGCAGGCCTAAACTCTAGTTGCCCAGAGAGACTGATGAAGCTTCACACCCCTTCCTCCTCTGCCAGGGGTGGGGATGGATTTGCACGTCTAGGCAGCAATCTAGGCCATGCGGGTCCAAAATGACCACAGTTACCCCGGTAGACTTCCGACTATTCAGTCTGTGCCAGCTGAATGTACCTGCAGTTACCCGGAGAGGCTGGTGCAGGGCCTGCCAGCCTCCTCCCTGCTAGAGGTGGGGCTAAATGCTAGGCTAAGGCTGCAGTCCAATCTGGGTGAAAGAAGCCAGTTCCTACTATCACTGTGATTTTCAATCAGCCTGGCTTCCCCTCATGATGGGGGCGGAGTCAAAACGGTGCTACTGGCCTCTTTCCGAACTGGAGAGGTTCAAACTTTAGCTCAGGATCATTTCTGGTAATGCCATTTTAAATAATGAAATCAGAAAGACACACTCACTTTCAAAGTACTGTATCACCAGTCATAATCTTAACTTTCCAGTAATCACTCTTATAACACCATATTATATTTCAAAATCAGTAATATTTCATAAAGAATTTAGAAAACTAAAGTTAGGTAGTCCAAGAAAATGATATCTACCTATTAGGGAAGCACAAGTTTAGAAACATTTTGTTTAAAGACCATAGCATAAAGCCTAACATATAGTAAATTTTCCAAAAAGATAGTTGAGAAATTAACTTATAAGGTTCTTTTTATAAAGAGGTATTTCTTCTGAAGTAAATGTTTTTTAATGTAATTTGAATTCTAATATTTAATTTTAAGAAATTATTTTCATCAAATCACTAAATTATCTTTTATTATTTTTGCTTTCATTACTTTATTTTTTTAATGTACTTTTTACTTTTTTTAAAAGGATATTTAGATTACATAAATGTTACATAAAAAAATATAGAGGATTCCATATGCCCCACTTCCTACCCTTCCCACATTTTCCCACATTAGCAACATCCTTCATTAGTGTGGTACATTTGTTACAATTGATGAGCACATTTTGGAGCATTGCCACCAAGTGAGGATTATAGTTCACATAGTAGTTTACACTCTCTCCCTCACAAGTCTGTAAGTTATGACAAGATGAATAATGGCCTGTATCTGTCATTTCAATGTCATTCAGGACAATTCCCAAGTCCCAAAAATGCCCCTGTATTACATGTATTTTTCCCTCTCCTATCTTATCTTTGATGGAAAACAACATTATCACTGAAGCATTTCCTTTCTTTTGTCTAAAATAAATTTTTTTACAAATCTTATCTAAATGGGGATTGAATGAAGTACATTAGAAACCCAAAAGATTTTTTTAAATGTGATTTTCTACAGGTGTATTTGGGAATTTTTTTCTTCAATAAAAATGATGAACATGAAGAAAGAAAGAAGTTGACGAATGTATACTCTGAGACTTCAAAATTCCAAATTTGGACTATTAAAAAAGAGCCAAAATATAATTAATATAAATGGAAAAGACTAGAAGAAACAAAACATTCTAATAAGCATTCAGTCTTGGAATAAAGCTATCTGATTGATTTTTAAGGAAGAACACTGTTTTATCCTAGTATGAAAAATGTTTTGGAAAATTTTCCCTAAAAGCCAATAAAAATGAAAATGGCCCAGAACATCAATTGTGCCCCAACTATGTAGGGCATTACCCTAACACACTTTTCATGACTCACTCATCCTAACTTAACTAAGATTGCTGTTGCTGTTCTCCAATTCTTCTTTGACCTTATTTCCCAATTCTACCTCAATTCTTTTAACTCTAGTGCTTTAACACAGGCTGTATAAATAGTAATTTTTCTTGCCCTTTTTCTCTTGCCAAAACTATTCAACAATGTCATCCTTCTCTAATTTTGAATCTTTTTCCTAACTTATTTTCTCTCTCCTTAAATATCCTATTGCTGAAGTTCCTATCTCCATAGTTTCAACCAAAATATAAATGAAAGGGAAAAAATATAAATAAATGAAGGGAGAACTAATATTTAAAACTACAATCTAAGAAAATTGTCAGAAAATAAAAAGCCTAATCTACATACCAAAAGGGCCCACAGATACCTGGAAAAACTGACACATGATAATCTACTCTAAGACATATACTAGTAAAACCATGAGACAATATTAATAACGAAAAGATCCTAAAGATAGCAAGGAAAAAAGGCCAGATAATATGAAACCATAAAAGGATTAGCCCGGCAGAAGACTTCTCAAAAGCAGCATGCAAAGCAACAAGAAAGCAGCATTTACAAGATACCCAAGAAAGAAAGTGTGAACTAAATAATTTCAATCTATCGAAGCTTTCCTTCACATATAAGTGTTACTGAAAAAGTTTTAGACACACAAGGGAATCCTCTTCCCATAGGTCTATCTTGAGCAATCTACTAGACAATGAACTTCCTATCAATAGAAGAGTAGGTAACTTTAGCAAAAAGACTGAGGTGTTATCATTTAACAGATTTAATTATATCAGACTGAAACAAGGCTGGAAATGAAGGCAAAAAAGAATATACAAATGATATGTGTTCTGACAATGTAAAGTGATATACCAAAAAATAAGACAAAAACAGCAATGGAAAGAGGAAAGTAAAATAAGCTCATTGAGAGTGAAGAAGTAAATAGGCGGAAGTCAATGAATACCATGAAAAATTATCAAACTAGTAGTTAAAAGTTAAACAAGCAAAAAGTGGGTTAAGGGCATCTTAAAAAGATGTAAGTACAAAGGTAACAAGTAGAACAAAAATACTAACTTTTCTAAATATCAAGAAAACTCAAAATACTTAAAGAATAAAAGATAAAAGAAAATGCATATGGAAACAAAGCAAATATAAGTAATAAATATGTATTTATCTAATAACATAGCAATGACCTTTGTAAAACAGAAATTAAGTACAATCAAGGATACAGACAAACACAATAAAAATAGGAGACATTTAAACACTAGTCTTGGCATAAAACAGATCAAGTGGACAAATAATAAGTAAAGATATAGATGCTATAAACAATATAATCAAAAAAGGTCATTTTAAAATATATATATTGAACTTCACAACCTAAAAATAAAGAATATGTTTTTCTCAGACATATATGGAAGACTGAAAGTGATATTTCAAGTCAGTAAAGCAGCAGTATTCCAAAGAGTAAAATCATAAAAATTAATAACCTCATCACAATATAATAAATCTAGACATTAATAAAAAATTTTAAAGGACTTTACACCTGGAAATTTAAAAACCTACTGGACAAATTTTTAATAAAGAAGAAATTCAACCTTCTAAAATTTAAAGATAATAAAAACACTACATGTCAAAATCTGTGAGGTACAGGTTTTAAAGCAGTCACCAAAGGAAAATTCATACCTTAAACATTTGTGCAAGTAAGAAATGAAATAATTAAAATACATCCAATTGAAGATATAGAAAACAAGAGAATAATAAAGCACAGAAAATGACATAGTAATGGTAAAAGTGAACATAAAAATAGCTTATCTCATTAATAAATCAAAATCCAAGTTTGTTAGAAAAAAAGTACCAAAATGGGCAACTGCTAGTTACCTTCATAAAGAAAAAAGGAAGAAAGCAAAATAAATGAAAAAAATAACTTGAAGGAAACAATAAGTGAAGTAGAAGAAATTTAAAAATTTTAAGAGGCTGTTTTGCAGATCACCATATACATAAATTTGAATAACTAGATGAAATGTATAATTACCAAAATTAACCCAATAAGAGATAGAAAGATTAAATAGCCATTTCCATAGGAAAAAAAACAGAATTACAAGGAACTACATCACATAGTAAGGCATCAGAAATAAATGGTTTCACATTCAGAGGCCAGATGGTCCCAATGATCTGAACAGAATTTGTTCTAGAACATAAAAAATGAAGGAAAACCTACAAATTCACTTTATGAAGTGAGTATAATGTTGATACTTAAATCTGATAAAGATAACACAAAAAGAGAAAATGGCAGACGAATATCACTTATGAATATCAATATAAAAATACTACATGAAATATGAATGAACACACTCTAATACCATATTAAGTAAACATTTACACCATAACAAAGTGGAATTTATCCCTGGAGAGAAAGGTTGGTTCAATGTTAGTGAGCCCATAGATATATTACACCATATTAATAGATCTGAGAGGAAACATAGGATTATTTCCATGGATACAAAACAAGCATTTATATTACAAAATCTTGGTAATTAATATAACAGTATTGGACTGGTACATAAAATTGACAGATGTTTAGAATACAATAGACAGTAGAGAAATGAACACAAGTATATGTGGCAATTTAGTATATGATAAAAGAGGCACTTACTATCACCGAAGCAAAGATGGTTTTTTAAATAAATAATGTTGGGACAACTAGAAAACTATTTAGGAAAAGATTAAAAAAGATACATATTTCTCATCATGTCAAAGAATAAACTATAAATGAATAAGAGATTTAAATGCAAAGAGAAAACATTCAACAAAATTCTTGTATAACCTATGTGTATGAATCTATTTCTAACAATGACACAAATTCACAGTTAATAAAAAGAAATTTGACCATATTTTAAAGAAACAAAATTCTTCTGCATGGCAATAAAACACCACAAGCGTAGTCAAAGGACAAAAGGAAAATTGGGAGAAATATTTAATAGATGAAGGGCTAATACAACTTGGATCTAAAGAACTCTTCAAAATTGAAGAAATATAATTAAAAGCATGCCCAAATATGGGCAATTGACATGAATAGACAATACACCAAAAAAAAAAGTTATTTAAGATTGGCCCCATTGTTTTTGGCCATCATAGAATATCAAAGTTATCATTCTATAGATGACTCTCAGACCTTGAAATTGAACGGAGTACGGCCTGGGGTTTCAGACCTGTTTGGAACCTGTGACTCCCCGTTTTCTGTGCAATTTCTCCCTATGTCAGTGGGAACGTTTATCCTATGACTGTCCTTCCATTGTATATTGGGAGCAGATAATGTGTTCCCCTATGTTTCACAGGTCCACAGCCAGAGAGGAATTGTGCCCCAAGACAGACCACACCAGTAAATGATTCTGATGAAACTTTATACTTTATATTCTTATTGAAATGATTTAAGGCTTATGGGATATTGTGATAGAATGAATATATTTTGCATATGGAAAGAACATATGTAGTTTGGGGGTCCAGAAGGTGGAATGTGATGGTTTGAAGCTGTATGGGTCCCAGAAAATCATGTTCTTGGGGCTGATCCATTCCTGTGGGTGTAAAACGTATTGTAAGTATGGCCTTTTTGATTAAGTTACCTTGTTAAGGGCCTTCTGATTAGGTTATTTTGTAAGGCATAGTCTTTTGTAAGGGTAGGTCTTTTTTTTTTCTTTTTTCTTTTTCTATTCGTAAAGAAATTTGTTTTTTTACAAAAATTCCTGACATTACAGAACTGTAATGTATTAATATTCGACTCTTACATTTCCAAACAGAAAAAAAATTCTTGAGCAAGAAGCAAATAGAAAAACAGGAAGAGGATAACAAAACTAAATATGGATCTCAGCATTAACAGCTGATCAGAGAAAGGAATTAAAATGCTTTAATTAAAATCACAAGTAGATAATAAAAGTGTGTAGAAACTGAAAATTTACAAACTATTTAAAACCTGGAATTGCTGACTTTTCAAAAACTACACAGATGGATCATGGGTGGTGGTGAACAGCAGAAAGGGATTAAGGATGAATATGCATTGTTCTAGTGGCTCTCCATGCCACCCATCTCCAAGGAAAGCCTGACACTGATTAGATATCGAGCCAGGCTAATGCTGGCAGTAGATCCAGTGATGGTAACCTGCCTATAAGTAGATCCTTCCACTGGATTCGGCCAAGACCACTACATATCACACCGATTTTAGCACCTTGATGCCCAATTATATAGCCAATCAAATTGTTTGGTATGTGAGTTCATGAGCAGTAGTCTGAGAAGATGCTCAATAGCTTTTCACTTCTAGAGAACTGGATTCAACACTGAATTTGGTGTTGCCATGCATCACAGGAAAATGAGACTGTTGCATCACCAACTGGTGCAGCTTGTCAAATCTGGCTGTGGAATGGCATACTGTCCATGAATGATATAGACCTCTAGAAGTGGTGCCTCCAGGTCAGGGTTGAGGCACATGGATGAGGTGGTATGGGGAAAGCTCGCACTGTCGCTGCCTGTGCTGTACCTGTCTTGACCACGTGCAAAGATGATCAGAAAACTGGACAGCCTGGGCGAGTATGGGATGGTCATGTCCTTTTGGGGGTCTGCGGAAGAGTCTCCAACATGACCACACAGACCTGTCTGACACACTCAGTGATGGACTGTGGAATGCCAGCAACGGTATGGCCCGCTCACTTGAGTTGAGGAGGATATGGACTACCACCTGGACCTGAGCCCCTGTACTCTTATTCCCTTATTTTTGCAACCACCTTTCCCAATGAGAAAGCCACACTGACTTGCAGGGACCACCAGCCTCAGGGTGACCGGGAAAGGTGGAGGGCAGCAGAGTGCAGGCTGGTGGGAGGGTGGGAGAGGGCACAGGCTGCAGCTGATCCAGCTGCTGCCTCTGCTGGTCTCGGCCCAGGGTGGGTCTTAATCCTCTTACTGGAGTCCTTTATAAAAGAATTTAATTCAGACAAAGAGAAACAGAGAAAGCCAAGGAAGTAAGAAGTTGTGGCAACAAAATCCAGAAGAGAAGGAAAAGCCTATCAGATGTCACCATGTGCCTTGCCATGTGACAGAGAAGTCCAAGATTGCCAGCAGCCAGTCTCTGGGGAGAAAGCACTGCCCAAAAGATGCCTTTATTCAGATATTTTCCTAAGTCACGAAACTGTAAGCTTGTAAATTAATAAATCCCCACTGTAAAAGCCAACCCACTTCATGGTATCTGCAATTCAGCATCCTAGCAGACTAAAACACTTCTCAAACTGAAATGCAAAGAAAAAAAAACAAAACAACAGAACATCCAAAAACTGTAGAACAATTTCAAAAGATGTAAGATAAGCATAATTGGAATATGAGGAGGAGAAATATTTAAAGTAATCCTGGCCAAAAGTGTTCCAAAATTAATGACAGACACCAAACCACAGACCCAGGAAGGTCAAAGAATATCAAGCATGATAAAAAATGAAAATTCTATACCTAGGAATATCACATTCAAACTGCAGAAAACCAAAGACAAAGAGACCATTTTGAAAGAAGCCGGAGGAGAAAAAAGGATAAGAATTTCAGGAGACTTCTGGTTAGAAAATAAATATTCCAAGAGAGGAAATTCCAAAGACTCAGAGATTTCCCAGGAACTGAGTACAAAGACCTCTCAAGTTTTTCATTATACTGACCTCACATACCATGGAATACAAAATAATTTCACCCCTAGAACATCTGCTGGGGAAGTCACAGACATGCTCGGCAGCCATCTCTTAGCTCTTGTTTGTTTGAGTCCAAATACTTTGATATGTTTCTATTTCACAGTTGGGGGAGATGTTAGGTCTCAACCATGAAAACCAAGTACCTTGAACTGAAACCAAGAAAAAGAAGCCCTGCTTGCTGCTTGACAGGATGGGAACTCTGCACAAAGGTTGCCTGATATATGCTGTGGCAATCTGAAGCTTTTGTGGACCCCAGAAAACCATGCCCTTAGGGTTAATCCAGCCTTGTGTATGTAAACCTATTGTAGGTAGGACCTTTTGACTAATTACTTCAGCTGATTAGATTGTGTGATCCAGGGTGGGTCTTAATTCTCTTATAGGAATCTTTTGTAAACAGAGGAATAAGAACAGCAGATACAGAAAAATGCTGCAGACAGAGAGAAATGCCCAGAAGCTGAAAGAGAAGGTCCCAGGAGCCAGAACCTGAAAGAAATGAGGCCTGGAGGAGAAGGGAGAGATGAGCAGATAACACTATGTGCCTGATCACCCACAGGTACAGCTTAGGGAGAAAGCATCTGATGATGCCTTGATTTGATACTTTCATGGCTTCAGAATTGTAAACATTTCAACTAAGTCCCTGTTGTAAAAGCTATCCCCATTCTAATATATTGCCTTGGCAGCCTTTAGCAAACTAAAACACATGCTTTTAGCTCAGTAGCAGGGTGCCCTCCCCTTGAGGTGTATAAAACCCAGCACTTGGGAAGCACAGTGTTCCTCACCTCCAATGAAAATCAGAGCAAGCAGAGTCACCATCCACCAACCTAAGCAGTTGGCCTCCTCAGAGGAACTGCCACGATGGGGTCTCTTCCCCAGCTCTTCTGGACTCTTTGTGCTGAGGAAATAATAAAATGGTCATTTGCTGAGAATCTCGTTGTACCTGAGCCTGTGTCCCCACAAGGCATTGTGTAGCAACTCACGCACAGCATCTCCAACTGATGCCATAATTTTGCCCACTGAAACCCATTTTAGATTTCTGACATCCAGAACTGTATGATAAAAAAAAAAATTGTGTTGTTTTAAGCCACTATGTTTTTGGTAATTTTATATAGTAGCCATAGAAAACTAACATACTAGAGAGGGGGCAAGATGGCGTTGGTGTAGGAGGGCGCACACTGCAAGCTCCCAGAGCAAGGCGGATTGGGGACGGGGTCCTGCCTGGGGGTCTGTGCTGTGCACGCGTGGAGTGAGAAGCTTGGGACATCTATCTGCGCGGACCGGCGGCGTGGACCGAACGGTGGAGATTCGTGAGTTTTGAGGCTGCCGGTGGGGGTTGGCACAGGCGGCTGAGCCCCGCGGTTACGGAAATAAATAATAAAACGGCCATTTGGAGCCGCGGGCAGCGGCGAATAAGTTTTATTTTCTGGGGAGCTGGCTGCCTGGCGCCCCTTGGACCTTGTGTGAGCAGAGCAAAAAGCTAGTCAGCACCCGGTGAACCGGAGAGGGGATTTTGGTCGGGGAACGGAGCTGATCTCCCTAGCCACCTAGGGATAGGACCCGGGCCGCTGCGGAGCCAGGAGGAAGGGACACTTCCCAAAGAAGGGAGGGTTCGGTTGGAAGACAGGGAAGGGTATTTTATATTTTTAGACATCGATCTGGCTGCCTGCACCGCCCCATAGCTTTGGGGAGCAGATAAGCCGACCTGAAGCAGCACCAGGCTGAGAGCAGACGCGAATCTGCACTCAAACTGATTTATTGAGCAGCCCGGGGACGCTGGAGCTCGGCGCCAGAAGGGGCGGAATCCGCCCTCTTTAGCAATCACTGACTAACATCAGAGTTTCAGCTAACCTGGGGAGTCCGGAAAGTGGGACGTGCTTGATTAATTTCCACGGGCCCAGCTAGGGTCCCTTCCGTAAGGGGGTTGGTCTAGAGGAGGAATTATTTTGGGTCCTGCATTTGGCTAAAAAAAAAAAAAGTGAGGTCACCTTAACAATTGAAAAATAAATTCTTTTTAATTTA
>JAKSZT010054030.1:29460857-29750734 GCA_026826555.1 Tolypeutes matacus
TTTTATTTTTTTATTTTTTATTAGTATTAACTTTTTCCTTTCAGACCTTTCTCTACTATTTCTCTACCTCCTCATAATTCTAGCCTTCTAAATCACTATATATATATATTCCTCCATTTGTTTTCCCAGTCCATTATAGGAACTCCATATTTTTTCCTAGTACTCTACACTGCCTACACAAGTTAAATATTCATCTCATTGAATCTCATTTTGCCCCTCTTCTAACTTTTATCAACATTTCTATTATCCTTCTGCCTTCCTTACATCTTTTGATCCCTCTGGCCCTAACCTTTTGCCTTCAAGGGAACATAGAAAGAAGTAAGGAAATAAAATAAGAAGAAAAACTGCCAAAGAGAAAACTTAACTCACACGCAGAACCAACAGCTAAATAAAATTCTAGAGCATAGAGAAAAGCTAATCAACTGAACAAACCCATCAAGATAATATGATGACCAGAGGGCAACAGAAAAATACAAATGACTCTGAAAAACTGGAAAACATGGACCAGTCCAGTGCACAAAATAAAAACCAGGAAGCAATGCAGTACATCGAACAACTAATCAAAGCTATCCAAACAAATATCATGGACCAACTTAAAGAACTGAAGAAAGAGATTAAGGATATAAAGAAGACACTGGGAGAACATACTGAAAAAATAACTAACACACCTAAAAACGTAATGGATATGATGGCGAACAAAGACACAAGTCAAGAAATGAAAAAGACGCTGGACTCACATGGCAGCAGAATTGAACAGGCAGAGGAAAGAATTAGTGATATGGAAGACAATACAGTTGAAATCAAAGAGATTGTAGAAAACATAGACAAAAAGATAGAAAAAATCCAGTATGGTCTCAGGGAATTAACCGATAATGCAAGACGCACACACATACGCATTATGGGCATCCCAGAAGGAGAAGAGAAGGGAAAGGGAACAGAAGGAGTGTTGAAGGAAGTTATGGCTGAAAACTTCCCAACTCTATTGAGAGAGATGGATGTGCAGATCCAGGAAGCACAGCGCACCCCAAATAGTATAAATCCCAACAGGCCAACTCCAAGACATATACTTGTCAAACTGTCCAATGCTCAAGACAAAGAGAAAATACTCAAGGCAGCAAGAGAAAAGAGAACCATCACATACAAGGGAAGCACAATAAGATTAAGTGCTGATTTCTCAGCTGAAACCATGGAGGCAAGAAGACAGTGGTATGACATAGTCAAAACACTAAAAGAAAAAAACTTCCAGCCACGAATTCTCTACCCAGCAAAATTGGCATTCAAAAATGATGGAGAGTTCAAAATATTCACAGATAAACAGCAATTAAGAGAGTATGTCAAGAAGAAACCAGCACTTCAAGAAATACTAAAGGAATCTCTACAAATTGAAAGGAAAAAACAAAGGAGAGAGAGTTGGAGGAGAGTTTAAAAACAACTGAAAACTCAAAAAGAGAAACAAAACAACATATGACATACATTAACCCAAAGAAAAAATGACTGAAGTAAGAAATTCATTACGAGTAATAACACTGAATGTTAATGGATTAAATTCACCAATCAAAAGACACAGATTGGCAGAATGGATAAGAAAATATGATCCATCTATATGCTGTCTACAAGAAACCCACCTTCGGCCCAGGGATTCAAGGAGGCTGAAAGTGAATGGCTGGAAAACCATTTTACAAGCTAACAATAGCCAAAAAAGGGCAGGAGTAGCTATTCTAATATCAGACAAAATAGACTTTAAATGCAAAACTATTGTAAGAGACAAAGATGGACACTACATATTAGTAAAAGGAGTAATCTCTCAAGAAGAGAGAACAATCATCAACATTTATGCACCTAATCGAGGTGCCTCAAAATACGTGCGGCAAACTCTGGAAAAACTAAGAGGAGAAATAAATTCCTCTACAATTATAGCAGGGGACTTCAACACACCACTATCATCATTAGACAGAACATCTAGGCAGAGAATCAATAAAGAAACGAAGGCACTCAACAATACATTAGAAGATTTGGACTTAATAGACATATACAGAACACTTCACCCAAATACAGCGGGATTTACATTCTTCTCCAGTGCACATGGAACATACTCCAAAATAGACCACATGCTAGGCCCCAAAACAACACTCAATGAATTCAGAAAGATTGAGATTATACAAAGTAATTTCTCTGACCACAACGGAATGAAGTTGGAAATCAATAAGGGCCAGAGAAACAGGTTAGGCACAAGGATATGGAAGTTAAACAACACACTCTTAGACAAACAGTGGGTCAAAGAGGAAATTTCAAAAGAAATCAGTAACTACCTTGAAACTAATGAAAACAACAACACAACATATCAAAACCTATGGGATGCAGCGAAAGCAGTCCTGAGAGGGAAGTTCATAGCCATAAATTCATATATTAAAAAAGAAGAAAGAGCTAAAATTGAAGACCTAACTACACACTTGGAGGAATTGGAAAAACAACAACAAACTAAACCTAAAGGAAGTAGAAAACAGGAAATAACCAAGATTAGAGCAGAACTAAATGAAATAGAGAATAAGAAAGCACTGGAAACAATAAAGAAAACCAAAAGCTGGTTCTTCGAGAATATCAACAAAATTGACAAACCCTTAGCCAGACTAACAAAGAAAAAGAGAGAACAGATGCAAATACATAAAATAAGGAATGAGCAAGGTGATATCACTACTGACCCCACAGAAATAAAGAGTATCATAAGAGGATACTTTGAAAAATTATATGCCAACAAGAATGACAATTTAGAGGAAATGGACAAGTTTCTAGAAACCCACAAACAGCCGACATTGATGAAAGAAGAAATAGATGAACTCAACAGCCCAATTACAAGTAAAGAGATAGACTCAGTCATTAAAAACCTCCCAACTAAGAAGAGTCCAGGACCAGATGGCTTCACAGCTGAATTCTACCAAACATTCCGGAAAGAGCTAACACCAATTCTACTTAAGCTCTTCCAAAAAATAGAAGTAGAAGGAATACTACCTAACTCATTCTATGATGCCAACATTACCCTAATACCAAAACCAAATAAAGATACCACAAGAAAGGAAAATTACAGACCAATTTCTCTAATGAACCTAGATGCTAAAATCCTTAACAAAATACTTGCTAATCGCATTCAACAACATATCAAAAGGATTATACATCATGACCAAGTGGGTTTCATCCCAGGTATGCAAGGATGGTTCAATATAAGAAAATCAATCAATGTAATACACCACATAAACAAACTGAAAGAAAAAAATCACATGATCATCTCTATAGATGCCGAAAAAGCATTCGACAAAATACAGCACTCTTTCCTCATAAAAACACTACAAAAGATAGGAATAGATGGAAACTTTCTGAAAATGATAAAGGGTATATATGAAAAACCCAAAGCTAACATCATTTTCAACGGTGAAATCCTAAAAGCCTTCCCTCTGAGATCGGGAACAAGACAAGGATGCCCACTATCACCGCTCCTATTTAACATTGTCTTAGAAGTACTTGCACGAGCACTGAGACAAGAAAAGGACATAAAAGGCATCCAGATTGGAAAAGAAGAAGTAAAAATTTCATTATTTGCAGATGACATGATCCTATACATAGAAAGCCCTGAGAAATCGACAACAAGGCTTCTAGAACTTATAAAGGAGTTCAGTAATGTTGCAGGCTATAAGATCAATGCTCAAAAATCAGTAGCATTTCTATACACCAATAACCAGCAAACTGAGGAGGAAATCAGGAAAAAAATACCATTTACAATAGTAAACAAAAGAATCAAATACCTAGGAATAAATTTAACTAAAGATGTAAAGGACTTATATACAGAAAACTACACAACATTGTTAAAGGAAATCAAAGAAGACTTAAATAAATGGAAAAATATTCCCTGTTCATGGATGGGAAGATTAAACATCATCAAGATGTCTATCCTACCCAAACTAATCTACAGATTTAATGCAATCCCAATAAAAGTCAACACTATATTTTTTAAGGAACTGGAAAAACTAACCACAAAATATATTTGGAGAGGTAAGAGGCCCCGAATTGCCAAAGATATATTGAAAAAGAAAAATGAAGTTGGAGGTATCACATTACCTGACTTTAAAACATACTACAAAGCTACAGTGATCAAAACTGCATGGTATTGGCACAAGGATACATGAGGCAAAAACTGATAGAACTGAAAGGAGAAACAGACAACTCCACTATTATAGTTGGACACTTCAACACCCCCGTTCAGTAATTGATAGCTCAAGCAGGCAGAAAATCAATAAGGATATAGTTCACCTGAGGAGCACTATCATTCAAATTGATGTAACTGACATTTAGAGAATACACTATCCAACAACAGCGGACTACACATTCTTCTCAAGATTTCATGGAGCTCTCATCAAGGAGTCCAAACTCTGGGCCATAAAACACATCTTAATTAATTTAAAAGAATAGAAATCATACAAATTATGAATTAAACTAGAAATCAATAACATAAAAATAGCTAGAAATTCTCCAAATATTTGGAAATTAAATGCATACTTCCAAATAACACATGGGTCAATGAAAAAATCTAAAGAGAAATAAAAATATTTTGAACATGCAAAAATGAAAATATTACTTTTTTGTGGGATGCAGCAAAAGCAGTGCTTAGAGTGAAATATATAGCATTTATGCACATACTAGAAAATAAAGATCTAAAAATCAATAAGCTACGTTTCCACCATATAAAACTAGAGAAAGAACAATTTAAGTCTAAACAAGCAGAAGAAAAGAAATATTAAAAATTAGAGCAGAAATCAATGAAATTGAAGCAGGAAAACAATTGAGTATATCAATGGAACCAAAAGCTAGTTCTTTGAAATGATGGATAAAATTCATAAATCTCTAGCCAAGCTAACCAAGAAAAAAAAAAAAAAAAATAGAGAAGATACAAATTACTAATATCAAAATTGAAAGAGGGTTCATCATTACTGATCCCATAAACATTAAATGAATTATAAAGGAATACTATGAACAACTGTACACACTCGAAGTTTATAACTTGGATGAACTGGATCATTAAAAGACACAAACTACAAAATTCCCATAAGGAGAAACTGAAAACCTGAAAATCTCTATCTGCTAAAGAAACTGAATAATTAATTAATAACCTCCTGTTTTAGTTTGTCAGAGGGCTACCCATACAAATTACCAGATGTGTATTGGCTTTTATAAAGGGGATTTATAAAAGGTCGTGAAATATCCAAACCAAGGTACCGTCAGAGATGCTTTCTCGTTAAAATCAGCTTCCACATGGCAAAGATGGCTGCTGATCTCTCCCGAGGACTCTGCATTCCCCTCCAGAATCTATAGCCTCTGGAAGCCCAGCTCCCAGAGCTCAGCTGTCAGCTATCAGGCATAGGGCTTATCTCTTTCCAGGCTTCCTCTATCAGTTTTGGCTGTTCCACTTTCTGAGTTCATCTGCAAGCTAGCAGGCATATGGTTCATCTCTCCCTGGGCCTCAGCAATTTGAGCCTCTCCTTTCTTTTACAAGGCACAATCAAATATGATTGAGCTCACTTTTTCTGTGTTTATATAAAACACAGCAAGAGGGTGGAGAACCAACCTGAATCATGCCTCACTGACTTAGTCCAACCAAAAGGGACCCACAACCACAGAAATGGATCACTTCATAAACATAATCTTTCTCTTTTTGGGATTCACAAAATAATATCAAACTGCCACACCTTCTAAAACAGAAAGCACCAGACCCAGATGATTTCGCTGGTGAATTCCACTAATAAGGAAAAAATGATAACAATCCTCCACAATCTCTCCCAAAATAGAAGGTACACTTCCTAATTCATTCAATAAGGCCAGAATTACCCTAATACCAAAACCAGATAAAGATACAAGAAAGGAAAACAACACAGCAACATAGCTTGTGAATGTAGGTGCGAAAAATCCTCATTTGTATTGAACCTTGTATAAAGGGAATTATACACTACAATCTACTGGGAATAATTCCAGATGTGCAAGGCTGGTTCAAAATTCAAAAATCATTCAAAGTAATCTACCACATCAACAGTCTAAGAAAATCATATGATCAAATTGATCACTGCATAAAAAAGCATTTTTAAAAATCCAACATCCATTCATTACAAAAACTCTCAGCAAAACAGGAATAGAAGGGAACTTAGCCAACTTGATAAAGAACATCTATAAGAAACCTACAGCTAACATCCTACTGAAAGATGGGAAAATGAATGCTTTCCACCTAATACTGAAAACAAGGCAAAGATATCCTCTCTTACCTAAAGTCCTAGCTGGTGAAAAATGAAATGAAAAGGAAATATAAAGGTATAAAGATTGGAAAGGAAGAAATAAAACTGTCTCTATTGGCAGATGACATGATTTTCTACATAAAAAATCCCCAAGAACGGCCGAAAAACCTTCCTGAAACTAATAAAGCAGTATAGCAAAGTTGCAATATTCAAAGTTAATATACAAAAGTCAATTGCTTTCCTATATACCAGCAATGAACAGCTGGAATCTGAAATTTAAAACACAAATACCATTTATAAATGAAATGCTTAAGTAATATATGCAGAACCTATATGGGGCAAACTTTTAAAACCCTGATTTTTAAAAAATTTAAATCTAATAAGGAGAGATATTCCATGTTCATGAACTAGAAGATTCAATATTATTATATCAATTCTTCCCAACATGATCTATGAATTTAACGCAATCCCAAACTCTCATGAAATTATTTTATAGATAACTAAAGTGTTTGGGGAAAGAAAAAACACCTAGAATAACCAACATAATACTAAAGAAGAACAAAGCTGGAGAACTAAAACTGGAGAACTTAAGACTTACCACAAGGCTACAGCATCAGCTTGATAGTGATGAGTGAAACAGAATGGTGAGTCCAAATCAAATATAGTTCCACGCACATATAGTCAAGTGACTTTGCAAGGAGCAAAGGTATTCAATGGAAAAAGGAAGATCTTTTCAGTAAATGGCGCCACTGGACAATTGGATATCCATAAGAAATAAAAAAGAACCTGAACCTAGATACAGGCCTTACATCTTACACAAAAATAAATTCAAAATGTATCAAAGACCTAAATGCAAGACGTAAAATTATAAAATGTCTTAGAGAAAACATAGAAGAAAATCTACATGGCATTGGGTTTAGCGATGAACTTTTTAATATAACACCACAAAAAATCACTGAATAATATACCATGATCCATAAAAGAAAAATTAAAAAATTGGACTCTATTAAAATTTAAAACTTCTGCCCTGCAAAAGACAGTGTTAAGAGAATGAAAAGACAAGACAGCATGGGAGAAAATATTTGCAAAACACATATCTCACAAAGGATTTATATCCAAAATATACAAAGAACTCTCAAAATTCATCAATAAGAAAACAAACACCACAGGTTAAAATTGGACAAAAGATCAAGAGATACACCTCAAAGAGATAGGCAAACATGTATATGAGAAGATGCTCAACATCATGTCATTAGGGAATTGGAAATTTAGAAAACAATAAGATACCACTACACACCCATTAAATTGGCTAAAAACCCAAAATCTGGCAATACCTAAATTGATGAGGATGTGGACTCTCATTCATTGCTGGTGGGAATGCAAAATGGTACAGCCACTTTCAAAGAGAGTTGATCAATTTCCTACACAACTGAATATAATACTACCATCCAATCTAGCAATCACACTTCTACATATTTACCCAAAAAAGCTGAAATTTTATGTCACAAAAAATTTATTTACACAAAAAGCTGCATGCAAATATTTATAGTACCTACCTCTATTCATAATTGCTAAAAATGGGGATACAACCATGATATCCTTCAATCAGGGAATGGGATAAACTGTGGTACACCATATGGTGGGATATTATTCAGTGATTTTTTTAAAAATGAGCTATCACACCATGTTTTAGTTTCCTATGCTGCTCAGACAAATACCATGAAATGGGTCAGGTTAAACAACGGGAATTGATTGGCTCATGGTTTGAGCTTGGTAAAAAGTCCAAATCAAGGTGATGCTTTCTTCCCAAAGACTGTGTTCTGAGGCTGGCTGCTGGTGATCCTTGGCTCCTCTGTCAGATGGCAAGGCACACAGCAGCATCTCCTAGTCTCTCCATTATCTTATTCTTCTAATATTATCATCTTATTCTCCAATAAAAGGAATTAGTACATGTATTAGTCAGCCAAGGGGGTGCTGATGCAAAATACCAGAAATCTTTGGCTTTTATAAAGGGTATTTATTTGGGGTAGAAGCTTACAGTTACCAGGCAATAAAGCATAAGTTACTTCCCTCACCCAAGTCTGCTGCCATGTGTTGGAGCAAGATGTCTGCCGATGTCTGCCAAGATTTCAGGCTTCCCAGGTTCCTCTCCCGGGCTTGTTTCTCAGGCTCAGCTGTCCTGCTCTCTCCACAAGGCCAGCTGTAGACTATCGGGCCACCAGGTCTGTCTCTCACCGAGCTCAGCTCCTCTGTGTACTTACTTCCTGGGCTCCAGTTCAAAACTCCCTTGTGTCCTCCTTCTCCATGTCTTTACTTCCCCAGGCTCCACATCAAAACTCCAGCATCCAATCTCCAACTAACTTCTCTGCTCTGCTGTGTAGTTTTTCTCTGTGAGTTCCTGCCTACCAAGAGGGTGGGGACTCACTGTCCTACTGACGTGGCCCAATCAAAGCCTTAATCATTATTTAATCAAGTAAAAGTGAAACCTCTGAATCCAATACAATCTAATGTGCAAACACGCCAGTTTACAAACATAATCCAATATCTATTTTTGGAATTCATAAATAATACTAAACTACTGCAGTGCTCCTTAGAAAAATGGGTGAAATAGAACTAGGGCAAAATACATTCAAGATGAGCCTAGAGCATCTTGTACTGCCAGGAAATAAGAAATACTAAACAACAACCACAAGAAAACAACAAAAACACACAATGATGGGATGGTATGATCCTAATAGCCAAGGCTAGAACACTTTGAAGGAGTACTGGATTATAGTTCAAAGTATAAAATAAATATCCATAATTCCATAATGATGGAAATAAATAACTTAATAAATAAATAAATGGGGAGAGAATAGAGAAATCCCTTGGGTAGAAGAATTCCAAATAATGTATGTAGCTACTTGTTTTAGTTTCCTAGGTTGCAAAGGAAATACCATGAAATAGGTCAGGTTATACAATGGAAATTTATTAGCTTAGTTTTGAGGCTGAGAAAACGTCAAATCAAGGCATCATCAAGGTGATGCTTTCATCCTGAAGACCAGCTGCAAAGTACATGGCAGCATCTTCTGGTCTCTCCCTTCTCATTCGGGTTTCACTGAATTCAGGATCTTGCTTCTGTACCATGCTTTCTCTCCCCCTCTACCCTTTTCCTTCCCCTCCCTCTCCCCATAATAGGATTAAGGCCCATCCTGACTGAGATGGAACACACCTGAACAGAATTAACCTCATTAAAAGGTCCTACTTACAATGGGTTTACACCCACAGGAATGGATTAGATTTAAGAACATGTTTTTCTTGGGTACACACAGCTTCACACTACCATAGTCTACCCTCTGTACCCCCAAAAGACATGTTCTTTCATGTGCAAAATACATTTAGTCCATCACAATATGCCAAAAGCTTTAAGTCATTTCAGTAACAATGCTTAGAACAAAGTCTCATCAAAATCAGTTACAGGTATTGTCTGTCCTGGGGCACAATTTCCCTGTCTGTGGAGAGAACAAGTAATTTGCTTCCAAAATACAATGGAGGGGCAGGCATAGTATAAACATTCCCATTCCCATAGGGAGAAATTGGAAGGAAAACAGGGTCATGGATCCCAAACAATTCCCAACAGGGCATATTTCATTAGATTTCAAGGTCTGAGAGACATCTATGGAACAATATTTTGTCCTCTGGGCCTGATGAAGCAGAAGCCTCATCCCTTCCAAGTGTGTGGTAGCACCCATTCTCTACTCAAACACTGGGGTGAAGGCTCCATCCCACTCCAAGCATCAGGATGGCAGCCAAGCTCTCTGCAAATCTCACGGTACAGGCACCAGTGTTTCAGTGCTGAGGTGGCAGCCCTTTTCTTAAATAATGGGGTGGAAAGCCCACTCTCCAAGTGCCAGAGCAGACTCACACTTTTCACACACATGGGAGGGCCTGTTCTCTTAGTCGGAGAAGATGTCTTTGGTCCAACCTCAGCTTCCGTAAGTTAGCCCTTGAAATGAATTTTTCTTCAATTTGTCCCTTCTCTGTTTCTTTTAGTCCAGGCTGGCAGTGGTTCCACTCATACAAATTATGAAATATATTTATCAGTTTTGCATGTAGTTCACAGGGGTCCAAACATCAGAAGAAAAAGAACTTTCTACAGATCCCTTCTGGATAACTGCATTTCCAATCTTAAGTTGCAAGGAAATAGCTGACTAGATCCATGTTCAGTTAAACCATCACATGTAGCACTATTCTATTGGGACTCTTTTTCAGAAGTTCAGAATTTTCCAAACCATTAATTTCTGGTTTCTTTGTGCTCAGGAATTCAGTTCTCAGCTTACACCTTTCCTCTCACATTTTACTATAAGCTACAAGGAGAAACCAGCCTGAACTTCCCACACTTAGCTTTGAAATCTCCTTAGGTAAATATCCAAGTTCATCACTCTCAAGTTCTGCCTTCCATCCAATATCAGAACTCAATTTCACCAAGTTCTCTGCCACTATAAAACAAGAATCACCTTTCTCCTGTTTCCAGTAACACATTCATCATTTAAAGGTCCCTCTTACAATGGGATTATACCCACAAGAATGGATTAGATTTAAGAACATGTTTCTCTAAGGTACATACAGTTTTAAACCACCATACAACTCACCCTTAAGAAGGAAGGCTATACCTCCCCACTCCTTAAGTGTGAGCAATGAATAGTGACTTCTGCCACTATTTTTTGTAAATATACAGTTGAGAAACCTACCAAACACTACTTCAAGCCAAGTGATCAAAGTTAACATGAACAGTGATAAGTCATGTTTATAGTATAAACAGGCATATCTGGTTTTATTGTGTTTCTCTTTTTTTTGTACTTCTCAGATACTGCATTTTTAAAAATTGAAAAAAATTTTCAATGCTCCCCTGCATTAAGCAAATCTATCAGTACCATGTGTTCACTTTGTGGGTCTGTGTCACATTTTAATCAAGGTATGTAAACTGTTTTTCAAGACATAATGCTACTACACACTTACTAAACTATATATATATAATGTAAGCATAACTTTTAATGCACTGAAACCAAAAAATTAGTGTGACTTGCTTTATTGCAATATTCAATTTATTGCAGAGGTCTGGAAATGAACCCACAATATCTCCGAGGTATGCCTGTACTCTTGATATGCTGTGATGAGAATGGCCCATCACCTCTGTGTCCTCATTTCAAAAATGCACTATCCCAATCTAATCATGAAGAAAACATGAGTCAAATGGCAACCGAGGGATATTCTACCAAATACCTACCCAGTAATCTACAAAACTGTCAAGGTCCTCAAAGACCAGGAAAGTCTGAGAAACTATCATAACTAAAAGAAACCTAAGAAGACATGACATTCTTCTTTTGTAATTTGATATTCCAGATGGGCTACTAGAACGGAAAAAAAACATTAGGGAAAAGCTGAGGAAATATGAATAGAGTATGGGCTTTAGTTAATAAGTAATGTATCAATATTGGTTCATTAAATGTGACAAATGTACCAACTAACATAAGATATCAATAATAAGGGGAACTGAGTGTGATATATGGGAATTCTCCATACTAATTTTGCAGTAATTGTGTAGATCTGAAATCGTTCTAAAATTTTAAAAAATATTAAAGAAATAATGACTAAAGGTTATGAAAACTATAAACCCGTGCCTCCAAAAAGCTCAACAAGCTCCAACCAAGTTACACAAACACACACACACACACACAGTCATCAATGAACATCCTTATGAAATAACTAAAAATCAGTGACAAAGAGAAAAACTTATAAACAGCAAGGCAATGAAGATGCATCTTGTAAAGAACAAATATAAGAATGACAGCAAACTTACTGTCAGATACTATACAAGTCAGAAGACAATGAAATGACATCTATGCAGTGCTGAAAGAAAAAAAAATCCCAACCCAAAATTCTTTGGTTGTTTTAAACTCAACCATATAAATAAATACCTTAAATTCAAATGATCTGAGCATATTTTTAATCATCAAATGGAAAAAAGAGAAAGTATTGACTGCAACTCTCTCAAGAAATTCACCTTAAATAGATTAAAAATAAAATGATAAGAAAGATACACCATGTAAATACTAATCAAAAGGAAGCTGGTATGGTTATACTAACATCATCCAAAGTAGATTTCAGAAAAGAAATATTATCTGAGATAAAGAAGGGCACTTTATAATGATAAAGTAGATAATTTATAAGGAAAACATAAAAATCCTAAACATATACACACCCAATAACAGAATTCCAATATACATGAAGTAAAAAAAAAAAGGAAAAAAGACAAATTCACAATTATAATTGGAGGTTTCCATTCTCTTCCCCAGGAATGTAGAGAAGTTCAACAACTCAACCAACTTGACCTAATTTACATCTATAAAACACTCTACCTCAAAACACTAGAATATGTATTTTTTCCAAAGGCTCAAGAAACATTCAACAAGTTAGTCCATATGTTTGGACATTAAATAAATTTCATGAAACACACAAATACTGAAATTATAGAGTATTTCCCTGACTGTAAGAGAATTAAATCAGAGATCGAATAACCAGGACGTATCTGATAACTCCCAAATATTTGGAAATTAAACATACTTCCAAATAACCCAAGGGTCTAAAAAACAAATCACAATTAGATGAGAAAATATTTGAACCTAATAAATATTAAAACAAAATAAATAAAAACGAGTGTTGAAAAGATCATTCTTTTCTCAGTGAATTACCTTCGTACCTAATCAGAAGACTCAATATTGTTAAAATGTCAATTCGCTCAAATTGATCTCTAGAGTTCAACAAAATCCCAATCAATATCCCAGCATATTTACATTCCCACTGGCATTCTTTGAGTGTCTGCACCCTCATCAATCTTTCCTGATATTTTTTGTACACTTTTCCAATTTGATAAGTTTTTAAAAATGATGCCTCACTGTTTTGATCTGCATATCTTTTTGTTCCTAAGAAAGGTGGAATTTCATGATTCCTGAACAGTCATATTTCTTCTTTGATCTGTCTGTTCATTACTTTTAATCAGTGCTTTTAGAAAGTTTTTGGAATGTTTCATATTAAATTTTTAGAGCTTTTTATATATAAAAGATATTACCTATTTCCTAAATATTAGTCTTAAATATTACTTCCCAGTTTCTCATTCACCTTTCATTTTTCTATTCCTAAATATAAACACATCTTAAAATTTTAAGTCAGTGTTTTCTTTTTCAATTTCTTCTCTTGCATTTTTTTTTTTAGAAATTTATTCTCCATGCAGAGATCAGTTAAATACTGAATGACATTTTTTTCTAATTTTATAGTCTCAATATTTTACCTCTTTAAACTAGCACTAATACAGTAGCTACCAGCCACAATTGGTTATTTAAATTAAAATTTACTAAAATCAAATTGAATTAAAAATTCATTCCCTCAATCACACCAGGCAAATTTCAAGTGCTAAATAGCCACTTATGGCTAATGTCTATCATAACAGACAGCCAAATACAGAAAATTGCCCTCATCACAGAGAATTCTACGGGAAATGTGATTCTATCGCAAACTTAATTGGTTACACAGTAGAAGAACTATCCTGACAGGGTTTGTTCTTGTATTTTTTTCTATATAATCCATCCTTTCTCCCACTGGATTTGGATGGTTCCTTTAATCAATTACATTTTCTCAGAAGTTCAAATTCCTACTCAGCCACTTCTTAAGTGCCCATTAACTACTTACTTAACTCCTCTGATTCTCAGTTTCCTCATCCTTATACTCAATAATTTAGTGCAAGGATTAAATTAGATAAGATAAATTACAATTTCAATATTTATCATTTGAGCCCTCACTTGTAAACTCTTCAGAGTTTGAATTTTGAATGTCTCAGCTGAAGATCCTTAATGAAAGCAAAACCTTAATGCTATATTTACCCGATCTGGATTTTTGTAACCCAAAAGTAGATTTGCTGCTTTTATATCACCGTGAATATATTCATTTTCATGTATATATTCCAACACATCCAACTGCAAAAAGAAACAGATAATTTAAGGTTATACCATTATCTATTTAGAACTTATGATCAACTTGAACATTCTGAATACCGAACTAAAAAGTATTTGTTTTCATATTAACAATGACAAAGTAATGTATGTCACAATTTTACATTAATTACCTTATTCTAAAATACAACATCTATTGGTTATTCATTTTGGAAAAAAGTTGATAAAATGATCCTCAGATATCAAGTATTTTAACTGAAGCTCTGATAGAAAGTAACCTGAATCCATCAATGCCAATGCTCCTGACAGCCCAGTAGCCAAATCATACTGCGACATGAAGAGAAAGGCAGAATGAAGTCAAAGAGATCTATAATGAAATAATCATGCAGTCCACTCAGCTACTCCTCAGCCAAGCTATAATTATAAGTCAAGACTTGAGGACCACAGAACAAAACACCACTTCCTTGAGGACAGGGAAAAGCATTCTCCCTCTGTATAGGAAGAGAAAACTCCTTAGCTTCATCTTTGAAGCCTTGAAGCTTTTTGCATGTCACATATAGATAGTGCTCAATAAACCTTAGCTGGCTGGAGAGATGATGAATGGACAAAGTAAAGAGTTCTATTTGACACAAACTGGCACAAGAAGTTTCAATGTACTTAAAATGGAAAAACTAAAGTGAGGTTTGGGCAAACCAAACACAAACAAAATAAGACAAATATATGGTATAAATAAAATGCATGCATTTATTTATTGCTTCTTATTTAAAATGTATGTATTCGTCATTGCCACAACTAAGTAATACCACTATCCCAAACTCTTAACAAAAATTTTAAAGCATCCCTGTATCATCACATATTTAATATGGAAAAGAAGATATTTTGCCATAATTTACATTGTTACAAATGTAACTGACAAAAGAGAGGTTACTCTTACAGCAACGCAAACTTGTTCTGATATGTAAAACAAAGCTGTGAGGGGAAAAAAAATCAAACTATAGAACCAATGCTTAATAGTTTGTAGTGCCAAACAGCACATTCTGTCACTTAAATGACCCATTGTTATCCATTACACTAAAATAGCCTCTATTCTCAATAACTGACTTTTCTAGGGCAATAATCCCTCATTATCTGATAATTCCACAAAGGGTAAAGATTTGTGTATTGTAACAAGTATATAATCTGAAAATGGAGCATGTGAAATAAGCCATTCCTTCTTACCATTCGGATACCTAGATGCAGGACCGTTGATTTTTCAAAAGTGCCATTCTGGTCTGAGATCTTCTGTAAATCTATTCCTAGTCTTTCCATTACCATAAACCTGTAACTATAAAAAAGAGGCATCAAGAAAAGACCTTCCTGAAATATGAATGCTTGAAACTGTCTATTAATGAATCTGAAACAAAGAAAAATACTCTCAAGCTAACAACAAAGTATGATGCCATCTGAACTGCTAGAGAATGCGTGTGCATTAATTATCCTGACAGTCTGCAGAAAGATATTACTCTATTTATTTTGCAGTTATTTTTCTAGTAGAAGAGATTGCTGTGCTGAACCATTCACACTGTCTTACATCAAGAGAAGAGAAGAGACTTCTTAAATTAGATAGTCTTGAATTTAATACATGTTGATTCCATTGCCTTCTTGCCATATGATCTAGAACTAATTATTTGTCCACATAAAAACTTTTATTGATATTTGTTTTTATTATAAATTCATAGTTGCTTTCTCTATATATTTACAAACCTCCATTTTATATGAGTGTGGTAGTTATAATTTTATTGTAACATATACTTTTTTAAATATAATCTTTCCTCTTCTGTTTGGCAGCCCCCACACACACCTGTTACTCTGCTCTTCACCTACATACCCATATGAGCCTTCATTCTAAATCTACCTATGTATGTATACGTACAAACAACACACTTACATGTATAAGAAATTTTAGTCTGTTTTATAAAAATGTGATCTTATGTGTACTTTTCTTTTTGTTGTTGTTATTAATAGGGGAATATATGGGAGGGGTATATGAGAATCCCCTAAATATTTTTTTAATTTATTGAAGTGTATCACTTATACATAAACATATATAAACAGTAAGTGTATAGTAATAGTTGTGAATTTATAAAACAAACATATATAACATCATACAGGGCTCTCATACCTCACCTCACCCTACCACCAATACCTTGCATTCTGATGAAACATGTTTAATGATTAAAGAGCATCCTCAAAATATTACAACCAACCAAAGCATCTTACATTTGGTGTATTTTCCCCCCAACCCAGCCTATTATTATTATTTTTTATATCATTTATACATGAACATACATAATAAGTGAAGAGTAAAAGTTTTGAACTTACAAAGCAAACATTTATAACATCATACAGCGGTCCGATACGTCAACCCACCAACACCATCTTGCATTGTTGTGAGATATTTGTTACAAATTATGAAAGAATGTTGTCGAAATCTTACTAACTATAGTCCTTATCTTACATTTGGTGTATTTTTCCCCAACCCACCCTATTATTATTTTTTAAATATATTTTTTATGACAAAAGTTGTAAACTTACAAAACAAATCATGCACATGTGCAGAATTCCCATACAACACCCTCTATCAACATACCACACCATGGTAGAACATTTGTTATAGATTATGAGATAATATCAGACTATTACCAGGTCCATAGTGTACACCTGGCACACGTTTTTCATACTCCCCCATTATCAACACAGTACATCATGAGCATAGAGTATGAATATATTACATTATTACTGTTAACCACAGTCCATAGGTCACTCCAGTTGTATTTTTCCCATGCTTCTCCACATTCACATCGCCCTGCAATAGTGATGTACATCTGCTCTAGTTCACAAAGGACACTCTTGCATCTATACCATCAACCACAATTCTCAGCCACCTCTGGGTTTACTGTGTTATTCAGTCCCTAGATCATTCTCTAGCTTTCTTTCAACTGGCATTTACATCCCGAGACTACCCTTTCAGCAACATTCCCATTTAAAAAAACAGTTATTAATCACTATAATGTGTTATCATCAACTCTATACATTTCCACACTTTTACAATAAAGTTAATTAAAACTTCTACACACATTAAAGCATCAGTAATCCATTTCAGTCTTCCTCTAATCTCCTTTAAGAATCCAACACCTACCACTAGGTCTTGAAGATATTTTCCTATATTTTCTTCTAGAAGCTTTATGGTTCTTGCTTTTATATTTAGGTTTTTGACCCATTTTGAGTTAATTTTTATATAAGGTATAAGATAGGAGTCCTTTTTCCTCCTTTTGGCTATGGATAGTCAAGTTCTTTCAGCACCATTTGTGAAAGGGACTGTTCTGCCCAAGCTGGGTGGGTTTGACAGGCTTGTCAAAAAACACTTGACCATAGATGTGAGGGTCTGCTTCTGAACCATCAGTTTGGTCCCACTGATCTGTGTGTCCGTCTTTATGCCAGTACCATGCTGTTTTTACCATTGTAACTAAGTAATATGATTTAAAGTCTAGAAGTGAGAGTCCTCCAACTTCACATTTCCTTTTTAAGATGTTTCTGGCTATTCAGGACACCTTACCCTTCCAAAAAATTATGATAATCATGTTTTCCATTTATTTAAAAAATGCTGGTGGAATTTTTTATTAGGATTCCATTGAATCTGTTTATCAATTTGAATAGAATTGACATCTTAATGATAGTTATGGGACACCCATGACACATATGTTTACATGTATCTTGCTGTCATTTAGTTCCCTTAGACCTTGTTCAATTTTTTCCATTATTTTCTTCACCAGTTCTTTTGTATGTTTGCTTTCAGATGCCATTTCTTCAAGCTCATCAATCCTTTCTTCTGCCTCTTCAAATCTGCTACTATATGATTCCAGTGTATTTTAAATTTCATTTATTGCACCTTTCATTCCCATAAGATCTGCTATTTTTCTATGTATGCTTTCAAATTCTTCTTAGATTCCCGACTATTTGTTCTGTGCCAGCCAAATGTTCCTGCAGTTATCCAGAAAGGCTGGTACAGGGCTCACCAGTTTCTTCCCTGCTAGAGGTGGGGCTGAAGCCTAGGCTGGGGCTACAGTTCGATCTGGGTGAAAGAAACGGGTCTCTTCCGTCACTGTGATTTTCAGTTAGCCCAGCTTACCCTCATGCTGGGGGCAGAGTCAAAACAGTGGCTACTGGACTCTTTTGGGCTTGGACAGGTTCAAACTTTAGCTGTTTTTAGGAAATGGAGCTTCCAATTCCAGCCACAGAACAGCTCCCGGGACGGCTTGTGCTACCAGAGTAGATAAGATCAGTGGCCTTGTAGTTTGGCATGTATTTTCCCGGAGAGGCTGGCATAGGTCCCCCCAGCTTCCTCAGGCTAGGGCTTAGGCTAGAGCTGCAATCTGATATGGATGGAAAGAACCCATTCCATAACAGCACTGTGATTTTCAGTCAGTCCCGCTTTCCCTTGTGCCAGGAGCGGAGTTAAGATGGCAGCTACCAGCCTCTTTCTGATTTGCAAAGTTTCAAATTTTAGCTGTTTTTAGGATTACACTTTAGCCTACCGAATTTACTAATCAGTAGCTGAAGTTGGTGCCCAACCGTCTCTTCCTCCCCCATTTTTGGGAAGTGGAGCTTCCAATTCCAGCTGCGGAATAGCTCCCAAGGTGGCTTGTGCCTCCAGTGGAGGATGGGCACTGGCCTCCGGTGTGTGGAGTGCTCTACTCATGAATCTTCTCTCAGATGGGCAGTCTTTTCCTTCCATTTTTTTCAAGGATGTGACAGGATGTTCTTCTGGTGTCCTGGAGCCCTCAAACAGGTGCTTTAGGGAGCTCTGGGTGATTACTAACTGCCCTGTAGCAGGAGCTGATCCTAGGAACTCCTTTCTCTGCCACCATCTTGCTGGTTGTTCTCCATTATGTGTACTTTTCTGCATCTTACTTTTTAAAATATTATCTCACTGAAATCCTTCCAAATCAACTGTTAGAGCACTGACTGATTTCTTTAATGACCCACGGCATATTACATAATGTGAATGTACCATAATTTACTCATTCAGTTCCCTATTGGTAACCCTTTAATTTATTTCAAGATTGTAGTTTGTTCATTTTATTTTTATTTATAGCCTTTAGAGACCATTTAAGCAAAGTACTGACCTCTAAAACTATTTTCTCACCTATGAAATGAAAATATCACATATCTTAATGGCTATTGAAATGACAAAATGAGATAGTGTATTTGAAAATCCCTGCTATCAATGGTTACCTAATAAATGACAGTTATTTCTTTTTTCACTATTTACGAATTATTTATATAAGATCACTAGTCATATTTTGTGGTTTTAAAGATAGTTCTACAATTTTTTTCCTCCACCTCCCAACAAAGGGAGCTTAATTAATTCCACTCTCTTGAGTTTAGAGTGGATTTAATGACTTGCTTCTAGCAAAGAGAATATAGTAGAAATGATAGGCTATCACTTCCAAGATTAGGTTATAAAAGGACTTGATTTCTATCACTCTCTTTTAATCACTTGCTTTGGGGGAAGCCAGCTGCCTTACCATTAGGACACTCAGGAAGCCTATGGAGAAGTCTACATGGTGAGAGGCCTGCAGTCATTCATATGAGTGAGTTTAGAAGCAGATCTTCTGTGGCCAGCCAACAGCCAGATGAGTAAGCTTGGAAGTAGATCCTTTCCCAGTTGAGCCTTTAGATAACTGCACACTTAGCCTGAACCATCCAGATGAGCCACTCTCAGATTACTGACCCACAGAAACCATGAGATAATATATGTTCATTGTTTTAAACCACTAAGTTTCAGATAATTTATTACGTAACAATAGATAACTAATACAACATATAAGTAATAGTTAGGGGTAATATTTGATTATGATAAAAAATCCAGGGAGCAGATATAGCTTGGTGGTTAAGTGCCTGCTTCCCATGTACGAGGTCCCCAGTTCAAACCCTGTTATCTCCTTAAAAAAAAATTCCATTTTACCTTCTTCCCTTGAATGCAGTCAGACCAGATCCATAAAACAGAGGAATTCCTAAATAGTCAAGTTGTTTGAGTGCTATCCATCTTTTGACTGCAAAGACAATTTAACAATAAAACAGTTCACATTATTTGGAAAACTGTTTCTTACTTTTGCGTAGATATTAAAATGAAATACATCTATGTAATTACTTCAAAGTCTATCTGTTATCACTGTAATTAACTCAAAACATGTACAGAAATTTTTTAACTGAATCAAACTGTAACAAAAACAAATATTTAAGTTGTATGAAATACTTTGGTATCAAATTCACAAATCTTTCCAAGATGAAAAACAGTTTATTCCCTTATACACTGGCTAAATTTCTAAATATAACCTATGTTAACTACTAAAGGAGCTGTAGAGAGATGGCTTTTTCTTCCCTATTTCCTCAAAATCTAAAGCCATGATAGTCTAAAAAATAGAAATTGGGCAGAAAAATCTCCTTACTCTGAAATTATGTTATATAGAAATTGTTTTGATTAAATTTAGTTTTAAAATATCAAATCCATTTAATCAACTAGTTTATTTGTTTTACCTTTTTAACATATATGTTTACTGTTTAAGACTGTTCTACTGATAAACAATCAAGTTTAATGGACTCTATTTGTCACTCTGACACAGTTTAAACCATTAGTAAAGACTATAATCTTAATGTTTATAAGCATTTATTAGGGAAAACAAAGTTAATTATTGATGCCAGACCCATCATTCTTTTCCCTAAACATGATGCAGAGGACCTTCACTATAATACAGTCATTACTCATATCAACCTCTTTAATGTTTTACTTAGTCCATCTATATCATATAGTATTGAGAAAACGCTTTTATTCTTCTAAATGTAGGCTCATATTTATTTCATATTCAAATCCTCTATCTAATCTACTTCTTGTATCTGATATTCAGCACAAATTAATTTCCCAACCTTCAAGTTTCTAACATTTCTAACTTATTTTCTTGAATTAATGTCTAATCATTTCTGTACACCTTCCTAAGACCATTACTTTTGTTTATATATGTATCTACTGCCCATTACATGCATTTTCCCTACATCCTTACTACCCAGTTTACTATAAAGAAATAATTTCATTCTTCTATTTTTCACACTTAGATAATCCCTCAAAGCTTACTTCAACAACCCAACATTTTATGTTAAGTAGTAGAATCAACTTCGACTTAAAATAAAATATATAATCCATTATGTATGGCATATCAAGATTTGTACATCTGTCTTGCTTTTACATGTTATAGCAGATAATGATTAACACGTTACAATAAAATTTCTTGAGAAAAAATTTTCAGAAGTCTAGAAAAAGACCAAAATAGTAACACTCACTTTAGCAAGCAAATGATCAGTGGAAGTGGCTAGTTTGCTAATTTTACTTACTACAGTCTTTTTTTGCAGCTCTCTGATAAAATTTAAGTTCTGAAAACAATGGGCCATTTTCTTGATATTCCTATGAAATAAAAGAATAATTAATTTTACTAGGAAGGAAAGAACTGTAAAGATGGAATGAGCATTTCAACTGTGAAAATATGAGTTTACATAATTAACATGTAATAGTATTTGAATCATTTTTTGTGAAACACAAGCAGCAAATTTCCATAAAATTCTCAGGAAAGCACTAAATAAACTTGAAGAATCTCAGTTTTAAATTTGGTATCTTGTGACAGCTATTCTTACATAGTCTGACACATGAAACTTGTCTGTTTATGGAAAGCACTCACCAAAAGCACACACGTGCACATACACACACAAACACAGTTTTCCAACATGTACATTAGGGTGGATACATCATGAACTACTCTGGTGGTTCATACATAATACCTTTACTGAGCTTCTACTGTACTGCATTCATTGTCCTAGGCATATAGGATACAAACAGAAATAAAACCCCAGACCTACTTTTAAATACCTTACTATCTAGAGTTGATAGACATTAAATTAAGATAAATCCTAGACAGATTTTTTTAAAGTAATGTTCCTGTAGTTTTTTTTTTTTTTTTTTTTTTTTTTTAGTTAGGCCAATAGTTTATTGAGAAGTGGGAGAACAGGATTACGCACCTAAACCTTTAGATGCGGGCTCCTCTAGGCAGAGCCTGTAGTTTTTTAAGCTGCCTTTTGTCTGTTCTTTTATTTTTTGAAGTTGAAATAAAGTTAAAGACAGAGAGATGATAGCTAGGTAAGATTAATCTAGAAGGATGAAAGATGCCAATATAGAAGAACACTTTTTTTTCACTTTAATAATATGAAAATATATCCTAACACCATTTTATTGGGAAGTAAAATAATTATAAAAATTAAGATGACAAACAATTTTACAAAAATAAAATGAATACAAAAGAAAAATTTTTCACAATATTTTGAAATACTGTGAAATACAAATTTAAGAGCAATACTTACCACTTTTATTACATGTCTTGCATCTTTATCTGGTTTATTTATGGGGAAAGCTGCAGAAAAAAAATAGAATGAAAAAAAAAAAAGATAGTTACTTCCAATGACTGAATCCCACTTAGCTAAGCACCGTATATACAGTCATTCATTTAATTTTCACAAGTCTTTTACCATAGGAATCATCTCCATTTTACGTAAGATGGAAGATGTGACTAAGGTTTAGAGAAGTTGAATAATTTACAAATAAGTGGCAGACAGGATTGAAACTCAAATCTGATACCTCAGCCCACACTCTTACCATAAACCATATTCACATATTCAAACACAGAAACCAACTGATAACAATATTAACCACAGGGATCTAAAATGTAGGTGTGACAGTTTGAAGCTTTTGTGAATCCCAGAAAAGATCATGATCTGGAGCTAATCCATTCCTGTGAGTGTGGGGCCCTTTGATTGGACTGAATTTAGCTGGGGTCTTTGACTGGAGTACTTCAGTGAAGCGTGACCCAGGGTGGGTCTCCGTCCTCTTGTTGGAGTCTTTTATAAATGGGAGAAACATTCAGAGACACACAGAGAAAGAGAGCTGACTTTTTACCCTGCCATGTGAGAGAGGACCAAGAACCACCTACAGCTACAGACAGGCCAGAGCTGAAATCAGCAGAGCAGCCTGAAGCTAAAGAGAAGAGGCCCATGGAGAGACTAGCCATATGCCTAATTGCCCACAGCTGAGCTCTAGGAGAAAATGAGCCTAGAACAGAGATGAGACTGGCAGAGTCACCATTGTGCCTTGCCTTGTGACAGGAGTCCAGGATAGCTAGCAGCTGACCTTCAGGAAAAATGTTTCACCTGCTGCCTTGATGTGGACATTTTCACAGCTTCAGAACTTTAAGATTTTACTCTAATAAATTTCCATTACAAAAGTCAACCCATTTCTGGTATTCTGCTTAGGCAGCATTTAGTAAACTAAAAGAGCAGGGGGAAATATTTTCTAGATAAATGGCATTAAACTCAATGATTTGATATACAGTAAAATCCATCCATTCAATTTCACTAAATTAGAATCTATAACTCAGTTAGATTTGATAAATTTTTAGACGTTAGCTTGGAAGACTTCTAGAATAAACCAGTTTAAATGCAAATAAAGTCTTAAAAATTCATGTTCTGAGGTTAGCAACCATTTTCCTACATTAGATAGTATGTATCTCAAAATATAATGTAAGTTCATTACAATGCCAAGTTATTACCTTACACTATTTTAATTCTTATTTTTTATTTGCATTTCTGATGAGTAATCCAACTTTTTAAAATCCCAGGATTCAAACTTTTAAGAAAAAATAATCCTTTCCTCTATAGTATCTGAATTATTAAAAGATTACTCTGTTTTCAAATCACAGTAAGGGAAAGTAACATGCATATTTATTTGTATTGTGAAAGTCTAGAATTTTGTCATTCATTCATTTATTCACTCTTCATTCAATTATTCCTTCATCTATTCAACTAGCCAATATTTATCAAGAAGCTAGAATATGCCAGCACTGTGTTAAGTGATAGTAAGAACAATGTTTTAAGGAAACAGAAAGGAAAAAAAATATATGGAACTAGTACTGACTACAACTAAAAATTGGAACTTAGACTGAAAACAAGATCATATACTTCAGATACAATTTCAGTATATAGCAAATGCCTGTGTCCTCTTATCACTACCTAATGTTTTACTATTTCTTTCTCCTAACTCTATCAATTGCTCTCTATTCTCAACTAACTCACATCTTAGATGTAAAAAAAAAAAATACATAACAGATTTACTAAAGTATATATATCCTATTTTATGGTTGAGCCAATTCATACAAAATTTTCTTAACCACTCTCCAAATTTTTTAGATTAGCTAACTGAAGAAATTAAAGTGATCAATTTTAGCTGCTATATATAAATTGTGAACAAGCTCTCTTCACAGTAACAAAGAAACTAAATTATATTTATATCAATTAAAACTCCCTTTTCATCTTTATTCATGTAAAGATTTTTCACTTTTTACCCATGGAATAGTCCCAGATGAACTGCCGAAGAGTGCATTATCCATATCAATGATAGAGGAAAACTGAAGAAAGTTTATAGGTAGAAGCAGTCCTGGAACTCCTATAGAATAAGAGGTGAAAAAAGACTTTCCTTCCACTATATGACAAACTACTTTTACTAGTACGGTACTTGAAATTGGGAAGAAATAGCCTTGCCCATTCAAAGGACATTTGGGATCCACAGGAATCCCAGAGACAAAGTACTACTAAAGATGCGTTAATGATCCAAATCACAAAATGGGACAGGTAACAAACAAAAGGAATAAAACCCAAAAACCTAAACCTATCAGCTCAAATGCCTCCTTAAAAATGATAGCAAACATAAACAAAAGAATCAAGAACATGAAAAAAGAAACAACCTATAAAGACAAATGAACAAGTTGATATAATTCAAAAAGCACTAAAGATGTAAAAGATAGTGACCAAGAAAAGAGGATAGATTAAAACCACACACAAAAAAAATCTGGAAGTGAGTTTTAATAGCCAAACGCTGGAAACAACCTAAATATTTATCTTCAGTAAAATATCTAAACAAATTGGTAGTCACAGTATCCAATAGTATGCAGCAAATAAGTGAAATATAGCTACTGTAGCAACATGGATATATTTTAAAGACATAATGTTGAATGAAATAAGCCAGATAAAACAGAACGCATACTGTATGATCCTATTTATTTGAGTTTAACCACCCCCCACCAAATTATATTTGTTTAGGGACACATAAATACATATTAAAACTATAATGAAAAACAATAAAACAATAAATAGTCTAAATAATGTTGTCATTACTACAAGAGAGCAAAGAGGCATTGGGGCTTCTGAGTTCTAGTTATGTTTGTTATGTTATATTGTTGATCTTGATGAGGTCTATAAGTGTTCATTTTATAGAATTTTGATGAACGCTATGTTTATGTTTTATGCACTTTTCTATATATTGATTTCATAAATATATAATGCATAAATAAAGCCATGATATTTAAAAACCAATAAATAAAACAAAATGGCAGATTAGGAAGAGCTAGAAAAAGAATTAGTGAACCAGAAGGTAGAGGTGAGGAAATAAACACAAATTCAGCACACAGAGATAAAGAGACATAAAATATGAGGAAGACAGGAGCAGATGTGACTCAAGAGGTTGAGCTCCTGTCTCCCACATAGGAGGTCCCAGGTTCAGATCCCAGTGCCTCCTGAAAAAACAAAAACAAACAACAAGCAAAACAAACAAAAAAACTCAGGGAAGCTAATGTAGCTCACTGGTTGAGCACCTGCTTTCCACATACAAGGTCCCGGGTTCAATCCCTGGCCCTGATACCTAAAAAAAAAAAAAAAAATGAGGAAGAGTTCATGAGACACAAAGGGTGTTAACATGCCAGACAACAATTTTTCTAACTAAACTATAAGAAGTAGAGAATAGAGAATGGAAGGCAAGCAGTATCTGAAAAATGTCTGATAACTTTCTAACAGTGATGAAAGTCATGAATTCTCAGCAAGATAAGGCCCCATAAAGATAAATAGTAATAAATCTGTACTTTAATCCACCATACTAAAGCTGCAGAACATTAAAAACAAAGTTCTTACAAGCACATTGATAGCAAAGATAGATTAAATTAGATACAAAAGAAAGATGACATGACAAGACTTCTCAAAAGTACTGACAATTATTTTCTCTCCACTTTTGAAGATGATATTATTCAATTGTCTTCTTGTACCTTTGTTGTTTTTTCCCCTTTCAAATCAGAAGCAGAGTGAGGATCACCATCCCAAAATCCTCAATTCTGAGGAATGAACAAACATAAGGGGGGGATGTAACTGTGGACTAAGGAAGACATTATTATTCTAGGAATGGAAGAACTTGTAATACTGATATAAAGGCAGTGGTCACCAGATGTTCTGAGGGAAGAGAGAGGGAAGAATAGGTGTAAAACATGGGGCATTTTTGAGACATTTGAATTGTTTTGCATGATACTGTAATGACGGATACAAGCCAGTATACATTTTGTCAAAACCTATAAAATCGTGCAGCACAAAGCATAAACCATAACGTAAACTCTAGACCATGGTTAGTAGCAATGCTTCAATATTTGTTCATCAATTGTAACAAATGTACCACACTAAAGAAAGATGTTAATGGGGGAAAGAGTGGGAGGGGGAGTGGGTGGGTTATATGAGAATCCCCTATTTTTTATGTAACATTTATGCAATCTAAAGCTTCTTTAAAAATAAAGAATTATTCATATGTATATATAAAAAACAGACAGAAACTTGAACTAATCAATAAAATAGTGAATATCAGGGCATAGCTACCCTCATCCTAAAAAAAAAAAAAAAAGAGTTAGGATGCAATTAAAGTGAATATTTATTACTTGTTTCTCCCTACTACAACCTAAGCGCCAAAAAGAAATACTCAGGTATGTCCCAAGTACTTAGAATAGGGCGTCCTAGGCATTCATTAAATATTTGGTGAAAAAATTAATGAATGGAAGCAGTATCTAGAGGTAATTTATAGCATTAAATGTTTATATATTAAGAACACTGAAAAATGACTGAGCTATGTAACCAACCTAATAAATTGAAAAACAATAACTAGATATTAACAGAAATTAATGAAAATAACAGATTGCTGGCTAAGAGGGCCTAAAAGAATAATCTTCTAGTAGAAACAAGCACCCATATCATGGTTTCTTAATACCATTTTTCCAAGAAAAAGAATCAGGGCTCCTTGGAGAAATGGCTGATTCCTGGGATCAGACAAGGAAAATACAGGATGAGCAATCTGAGCAATAAAATACATAGATAGTAATGAATTATAACCTATAGAAAAAAATAAATATTCATGGTCCATACTCACATAAATAATTGAATAAATTTAAAATGGGAGAGATGTGACTGTTCTTCCTTACAGCTGAATTCCAATTAATAAATGTAGAAGGAACTATGGAAATAGAAAACCACCATTTGGCAAACATTATAGTAATAACTGTGGCAAACAAACATCATTAAGTATTCTAAATTTAGTATGCAACTGGATGATGAGAAAAAAGATATTTGTATACTCTCAGTATATCTCCTCACAAGATACTTAGTAATTGCAAATTGAAAAACAGTAACTTTTTGGTGGAATAACCTAGCAGATACCACCTTAATTAGTAAAGTGATCAAAGTTAACACCATTAGTAATGAGGCATCATAACAATATGTACCTCCTGATAAAGTTCACTGGGAAGAGCACAAAACTGGTTCTGTGATAATCTTGCTAAAAAATACATAACCTGAATTTAATCATGAGAAAACAAACCCAAATTGAGGAACATTCTGCAAAATATCTGGCTAGTTCTCTTCAAAATTTCCAACCTCATAAAAGACAAATTAAAAAGATAACTAAACATATTATATCATCCTATATTCTGGAACAGAAAATAAATATTAGTAGGACAACTGGTAAAAACTGAATAAGGTCTATAGATTAGTTAATTATGTATCAATGTTAATAAAACTATGGTTTTATTTTATGCTGCCATTTGGGGAAGCTGAATGAATGGTATGCAGGAACTCTTTTTGGGAGCCCTTTATAAATCTGAAATTTAAAAATTAAAATAAATTAAAAATTAAAAAATTAAACTGAGGAAACAAGTGGGAATCAAGGAAACTTGTTCTTTGGGGGGGGAAAAGGGGTGATAAAAATAAACAATCCATTGGCAAAATTGTCAAAGCATTAAAAAGAGAGCAAAACCAAAGATGCAGGAGAGATTTTGAGAAAGATAAGCTAATACCATAAACATAATTATGCCAATAAATTTGTAGACTTAGCAGGTTTGGGCAACTTCCTATGAAAATATTTATTTTCCAGAATATTTCTGGAAAAAAGTAAAAAAAAAAAAAAAAAAAACTCTGAAGAGAAATATAATCATTAAAGAAATTAAATCAATAGTTAAGAAAATAGATATGATAGAGTCAGCACACAGACAGGCCCACCTGTCTCTCCCACTGAGTGTAGTTATAAAACCTAGATAGAAAGAATGTAGCAGTTAAAGGTCAGAATTCAATATACCACTAAATCTGTGGTAAGTTTTTTCATTTTTCATCTCCAGGAACTCCTGATCTTAGCTCAAAGCAACCCAAACCCAGAAGGTGGCATCAGTACAGACAAAAAGAGGCCCAGGAGAATCCCCCTTAGTTAAGGCTGGATGAGTGGGAAATGGGTCTCCAGACATTAAGAGACAGTGTGGAAAGTTCCTTCTTTTTCCCTTTTCTCAGTTCTCTTCTGTCCTAGTAATTTTATGGTGAAGAGAGCAGCAGCAGCAGCAGCAGGGACCCACAGAGACCCAAAAACTGTGAAGAAGAACCTTCCCTTCCAATCAGTTGAGCTGTGGTTCTAGAAAGTAGGGTGAACCTGCTGTTTTTTTCCTCTCTGTCCTCTCTCACCACTGGTCCTAGACACAGGTACATGGCAGGGGGTTGACAAATAAAGGCCCAGCTCTCTGGTCAGAGAACCAGAAAATGAAAGCCCCAGGGAATCAGAGTTCTTGGAGAGAAAAGAGCTTGGGAAAGCCAGCACTAAAAGTGGTTTATAAACTCCTAGGCTCACATCTAAGTTGCATATATGTGGATCTGACACTAAACAGCATAAACAGACTTTGGAAAGTCAATTACAGAACAGACAACCATCCATATAGAGCATATATGGGACAGATGTGAATAGCACTTTGGCTAATGAAAACGGATTTGACATTGTGCCCACAACCCACAAAAAAATAGAGGCCTGAATGCAACCAGGAAGACTGTATGCTAAAACAAAAATAGTGATATTCTCAAAATGCTCCAATAAGGCAAGCATTTTTGTAACAAATGGAACGACAGAATGATGTAGAAAAGATATGCATCAAAGTCCTAGATATAGATATTTTTCATGAAAATAATAGCTAACATTTCCCAAGTTTTATGCAAACATAATTCAATGGACTCAAAAAGTTCACCGATTCTTCCAACAAGAAAAAAACAAGGAAATCAATGCCTAAACACATTATAATCAAAGTGCTGAAAATGTACCAAAAAAAAAAAAAAAAAAAAAAATCTTGAACGGAGCCAGAGAAAAACAAAATTACCTAAAAGGGAACAATAACTCATATGATTGTAGATATCTCATCAAAAAGGTTGAAGACAAGAGGATACTGGCAAAACTTTTTTAAAGTGCTGAAAAAAAAGATGGCACTCTCGAATTCTATGTCCAGCTAAAATATCCTGGAAGAATGAAGGCTAAATAAATACATTCTCAGGTGAAGAAATACTAAGAGATTCCTTAGCCAGCAGACCTATTCTATAAGAATTGCTAAGGAAAACCTTCAGAAAGAAGGGAAATCATACAAGAAGGAAACACAGACTATCAGGAATAAAGAAAGAGAAAAAAATAGTTAAATATCTGGGAAAATATAATATTTTATGCTTCTCTTCTAGAGTTCTTTAAAATGTGCTTGGCAGTTGGAAGCAAAAATTAAAACATTGTCTGATGGGATTTTGAGTGAATTCAATGGTAATATACATATCAAAGTTGGTGAGTTGCAAAGCAGGGCACAAAAAAAAAATGTACAGCAGTAAAAGAAGAACAGTTCAAATAAATATTTTTTTACCTAAGGAAAGTAAAAAAAAAAAAAAAAAAAAAAACGACAAACTAGACCCAAAGCAAGCAGAAGAAAGGAAATAATAAAGATAAAAGCAGAAATCAATGAAATTGAAAACAGAAAAACAATAGAGAAAAATCAATGAAACCAAAAGCTGTTTCTTTGAAATGGTCAATAATATTGATAAACTTCTAGTAAGAATGATTTTTAAAAGAGAGAGAAAGGGAGAAGATTAAAATGACCAATATCAGGAATGAAGGGGATTATCACTATAGAACATAAAGACATTAAAAATATAATTAGGGAATATTACAAACAATACTATACACATAAATTTGACAACTTAGATGAAATTGAGCAATTCCTTGAAAAAAAAAAAAGAAACTACTAAAACTTACCTAAGATGAAACAGATAATCAGAGTAGTCCTATAACTATTAAAGAAACTGAATTCATGGTAAAAAACAAATGAACAAAAATCTTCTGACACAGAAATTCTCCAAAATTTCTCCAGATAGTTTCACTGGAAAATTCTACAAAACACTTAAAGAAAAATTAGCACAAATCCTCCACATTCACTTCCAGAAAGTAGAAAAGAAGGGAATACTTCACAACCATTTAATGAGGACAGCATTATCCTGATACCATTTAACAAAATCAGTAAGAAAGAAAGAAGAAAACTACAGGCCAATAGCCCTCATGGATGGAGTCGCAAAAATCCTCAATAAAATAATAGCAAATTGAATCCTGCAAAGTATAAAAAGAATACTACACCATGACCAAGTGAGATTGATTCAAAGAATGCACAACTGGTTCAATATTTGGAAATCAATGTGATTCACCATATTAAGAATTTAAAGAAGAAAAAATAACTGACCATAGCAACTGATATACATATATATATATATAAAAGCATATACAAAATTCAATACCTGTCATGACAAAAACTCTCAATACACTAGGAACAGCGAGGAGTCTTCTCAACTTGATAAAGAACATTTAAAAAAAACAAAACTCTACAGCTAACATCATACTAAATGGTGAAAGATTGAACAGTTCACCCTAAAATCAGGAACAAGTCAAGAATATATCTAATCTCATCATTCCTATTCAATAAAGTACTGAAGTTCTAGTCAGCACAATATGAAAAAGAAATAAGAGACATACAGATTGGAAATGAAGACATAAAACAGTCTCTATTTGCAGATTGTCAACAAAGAACATCCCCAAAACCGACCAAAAAAATAAAATCCTGGAACTAGTAAGCGAATTTGCCAGGATCATGGGATAGAGGGTCAACTTACAGAAGTCAATCTTATGTCTATATGCTAATTATATACAATTGGAAACCAAAAATACAAAAGCAATATAATTTTCAAAAACACTGAAAAAAAAATAAAAAAACAAAAATAAAAAACAGAAAAACACACATATATATTCAACAAAACATGTACAGGATCAATATGCTAAAAACTACAAATGCTGACGAAAAAAATCGAAGACTTAAAAAAAAAGAGATTTATACTGTATTCATGAGTTGAAAGACTCAAAATAGTAAAACTGTGAATTTTCTCCAAATTTATCTGTAGAATTAATTCAATACCAATAAAAATGATAGCAGGATTTTTTTATGTAAATATATATAAATTGACTAGAAAATGTATATGGAAAGTAAATGGAACTAGAAAAGCTAAAACAAGTTATAAAAAGAACAACAGAGTTGAAGGAATCACGCAACCCAATTTTAAGACTTACTATAAAGTTAGAGTAATTACGATAACATGGTATTGGGGAAGGGATAGACACAGAGATAAATGGAAAGAAAGGAATGCTATATAAATAACTATATATCAATGACAAAGGTGCAAAAGCAATTCAGTGGAGAAAGAAGTCTTTTCAACGAAAGATGTTGGAAGAATTTGACATCTATATGCAAAAAAATGAACCTTGACCTAAAAATTACACCTTATTGAAAAACTAACTCAAAGTGTTTCTTAGACTTGAATGTAAAATGTAAAACGGTAAAATTTCTAGACGAAAACAGGAGAAAATCAACATGATTTTTGGTTTGGTGATGAGTTATTAGACATGTCACCATAACATAATTCCTTTAAAAAATTGAATATCATCATTATCATCTTATTTTCTATGAAAGACATTATTAAAAACTAAAGACTAGGGAAGCAGGTGTAGCTCAGTGGTTGAGTGCCTGTTTTGCATGTATGAGGTCCCTGGTTCATTACCAAGCCTCCTTAAAAAAAAAAAAAAAAAAGCTCAAGACTTGGTGAAAATATTTGTAGATTATATATCTGACAAATGACTTTTTATACAGAATATAAAAAGAACTCTTAAAAATTAATAGTAAGGTAGTGGATGTGGCTCAAGCAGTTGAGCACCCACCTCCCAGATGGGAGTTCCCAGTACCTCCTGAAAAAACAAAAACAAACAACAAGCAAAACAAATGAAAAAACCAACTCAGGGAAGCCAATGTGGCTCAATGGTTAAGCACCAGCTTCCCACAAATGAGATCCCCGGTTCAATCCCCGGCTCCTCAAAAAAAAAAAAAAAAAAAATCAATAATAAGAAAAAACAATAAACCAATCATAAAATAGGCAAGAAATATGAGATTATTCATTAAAGCAAACATATGGTTGACATATAAGCCCAGGAAATGATGGACAATAAACGTCAACAAATACTTCACCAAAGAGGATATGCAAAAGAGAATACATGGATGGCAAAAAAAAGGGCATGGAAAGATGCTCATCATCATTAGTCATTAGGGAAATTAAAGTTAAACCACTACACACTTATTCTCAAATGAAAAATACTGACAATACCAAGTGCTGGAAGGCTATGGAGCAACTGGACTTCTCATATATTGCTGGTGGGAAAGCTAAATGGTACATGTGTTCTCTTAGGAACACAGGATAGCAGGTTCTGTTTTCTTTTTTAGTTAAACATACACTTAACCAGATGACTCAGAAATAACACTCCTAACTATTTATCCTAAAGAAAAAAAAAATACATTCATACAAAAATGTGTACACAAATGTTTATACCCACTCTATTTATTATCGGCAAGTAGTGGAAGCAATTTGAATGTCCTTCAATGGCAGAATAAACTCTGATACATCCATACAATAGAATATTACTCTACAATTTTAAAAAGAAAGAAATGAACTACTTATGCATACAACTTGGATGAATCTCAAAGGCATTATTCTGAGAAAAAGAAAAAAGCCAGTTTCAAAAGGTTACATACTGTGTAATTCCATTTACATGAATCCTGTACATTCTTAAATAGACAAAACTATAGTGATAGAGAACAATCAGTGGTTGCCAGTGGTTAGAGCTGGGGAAGACTGTGACTACAAAGGGATGGCATGAAGAAGATTTTAGGGGTGATGAAACTACTTTGTATACTAATTGTGGTGGTAGTTGTTATACAAATGTGTTTACACACAGTCAATTTTTCTGTATATTAATTTTTTAAATATTAAGAAAAAAGATAAACTAGATAATCATAATACAAAGTAGAATATGCTTAGTGCCAAAATAGAGGCAAAAATATTGTAGAAAAGAAAAGCACAATGCACTACTTTAGTAGAAGATGCAAAAAGGAGAATCAAAAACTTCAAAGTGAAGGTAGACTTCAAATAGCAGATAAGGAGAAAAACAGAGCAAGCAAGATGATCCCGGTATTTACTTCCATCAATAGATTCCAACACCATAAAAACTGTCTTTTTAATATTTACTAAGTCACTACACATGTAATTTTTAAAATGGATTCTTGTACAGGTAGAAAAAAAGCTTATTCTCTGTAATGCTGTTAAATCCCCTCCAAATATAATGATTATTAATTGCATATTCAACTTTGTAACTTATTAATCATTACAGCACAATCAGGTATCATCAAACTCTTTTGGTAATAGAATGTTTCTTGAAAGCTTGATATACAGAACACATAAAAGTAGAAATGAAGTATGGGTGGGGGCACCAGAAACCCTCCCTCTCACCTGTAATATTTGGGTTCTAGACAGACCAGAGTTAATTCTCTAATTTCTCATTGTTTGCAGTATCTCTAATTATAATGATATTTATAATAATTTCTTATTAAATGTCTGCTAGCTTTTTTACTCTCTCATTTTTAAGGATTAAAACAGTGGTATTTAGGTCATAGAAAACACTTATCATTTTTTCACTTTGATTTATTAAACTTTTACCATTATATAATGCCCTTGCTTAGCTCACCTGATTTTTACTATTGCATTCTAAAACAAAACAAAACAAAATAAAACCCCACCTGCTTATTGTTTTACTCTTTACTTACATGTGCATGAAAAATTTTGAACTTTTAGTGTCTTTATGACTCATTTTAAGTACTTCTCTTTAGGCAACTGACTACAGGATTTTATCTATGATTTTCTTTAATACAGGGGTTCAGACAGTTTTTATTTAATGTAGGAACTAACAACATTGCTATAAGCCAGCATGCTATAAGTTTATATTGTTGTTGCTCTTAGCTGTCCTTCACCAATTACTAGTTGTGGTACACATAACATATTTGATTTCATTTTGTAACATTATTTCTCTCAATCTATTTTTCAAACATTCTTAACACTGATAAACTCTAATTCAGCTGTTTCCATTATTTTTATTATTAACTAAATATATTTTGAGCTTGCTTGAAAGGTTGATATGTAACTTAACTTTTTGGTTTAACCTTTAACCCTATGCTTCAAAAGCTCAATTCATCAATCTAATTTAGAAATGTGAATTCCATTATAAAATTCTACAGTCATAGTTTATAGTTTTCATGTTTTCCAGTTTTTATTAAAGTGGCTTTACTTCGTCAAATCTTTTCTTAATATTTTAATTCATTTCTCTTTTAATTGTCAATCATATACTCAAATCTATTTTTATCTTTGTGACATCTTTGTGTTATAAAGTGATTTCAGGTTTCCTAAGACCTCAAATTGTTTCTTTCTATCCCCTACAAGACATTCAGTTTGGCCAGATAGTACATTCTAATGATAGCCATATCATCAAGTCTTTCTATTTTTCAAAGTCTAAGAAATAGGACTCGAGTAGGTCTTGACCTTCTTTCCTTAAATGATATTGCAAATTCTCTATTTTAGATGTAAAAATTTACTATGTAAGAATCTTTAGGTCCACCCCTGCCTTTTGGAAGCACTGTTTAATATTCATAATAAAATGAAGTTTCAAATAAGGAAACTTTTCTTATGTCCTTCATTATGGTCTCTTTTTTGCAGGTCTTAACCATTTAATGAGACATTCTTACTATCCAAAAATATACTACATAAATAGCTAATAGAACCATTAATTTTTCTCCTTGATTATCATTTTATGTTATTTAACTGTGACTTAGATTTGCTTTAATTGCTTATTATAATACAATAAATTCTTTGCTTGGCTGCATCAAGTCTTTCCCTAAAGCCTCTACCCATGTTTCAGTATTGTTAGAGTATTTATATGTTTAATACCATTTTATTTAGTATCTTACATATTGTGAGGGTCAGAGGGAGCTTAAAATAAAAACCTATAAAAACTTATTTTTATAGAGTTCCTCATATTACATTCAATCTACATTAAAGTAGTAACTTTCAGAACATTTATACTTGCTCAAATGCTTTTGCAGCTGGAGTGGAAATTCTGATGATTATGGAAATCTATACAATTTTTTCTTCCTCTTTTCATCACATAGCAACACTTGCCCACTATGTTTTGTTTTCTTCTCACTTTTCTTTAAGTGTAATATGTGGGGATTTTCTAGTGTGTTTTACTACTTTTCATTTCTTTTCATTCTACTATCCTCCTAATACTTAGTAAGACAGAAGATCTACATAACTAATACTCCATTAGCAATTGTAACACATTTGACACTGGTGATCGAAGTCAGAAATTTAACACATGATCATTTAATAGACACAGGATCAAGTACAATGAATAGCTTTTCTTCACATTCTCCAGACATTTAAATTAATAATGCCGTACCACTGAAGTGCTCAAAAACATGAATTTTAATTTAATACTTTATATTGTGTTCATTCTTTTTCTTACTATGTGTTTTAGTCAGCCAAAGGGGTGCTAATGTGAAATAGCAAAAATGGGTTGGTCTTTATAAAGGGTACTTATTTGGGGTAGAAGTCCACAGTTAACAGGCTAGAAAGCGTAAGTTTCTTCTCTCACCAAAGTCCACTGCCACATGTTGGAGCAAGACAGCTGCTGACATTTGCCAGGGTTCAGGCTTCTTGGGTTCCTCTCTTCCCGGGGCTGCATTTCTATCCCAGGCTTAGCTCCTCTGTTTCCTCCACAAGGTCACCTGTAGACTATCAGGCAAACAGCTCACTTCTCTTCTCCTGGGGCTTTCTCTCCAACATCAAAACTGCTTCTCAAAAACTGCTCCCTCTGTCCTTTGCCTTGCCTTTTATATTCGATTCCCCCACCCACCAAGGGGTGGAACTCAACGCCCTACTGAGGTGGCCCAGTCAACGCCCTAATCATAACTTAATCATGCCCAGATTAACCAATCAGCTTACAAGCATGATCCAACTATATTTTTGGAATTCAAAATTACATCAAATTGCCAAACGGCTACACTGTGTATATATGCAAAAAAAAAAAAAAAAAAAAATAGTCTCACATAAAAACTGGCACTGAAATACCTAATATGTCTTCTCCAGTAAAAGCTTCTCAGGATTTACCTCTATATGAAATGTTCTCATATTTTTCATAAAATCATTTATCAGTATGTAGGAAATTACTACTATGCAATACTATTCTGAAATAAGTGAATAATTTTTCAAAAACTAGAATTTTTAAATTAATATTTTAGTACCTGAAACAAATTCTGTAAGGGAACATATTCTTTATCAAGACTCTACTTATCCAAGTATTTTATTTGTTTTGCTGTGACACAGGACTTAGTTTGCTAAATAGTGCTCTTTAAATAAACATCCAATGACAAAGCACGGTGAAGAATCACTTCATATTTGTGAACATCTATTTGTACAAGATGCTTATTAAAAACACATCATAGGAATGTAGAAGCAGCCACTTTTGATCTTCCTGTTGTTTATTAGACTCAAAATAAATGTGTAAAGTCCCTATAAACTAGAAAAAGTTATTCATTTTTGAAAAAGAATGAAAATCCATCAAATTCTTCTCTTCAGACTACCTGCACTACTGGTTAACTATTCTCATTTAGATCAAAAATACTGTTTGATCTAAAGTATAGTACATTTTTAATGTATTTTTCCAGTCCATAACATTAAGTATCAGATGTTCTTTCACAAATTTTGTGATCTTAATATTAAAACATATTATAGATGCTCTACACCTTGAGTTGTCAATCTGAATGGAATATGACACCATTATGAGTGCCACATCATCACTAACACATATCTTAAATTAACTGCTGATATTATCAATTACATACTTTATCCTAACTTTCAAAATAAGTGTGTCCTAAGCATGTTATTTGCCACTATTTTCTCTGGCTAGCAATAAACTCAAAGTGTTCTTTGACAAGGAACATCAATAAGTAGAATAAAAAGACTTGGCTTCAAATGTAGGTGGAGACAATTACTAAAATTGTGGCCTGTAGGCAAATCACTCAACCTTTCTAGACCTAACATCTTTCTTAGTAGGTTGTTGGGAGGACTGAATGAAATAATGCATAGAAAGATGTTAGTTAGTACAGAGCTTGGCATATACTAAGTGAAAGATTTTAGTAGGTAATGATGAAAATGGTTTCCTAAAAAAGAATTCAAGAACTATCCCCAGCAGTACTATTTATCATCAGATGCCACAGCATTTGACACATCCACTACTCTTCACTAGACCCCCTCTTTCATTCTTTTTAAATTTTCTATGTTCTATGTTCATGGCCTCCTCAGTAGTGCTTTAGTAACATTAACTCTAAGAGTTTCATTAGGTGGCACTCAGAACACCTGAAATGGAAACTATGTTCTCCATGCACCTCTTTCACAAATGTCATAGCTTCCCATCCCTCTTGCTTGAAATAAATTTGCGGGAAGCTGTCTTTTTATTCCTCGCTAAGCATAGGAGAGAAAAATGGCCAATGTCTCTGGAGAATAATTAACAGAAGACAGTTTGTTTCATCTACATGATAAAATACAGCATCCCTATTAAAAGACAAATTCATCATTCCCAAAAGTTAAATAGAATGACATTTTAAAAGTAATTCCAGCTGATTAAATTTAGGGTTCTGAAAAAAAATTTTAATTCGAGAATATACTCTGAATCTTTTATTTGATGTAAAATGTATAAATGTTCATTTAACTTTGCCTTGCCTCTCAGCACTCTATTCTGAGCTAGTCAAACAAGCTATATCAGGCATGCTGGGCTCAATAATGCTGCCTCTCATATTTAAATACTCTATTTCACTTAGATTGCAAATTAAGAGTGGTCTCCCTACACACTGACATATTTTCAATGATTGATTTTGCAAACCGTGTTGATTTTTCCTAACTGTTTTGCCTCTGTGAATGTCGACTTTGGCCTTCTTTACTTGTTCCTTTGCAGCACTGCTGTTTATTTGAAGCTATTATCTGCCTGATATGAAAAATGTACATGAAACCTCATAACTAATTATATAGATGGAAAATTCCCAGTCTTAAATATAAAATGCCTGTGCTCAGATACCATAACAAAAATGTTAAGTCCAAAACCCTTAACTAAACCTTTAGAGACTTGGATTAAAAGAAATCCAATAATTCATTTTCTTTTAAAGTTACGTTTACATTCTTCGAAAGGTTGATTTCTTATGCATATTATATGCCTATAAGTCAATTCTTTAACAGTAAATGCCATCCTTTTCCCAACAAAAGTTAGTACTTGTTATTAGGTCTACTTCAGTGAAATGCTATTCAGAATTATTTTATTCTAAACACAACATTGGTTAGCATTAGCACAATGTTCATTTTTTTTAACCCTTCCCATACTATGTACTAGCAGAATAGACTTTTCCCAATAAATACTACAATCTATGGATTAAGTACATGGCTTCTTGTCTTCTAAAAATATATTTGAAAAGAAAATGAACATATACTTCTCTCCTCTCAACCCCCCACCACCACCAAATAAACAAAATGCCTCTAAATCTAAGAGTACAATGGTTTATACACAGGTATATTACAGCAGATAGAACATGAAAATCAGTCTTATTTTACCTATTTTATTGGGAATTTTTTTTTCTCATAACAGACTAGCTCTAGAGTTAATTTAAAAAGTCATTTTTTGAAAATACTATAATATGCAAGGCCATATTTGAAACACTCTGAGAGACTGCTGGTAAGGAGTTTAAATTCTAGTGGGGGTAAGGGTGGGGGTGGGGATGTTGGAAAAGAGTATATAAATGATCATATGAAACAATGACATAAACTCTGATACAGAACACTACAGGAACAAAGAAAGAAAAGGTGTACACTGCCTGCTTGCCTGTTTAGCACATTAGAATTTTCATAAGAAGGCCTACCAGCAACCATTTGCTTTCACAACCAATCCTGGCAACAGATCCTCCTAGCTTCCAGTCCAGGTACCGTGCTCTGTTTGGCTGTTGCTTGCCTTTCTGTTAGACAACAACTAGAGGCACAGGAGAGCAGGCCTATCTCATGAAGTTACCTAGTACAGAAAATGCATCACATGCCATCACACTATTATTTTGGAAAGCCCTGCAGTGACCACCAGAGCATCAATTTGTTAGTCTAATCCTGGATATGAAATTTTAATTGCTTGAAAAATGTTTCAGGATGGGACGATGAGAGGAGGAGTTACCTTCCAAGTAGCCACACTAGTTACTCTTTAGAAATGGCCATAATACCTAAGCATAACAGGTTGGATTAAGGTCTATAAGCAAGTCAAAGCTTAGAATTTCATTGCCTTTGTTGGCTCATGTCACTTCTTTAATTAATGTCACTTTCTCTGGTTTAATATCAGAGCAAGTGACAAGAGTGCTTCTGGATGAATTGTGTTTTCTGAGGACTGTATGGCATACTCTCCTGCAGTCTGACAGAGGGATGTGCCAGTTTTACTTGGCAGTTACAATGCACCAGCTTTAGTTTTAGTAGTTTAATTTGTGGCAGTTATATGTTTTGAATACGTTGAAGTATTCACAACGGTCTCATGGAATCTGTTGCATAGATAAAGTTTACACAGTGGAAAAGAAAAAGCAATGGCTATAAGGTGATTAGGAAAAGCTTCTCTTGCCCACAGCTGGTCTTATAGGCATTCCTGTAAATTTAAGAGCATTAAGGGGATGTGATTTAAGTGATCACAAGAAATGGTGTCCTCTTTGTTTTGCCCAGCTTGGAGCGCATGTGAGATGATCATAAGGAATATGATGTTTAGAACTCAATTTTATGCAAAATCCATTATTCAAGAAGCAAAGTTCATATAATGATAGACATTCAATTCAATGAAATAAATGTAATAGGAAGTTTTGATACTTATGCATTAAATTGGTTCTAAGATTTTAGTAAACTAAGGTTTTATTGACATAAAATTCAGAAGACCATCTAGATTGAGCAGAAGGACAATATTTTTCCTTTTGTTTATTAAAGATCTTTCTGTTTCAGGCTGAAGCAGTCTGAAGGTTTTTTATTCAGAATTTTTCCATCATCATCTTTACACACTTTTGTGAAACCTCATCAGTTCATAGTGAAAAAAGCTGCCACCTAGGAATTCTTCCAAACTTTGCCTGCCCTTTCTAAATTTAGGGTTCTTTACTGCAGCAGGTTGAAGATCTGGCTTTGACTGCACCTGACTCTGCTGGAGAACAGAAATATTCATCTCAACTGAATACATGCTGCTTAAGTGCTGAAGGCACTTGCAGGAGAGTATCTCTCATTGGAAACTTCATTACAATACTTTTTCTTCCCCACATGAAGTGGTAATTCTCATTCACCAAAGACAGGATTTTGCCTGACACAGCCACAGGAGCTCCTGTTTGACTTTCAAAATTAATCAGCCTCTAAGCTGGAGTAGAAGTGGCATGTCCTTTAACCTTAAGCACAAAAAGTACTCAAAAGACTGCAGATTTTACATCCCTGGATGAGAGTTTGTGCCCCTGATACTTAAACTTGATGCACATACTGGGTTTCTGGCATGCTCTTGCCCATGCCCATCTGTTAGCTTGGCAATGTGCCCATTCAGAAGGTGTGATGCCAGTTTCAATAGGGCATAGGTGCCAATCAAAGATGGGTTTGGAGGGGCAGCATGCAGAACGCAGCAAAAGTCAGTTCTACTGCCAGAAGATCCTCCTGTTATCATATAATGCCAATGAAGGGCCACATGCTTCATTGCTTGGGATCACATTGCATCTGTAGATGTTTCTGGCCTTCAATGGGTGTCTTTCCATGGAATCTTTTCCCTCTAGTATTACTTGATTAGAGATTTTAAAGAAAAGAAACCTACCTAGCTAACTAGAAACAATGGAAGTCTTTAACAATTGTTTTGAAACAATTGCTGGGTTTTCTGCCTTTTCTCCTAAAATTCTCTTTCACATAGTCTACTACATAGTATATGGGAAAAATTCAGTCCAAATAATGGATTCAAAAGGAACAAACATTCTGAAGTAGCACTAATTGCAAAATCAGATATCTAAGCAATATAAAGTCTAGAGACAACTTTGTATCATTGTTAAGTGTGGGTGATAGGCAAATTCTGATCATCCAAATGGCTAATTTCTGGTGAATCCTCTTTATTTAGAGCTTTGAAATTAAATTCTTCCCATTTATTTTATAAACATATATATTACCATGTCTTAAAAGAAGGACCATCACTCCTACTATTTATTCCTTCCCTTCCCTATCTAAAGAAAAAAACCTAAACCACTTAGAAGCAGAAGTCCATCCATATTTCATAAGGAAGCCAGAAGCTCTCAAAAGCTGAGAATTCTTTTATCGTGTGACAACAGAGGTGAGCTCATTTCATGAACAAGTTACCCTATAGCAATAGATTTCAAATTAAAACACCTTGACCATTGTAAACAGGTACAGGATAGTAACAAGTGCAGTGGAAGAGATATAATATATAAATGCACTAAAGAAGAGAGTAGTTTATAAACCTTCCCTTAAGGCAAGAGTTTGAGAGTAATTTGAAAATGAGAAATCAGTAAAAATATGATAAAAAGATCAGAAATTTAAAAAATGAAAAAGGCAAGTAAAGGCTAACCCTTATATGAACTCTCCTTTTTAATAGAAACTTTCTTAAAAGAAACTTTAACAGAAACTTCCTTAAATATTTAGAATTTTAAGCAAGAGATAAATGAACACTGCTCTCTCTTTTAAAAACTCAAAATTAATAACCTATGGGCAGTAGTCCATACAAAATTAAAATATTTTTTCTAAGGACATTTCTTATCTATTGAGCCAACAAGCATAGGAAACTCACAAAATCCCAGGTGATCCCTTCCTCCTTCGAGTGTACAATACCTATTGTCTACACTTTCATCAGGGAACTCATTAATCATTTATGCTAGATTCTAGTACAAATTATCCTTATTTTCAAAATTTAATTCCTTCTCTTCATATCACCTCCACAGTATCATTTGTGAAATTTCCCAATTAACTATCAGAGTGGTACCATAATGTTGCATTGTGCCAAATAAGCTTATATCAAAGCCTTGCTATAAGACACTTTCAAAATAACATTTAACACTGCACTGTGTAATGAGTCAATATGTATTCCAGTAACTCCACCTTGTTACTAGCATTATCACTGGGCTCTTTTGTACATTACTCAGTCTATCTGAAAAAATCAATCCATTATAGCTGACTCAAAAAAATAATAAAGCAGATAAAAACCAAACATGTACAAAGAATTTTTTCTACTTCTTCACAAAGAGAAATTGGTTTCCTTATCAATAAAACAAAGGAGTTAAACTTTGATAATTTCTGAAAATCCTAGCCATCCTCCCTTCCCCACCAAATAGAGTTTCCTTCTATTTTTCTAAAGCACAAAATTAGGCTAATCTGAGCACGTGACCCCACAAAATTATCTCACAGTCACTTGAATGAAGTCTAAACATGTAATCTCTATCCATGATAAATGATGCTATCTTAAGGGTTCTACCAGAGTTGATTTTAGTTATAATAAGGTGTTATCCTTTATAAAAGATAAGGTTATTGATTTACTATCAATAAAGCATGCATAGATTACTTTAGATGACATCATGATAGCTATGTTGTCTCTACCTTCCTCTGTGACTAAGGGTACTCATCTCTAAGACTGAGGCTGGAGCTAAGGGTGCCATTTATAATTATGGAAGAGAACAAAACAAACTGGCTTGAGTGGGGTAAGTATCCCAACTTCGGTATCGATCTCTCAGGCAATAACTGAACTTTTGGTCTGTGCTTGATTCTCAAAAGATGTTAAATGGTCATCCCTATACATAAAATAAAATAAAAAAAAACTCCACAGAAAAAATCATTTCTATTTTCATTTATATAACTATCCCTCAAAGGAATTTGACTAAAATGTATCCAAAAATACATTTTTGGGGATTTTGACTAATTTATGAAACCATCATCTTTCAAACCTGAAGTAGGTAAGATACAGCTTTAATGAGAATTATTCATCATGCCATCATGGCCACTATAGTAAATTTTAGGGGGAATAACAGATAGAGGTTGGTAAGCAAAATGTAACATCTTCTACTGACATCCTGTATGTTCTCAGTTTTACCTTAATAGTAGCTAAATCTATCATGATCCTTCAAAATCCCTTCAACAAAGGACTTTGTCATCATCCTAAACCCCTGTGGCAGCAGATATACTGAACCTAGAATTCAACTATCAATGAGGATGGGAAATTTAAATTTTATAAATTTCTTATCAAGTTTCAAGTTCTTTAAAGATATTCTCTCATTTAATCCTCACAACTATTATTAGCCCAATTACACAGAATAGAAAAAAAGATTTAACTTCAAAAGGTTAAATGACTAACTAAAGGTCACAGTTTGTACGTGGCTTAAGCAGGTCAGGATTCAAATCCAGATTTGCCTAACAACAAAACCCATGCTTTTATTTATGATTCTCCCTTATTTTGCTTTATACCTAGCATTAAAGCAGAACTCAAAATCCTCAGCTCTCACTCCTTCCCTGGAATTTTAGAAACTTTTTCAGTTATTTGATACTAAACTGACAGCAATTTTTCTCTCCCCCTAAACCACTTTCCTTTCCTTCTTTTCTTCCCCTCTCTTTTCTATACAAGAAAGAACCCTGACTTTGTTCTTATAGGCAGAATTTTCTTTTCCTTCAAGTCAAGAGAAAATACCAAACTTCTCTGCCCCATGCCTTAGCTGTAAGCTCCTTTTTACTGAAAGGCCTAGGTTATTAATTTAAAAGGTAGGGGACAGTTGTATATGCACAATGAGTTAGAGATAGCTGCTAGTTCCTTTTTAGTCTTAGGCAACATATGCTGATGAAGTATCTGCCAAAACAGTGTATCTGGAAAGAATAACACCTGAAAACAACATACCTGGACATGAAGGTATCAAGGAAAACTTAAATTTATCTGTTTCTTCTTATATATATGAAGTGATGAGAACCACAGTAAAATACAAAAACATGATATAATTTCAGGGATTTGCTTAGACAGCTAAGGAAAAAATCAGTAAAAACGAAGTTTAAAGTAGTTTTTATTAATGGCATCTTACTAAAGAGCTCATTCTGATTTATCAGCACCATTTTTGATGGAACAATGACAACATTTGGAACACACAGCTTTATTATGTATTCTGCAGTAAGGTGCATTTTTCTCAAAATAGCTAAGCATTTCTTTAAAGTCTTTCCCCAAAAGGGTGCAGTTGCTAATATTCCCAGGGTCCAGGTTCTAAAATTTAGATAGCATAACATATGGAATCTTGAAATATATTATAAAACAAATATTTTGTTAATGAGGAAAAAAAAATATGACACGTACTTAGAATAAAAGAAGCAGGAATTTTTCTGCATTTGAATAGAGACAAATAAATCGCAAGCCTTAACAAATACATCCCTTTTACGTAACAGGAATCATACAAGTAGTGAGTATGTGTACATATATACCTGCATACATAGATATACAATATTTAAACTTAAACATGCATTTAAATATAAATACAAAACAAAACAAATACAAAAAAAGTAAATGTAAATACATATTATACATTAATATTGACATTTTAAAAAAAGAAAGGGGATAAGGTCATTATAACTAAAGCATTAGAAAAATAAAAGTATATGTGATAAGCTGTGGTCTCCAAAGCTACCATGAGAAATAATGTATTCAACTCCATAACTCTTGAGTTATGACAGTATATTAGAGATCTTCACTGTTTGCTTTTAAAGAGAATTTGCTTATTCAAAGTCTCAAATTCTTCTATCTGTGGACTCCTAATACTCTCATGGTCTTTATCTGCACTGTCCAATTCAATTCAGTAGCTTCTAGCCACATGTGATTATTAAGCCCTTGAAATGTGGGTAGATACACACTAGATTTTGAAGACTTAGTTTAAAAAAAGGAAGCAAAATATTTAATTTTTTACATTGATAACATGTTGAAATGGCAATGTTGTGGATATACTGGATTAAAATAAATTTTACCTGTTTTTTAGGTTTTTTAAATGTGGCTACCAGAAAATTTTAGGTTACATAGGTGGTTCACATTCCATTTCTATTAGACAGTGCCGCCTATGTCACTCAATCTAGCACTGAGAACCACAACATTTTTCAAGCAATTTCAAAACCTTTAAATGGGGAAACTGTCCTTTATTTATACCACACGAATTTTTATTTTGGTCTTGTCTTCCCAAATAGAATAGAAGTCAAATTGCTTATTGACTGAATTCATTCATTTGTTCAAAACTACAATCAATTTTATCAGAACAGGAGCTATATCCTTTATGACCCATGAAACAAGTTTGTTTGGAAACATATGATGGAGAACCCAAGATTTCCCCAATAGAGGTCTTTTTTAATGACTTTTTAATCTCCTACAGAACTAGATGTAATGAACTAATGTTTAGGAGAATTTGTCCTTGAGGTAAAATTTTCTTTCAAATCACTAATATATATATCTTATTTTAGTCATTAAATCCAATCATGTAAGGGATACCCTCCCTTTCATTCTACCATAGATTTATAGTAGTCTTGAAAGATCTTTTTCTTAATCAATTCGCAACCAGGGTTCCTTATCTGTACCAAAGAACACAGAAATTAATTTGAGTGTCTATTTTCTCAATTATACCAAGGATGGCATATAACCACTACCACTCTAGACACACAGGAAGGAATTTAATTAATTCCATACATTAGGGACATTAAGGCTTAATTCTCTACAGGAACCTATTTAAGAAAAGACAAAGCCTTTGTATTACTTAACCATCAATGATTAAGATTCACAAACGGAAAGTATTTGTATTTGTATAGTTGTGGTTTCTGACCAATGCTTCAAGGAAAACACGTGCTCAAAAAAGAGCACTAAGGTTTTATCTGACAGATTGTGTAATTATGCTCTGAAAAGACTTTTAAGAATCATTCAGAAAAACATGGAGAACAAGGAGTAAGGTTACATATGTCTTGAACCTAGACATTTTACTAAACACTGTCTTCATGTTATTTAATTAAGTACATTTATGATTTCCTTTTATTTCAAAGTTTCAATTTTTAAAATACTATTATGTAGTCACAATTACAATCACATATATAAGAGTATTTGGTAATTTTACAATTATACTTACCTAAATATATCAATCCAAATCCTCCAGAACCAATCATTTTGCCCAGAACCCACTGTTTTCCTTCCATATCATTCAGAACATTGCCTTCTGGAAGTGGAACAGGAAGTTTGTATTTCTCCTTTCCTTTTGGTGGCATCACTTCTATTGACAAAAGGAGTGAGACAAGCGATTAAAAACAAAAATAAACAAACAAAAAAAAAAACTCTTAGAATTAAAACACATTTCCCAAAGTGTCTATGGTACACTTTCCCCAGGTTCCTTTAAATTAGGATTCTGAGGTCAATTCAGTTGGAGAAAGCCCACACTCTATATTCCAATAAAAATATAAGCATACATTACAATATTGAAAGCTAAGATGTACTAATATTTAAAAACAAAAATAAACAAACCTGTTGAATGTCATTAGTGCAAAATATGCTTTGAGAAACAATGAGTAAATGTCCAATGACAAAGAGAAAATAAATCTAACGTACATACAAATATTCCTTTCTCTGACAACACTAAATGTCAAAGATCAGAAGTTCTTCAGTCACTAGGAAAGAATACAACTTTGGATTAGGAAGACCTGTACAATGGCAATGTACATCACCAGTAAGCAAAGCATCTGACATAGAGTAGGTACTCAGTAAAATTTTGTTAAATGAGGGAGCAATATTCATGGATGAATAACATAGAATAATGCAAAGCCAATGCGCAGCTTCAGGGCTGGCAGACTACTGTCTCAGTTTTTCCCTTTTTCTCTACTTTCTCTCCCTCCCCATCGTCTTCAAAGTGAAAGTTGCCCTGCCTTACAGATTACTGTACAGCCAAAAAAAGCTGTCTACATAGTATAGCCATATAACTTTAATCAATTAATTGTAATTGTACACAGGTTTGCGAATTTCATAATGTAAGATTTTGAGGAGGAAAAGTTCTTACAAAAAAAAAAAAAAATAGCATGTATGTCTAAAACTAATTTAAAGGTAACTAGGATGCTTTATTTCTAAATACTTTATATATATATACATGTATTTGTGACATAGGTTTAATTCTAAGACAACTTATATACTAATGCGCACATATGCGTAAACAATAAAATATGTACAACATAAATAACATAATTAATATGATATATTCAATGTAAAGTTTTCTTTGTATTAACCGCCCCATCTACCCCTGAGAAAGCTTGTTCCCTTTAAATGATTTCCACCCCCTTCACCTACTTTAATTCAATGCCCAGCTAACTTTCACTCAATAGCAGCAACGTCCCAGAAGGAACAAACAGCAGAAACCCTTAATATTCACTTGTTCTCCACCTGACAGGAACATGAGAAGCCAGCAAGGAGGTTGTATAATAAAGTAGGAAAAGTTTTATGGGGTTCCTCTTGAATACTGATGTCTAGTATACATTTGTCGATTTAAAACCTAGTCTTTAGTGGCGTCAGAATTTGAAACCTGAAAAAAGATCCTATACTATAAAAAGCAAGTCCTGGAGTGGATCCCGAGTTCACTTTTCCAGGAGAAGCGGCAGCCTCCTCTCAAGGCCAGTCCCTGACCCGGCGGCCTCTTCGGCTTCTGGGTACTTATTTCCCGGAGCCACGATGAAGAGCGCTAAACACGAGCTTCCGGGGACAAGCCCGTACCCAGAGACCTTAATTAGAGCAAGGACTAGGCTCGGGGCCGGCCTCTGCCAGTGACTCGGTAGGCCGGAGCGAAGCCAGAGCGTCCCTCCACCCACCCCCCAACACACCCCAGCCTCGCGGACGCCGGCCCGAGCCCGCCTGGTCCGCCCCCTCCTCGGCGGCTGCGGAACCCGCGGGCGTCTGAACCAAACTACCGCGAAGCCCGCTGGGCGTCTAGCGGCTAACTCTGTCCGCCCCCTCCCGGAAAAACTTCCCCGCCTGACCCGCGCTTTCTCACTCCGGGTTAGGGAGACGTAAGGAATCAGCCGCGCACGCAGCGACCCCCTCCAGGGCTGGAACTCGGGCGAGGCCACGAGACTTCCCTCCTCACTCGCAAGAAGCTGGACCGAGGCCTGGGGCGTGGCGCGGGATGCGCCCGGGAAGCGGGGAGCGGGGCGTGAACATGCCAGGGTCCCGCCCCGACCCGCCTAACCAGAGAAGACCCAGCTGCATCAGCCACACGCGACGCCTCCTGCCTGCCTGTCCCGGCCGCGTAGGGCCTGTGGGCCTCCAATCCCGCGGGGAGGCGGGCCCTGTCCCGCCATCGGCCCCAGGAAGAAAGCCGGTATAACTTTCTTCACTACTTGGCGGCGGCTCCGGAGCCGCACAGCCTCATTGGTGGCGGAGACAGCACACCGGGGGCCCGCGGAGTCTTGGACAGGCCGCAGCTGGAGGTTTCCTTTCAGCGCCCAGAGGAAGAAAAGAAGAGCGTGTGGCGGATCCGAATCGCGAATGAAATGTTATTATTGCCATCCATCCCCGCCCCCCAAGAGTTTGGACACATCAGTCAGGAGTTTGTGTAGGACAAATTTTAGGTCCACTACATCATTAATGGAGTACCAAGAGCTTTCAAATAAATTGGGAAGTACTTAACTGTGTATCCAACCCTACTCCTGAAGGGCACCAGTTGGTGCAGCCCCGAGACCAAAAAATGCACCTGGCATTGAATCAGATATAAGCTTTATTGGGACTTATGAACAGGAGAGAGTCCTGATGGTGGCCAGTAGGTGAATGAATACAGGGCTCTGCAAAGAGACAGGAACATGAGGGGTGATATAAAGGGTCCATAGGGTAGGAGAACAGAGTTCCTGCTAGGGTCCCATGACAGTGCATATGGGGTCTGGTGATGTTATCACAGGAATGAAGTTTTACAGCTCTGAGGTAATTTGGTTTAAGGTACCATCTATACTTTCTCTCCCCTCCAGGGAGGGTTGTTAACCTATAACTTATGTCTAGGTTATGCAGGAGGCTATGTGCTGAGGACTAAGGGGTGAGCCCAGGCCCTCTCAGGCCCTGGACCCCCACACTGAGCCCTTGAGGCAACTAGTCACAATTACTATATTCTCTGGAGAGTGAAGAGTAGTATAAGTAGCACAGCCTGTAACAACATTTACATTCTCTAAGGTTTAGAGACTCAGGAGCTAGTTCTGCTATTTAATATTTGGATAATCTGGAATAAATGCAATTACTTTACTAAACTTTGCATTTTTTGTCTTTAAAATGCAAATAGCCCTACCCATTAGGTAGGTGAGAGAAGGATTTTAAGCAGTTTCTAAACACATAATAAAGACTCAGAAAGCTTATAATATTTTAGGGTAGACAAATAGAAAATTATTAAATTGTACATCAATATTCTACTTAGGAACAGTTGGAATTTTTGGGGATGCAAATACAAAAAGGAAAATGAAAGCCCCTTTATAAAATGCTTTTTATAAAGTTTTATATAAAATGCTTATATCTTATGCATTTTAATTGTTTATTTTGTCCATTGTTTATTTTTCCCAATAAATTGTATGCTCTATGAGGTCAGACAACCTTTTATGCCTGTTTTACTCACTGCCTTATCTCCAACCCTTAGAATGGAGTTGATGCACTGTTTTTTATTGTGGTTGTTGAATGAATAAATAAATCATGGTGGTCCCATTCCCCTTTTAGAATGCCAACTCTTAACTCACATCCCTCATTAAAATTAACTTGAGATTGATCATAGAATTAAATCTAAATGCAAGAGCTAAAACTATAACATTTTTGACAGGAAACTTAGGAGAAAATCCTTGTCATGCTGAGTCTGGTAAAGATTTTTTATGAAGTACACTAACAAGCAGGAAACCTAAAAGAAGATATTGATAAATCAACTTTACCAAAATTAAAAACGTTTGCTTTTCAAACACTACTGTTAAAATGCAAGTGCTGGCAAAGATGTGGCATTACTGGAACTCTCTTACATTGTCTATGGGGATCCAGAAAACTATTTGACTGTTTCTTATAAAGTTAAACATATACTTAACATATGAACAGTAATCCTATTACTAGGTATTTCCCCAAGAGAAATGTAAAACTGTTTTCACAAAGACTTCTATGAGAATGTTTATAGCAGTTTCATTCACTATTGCCCAAAACTGGAAACAACCCAAATGCCCATCAACTGGAGAATGAATAAACAAATTATAATTTCTCTCCTGTACTATGTAATACCACTTGGCAATTAAAAGGAAAAAACAAAACAAACAAACAAAAAAAAACTACTGACACAAAGAATAACCTGGATGAATCTTAAAAGCATGATACTATGGGAAAGAAAGAGGACACAAAAGAATGCATGCTGTAATATTCCATTTATATGAAATAGCTGGGCATTAGGTTGGGGGGTGGGGTGGGATTGACTGCAAAGGAACTGACAGGACTTTTTGGAATATGGAAATGTTCAATATCTTGATTATGGTGGTGGTTACATACTGGTCAAAATTCTTCAAATTGTACACACATAGTTGATGAATTGTATTACATATAAATTATACTTCAGTTGAACTGTTTAAAAAAAAAAAATGGCAGAACAAATTGAAGAGAAGAATCTGAATCCTTGAAGCCATTATTGAACTACTAATTCAAATAACCCTGGAGTCACCATATTTTTCACATTCATCCAGGAGATGTTAAATGTTCTTATTGTTTAAGCCACTTGGCATTGGTTTTTCTGCTTTTTTGCAGCCAACTCTTCCTGACAGATAAAATAAAGTTTCAAGTTTCATAAGTGCCAATGAATTTTAAATGAATGAATTTGTACTAAATAGATATGAGAACAGAAGTGCAGGTAAGTCTATATTGAAAATATTTTTTTTAAGTTTTGAGATTTAATGCAGAATTTTATGATTCAGAGCATATTGCTGTGTGTATGTTTCAAGATGAAAGCTGACAGAATATAGAAATACAAATTTTGGAACTTCTGAATGAACATGATGAGAACAAGAAAGATAAGAGAATCTAGATATGAAAGCACTGGTCTGAGTCATCTAAAAAATAGGGAAAACAAGGTTTTCAAACCATTTTGATGACTATTACAGACAACGAATGATTCAACACAAATACACACACACACACACACAAGAACTTTTTTGGCTAAATGTCAACTTGTAGGTATGGCTTGGGTTTAGCTTTTCAAAGAACCAGACACTGTAAAAATGCTTGCACTGGTTTAAAGGAAAAAGAAAAATAATCATTTAGTAAGAACACTACAAGGCCAAGATCATTTCAAATCAATTAAAGTGTTAAAGATGTTGCATAGACTAAACATTTAGAAATCCAACATTTTAATTTAATGTGAGAAAAAGAGATCATTTCAGTAAGAAATGTTTTGCCTGCCAAAGAGCTGGTTTTTGTGTTATAAAATAAACATCAGGAGGCCATTTCTACTCATAAACACTCAACCCCTGGAAAGCTAAGCAAAAATACTGAAAATAATAGTTATTCAGATAAAAGAAGTCTCAAACCTATCAGATATATAATCAGACCAAATATATCCTTTGCATTCTTTATATATAAGACCATTAAAAAGTATGATCTTGTTTATCTAATAGATACACTTCTTGATTGTCCATGTAAATGAAGGGCAAGGATACAAAAATAATTTAAAATGTTATCTGTTGGTATGTCAACAAGTTCAACAAACTCTTTTCCAGGGATAATAATAAATATAGTAAATCCCTGCTGCCCAGCAATTTGGATCTACATATGTATCCAATGATTTCGCAGACATAATTGAATATGGTAAAATGTAATATTTGGCTAGCCAAAAGTAGTGTTTGTCCTATCCTGTCCATTCTTCAAACGGATAAATGTTTAATCATAAGACTATATTTGTATTTTATATCATCTTTCTTCCCAAGTAACATGCTTCCAATTAAAAAAAAAAAACTGAAAATATAGGAAGAGGTGTCGCCTGCTTGATTTTTTTTTAAAAGAGAAGCTGTGTGTTCTGCAGGAATAGAGTTGGTAATGCAGTCAGAGGAGAGGTAAGAAATAGTTTCCCATGTGTAAGTCATTGTTTTGGGTTTTCCTGAAAAGAATCCTCTGTTCCCCAAATATTCCTGTCATTTAGCAGCAGCTATCTCAGATGTGTTCCTAAATGAGTCCTGTCCTTTTCTTTCTTCTGCTATAAACCTCTTCATTGATATCCACTGCTGAAGCATAGACTCCCTGAAAAGCTAGGTGGAAGGCAACTGCTGCCTTCCAGATAGCTCCATCCCTAACACCCTGTAGCCTACGTGGTGTCAAAGCAAACTTGTGTTCTCTGGAGCCCTCAAACAATTCAAGCCACACTGTGGTCCATGCAGAACCAAGGGCTCTTTTACCCTTTTGGGTCACAATTTGTCTTAAAGACCAAGGCTTAACTCCCTTTACTTCAGGGGCTAACAGATTTTTAGTATACACACTTTATTCAGGTTTTCTTCAAAGTCTCACCCCCAAATTCAGGACTTGGAATGAAAAGGAGCAGGTACATCAAGAAACAGATACCACGTATTATTCAGATTTGTTACTCCTATGAACATCAGAAAAGTTATTGGACAAACTCTGTCTTCCTGACTTCTCCCTTTGTTACAGTGAGTTCTCTCCCTCCCTGGAGACTTTTTGTTCTCTCAGGCAAGAGGACTCAAATGTATATGAATCTCAACATGAGCAAAAATGTAGACTCAAGCTGGGACCCACACAATTATCAAATGTGTTAAGGTATGCCAATATTTAAGTCCATTTATTATAAAATCTCATTTATAATAAATAATTGAAAAATACCAAAAAAATTGACATAAGGAATGAAAACTGCCCATAGAAAAACAATACAAAAATAATCCCTGTTAACATTTTAGTGCATTTCTTTTCAGTGTTTTTTTTTTCTTTCCACAAAATGTTTTAAGTTATCTGTTTTCCATTGTTGTGTCCATAGTGTATGTATATAATGTTTTTATTCAGCTCTTTTCGAATCTCAGTATAACAAGCCCATTTTTTTTCTCTCTCTAGTCATTCTCTTTCTACCACCAAGCATTTACTCCTTAAGTCCTCCACTTTAATATGCCTGCTGAGGTAATAAATTCAGGGAAGAAGGGGAGGGAATCTCAGGAAGCCAGCAAATGTATATTGAATTAAGGAGAACTACAAGAGAGAAAAAATAATAGAACAAGACAAGAGAAACAGTAAAGACAATGGTTCAATCCTACTGGGTTTAGGAAAGACTTTTAGGGAGTAAGGAGAGAAGAAGCAAAATTTTTTGGAGAACAGCTGTTGTGAGACTAAAAGAGATAGAAAAGAGCATTTTTAAGACTTGAATGTAGTCCCCCTTTTGGCAATGTTCTCAGGAACATTTTGGCTGCAGAAGAGTTTTTTCTTAGAATGTGATCCTAAGCTGAGGCTGTTTTCAAAATGAGGGAGCAAGCTGACCAGGATTATGCAAGTTACACAGAAAGTAGTGAGGGTTTTTTTTTTGTTTTTTTTTTTAATTGTTTTATTTTATATAATTGGATAATACTTTACTGGCTGTTATATATATATATACTTTTTTTTTTTTTTAAAAAATCAATTAACAGTTCCTGGGCTCCCCTAACCAGCATCAGTACATAATTATTTTACCACATTCTATTTTTAAATGTTTTCTAGTGTTCCACAGTATGGATGTATCATAATTTAATCATTTACCTTTACATGGATATTTAGTTGTTTTCAGTTTTATTGCAAATGATCATGAAAGCAGGGATTTTTATCTGTATTATTTCACTGGCACCTAGAATACTTTCTGGTATGAAGCAGGCAATCAAATGTATGATTTTTGAATGAATACTTGCTATACTATATATTATTTCCAATCAGATGGCAAATTATTTTGCTGCTTTCATTTCCATTTTCCTAATTACTAGTGAGGTTGAACAACTTCTCATTTGTTTATTGGACTTTTTAAAATTAATTTTTGATTCATAGCTTTACTTAATTTTTCTATTCAGTAATTTGATCTTTTTCTGAAAACAGTTACTTTACTGGCAAAAGGGGAGTGAAAACCCTTATATTAGAGGGGTATTGTGAGGTTTAAATGAGGAAAAGATCATATGATGGTTAATTCTATATGTAAACTTGGCTAGGGCATAGTACCCAGTTATTTAATAAAATACTAATCTAGATGTTGCTGTGAAAGTATTTTGTGGATGTGATTAACACCTACAATCAGTTGAGTGTATGTAAAGGTGTTTACCCTCGATAATGTTGAAGGCCTTAAGAACAAAAACTGAAGTTTCCCAGAAAAGAAATTCTGCCTGAAGATTGCAGCATAAGTTCTTGCCTGAGTCCAGCCTGCCAGCCTACCCTACAGATTTCAGATTTTCCAGTCCCCACAAGTGCATAAGCCATTTCTTTAAAATAAAATAAATAAATATATTTTTATTTTTATATTGTATCTCTCTATATAATATATATGTTTATTATATTATATATTATTAATATCAATATAATAAATATATTCTCTTTCACTAAAGAGTCCTGACTGATATAGGTGATTAAGAACCTAGCATAGAAGATACCACCTCATATATTAGTATCCTTCTTCAATTTCCTTAATCCTGGGAATACTCTTAAGTAGGAAGTACAGTAATTGGCCCATACCCTTTAAAATACTCAGTTAATAATTGGGAGCTTGGTCTCTGTGTCTTCCACAAACAAATTTTCTTCTTTGATTTTTCCATTATGCATATGCAAATACTTATGGAATAAGATTCATGAACCACACTGTTTCCCCCCACACCCCAGAAGACAAGCAGTTAGATTCTAATAGGTTTTTCCATTTTTATCCTCAGGCCTATAGGCCTTGAGCTCAGGTTGACTGAGATAAAATTATGAGATAAATGCTTGACCAGAAGTTTGTACTGTCCAGTACAGTAGCTATATAGCCATATGTGGTCATTTATATTTAAATTAATTAAATTTTAACAAAGTTAAAAATTTAGTACCTCAGTCTGACTAGCCACATTTCAGGTCATCAGCAGCCACTTAATAGTGGCTATGACTATCCTATTGGACAGGGCAGATTATAGAATAAATCCATCATAGAAAGTTCTATTGGACAGCACTACTGTAGAAAATGTAGAATCACTGGAACTTGAGCAGGAGACTAACACAAACTGCCACACAGAATGTAAAGTGGTATATATGTGAAAAGTCTATTCCTTAGCCAATACCATATTTTATTTTTTTTTAAGAGGTGCCAGGGATCGAACCCAGGACCTCATATGTGGGAAGCAGGCGCTCAACCACTTGAGCTATATCTGTTCTCCCAAGTTCTTTGATTACAGTAATTTTATAATACATTTAAGCATTTCTCCATTCATTCTTTTTTAAAAATTTCTTGGCTATATTCACTTACTGTTCTTTCTATATATGCATTTATTAATTTCATTTGTATGAAAGGGTTATGGAAAATACACACCATCCTGTTATTGATTACATTGAGTTATTCCAGTCTGAGACAGGATGGGTGGCAGTAAATTAACATTTTATTTTAGACCACTGAAATATTTTACTTGCCACAACAAAGAAAAGTCAGTGTTGTCTCTGTAAAATGAAATTAATGATATGCCCACTGTATTAGTCAGTCAAAAAGGGTGCTGATAAAAAGTACCCAAAATCTGTTGGCTTTTATAAAGGGTATTCATTTGGGGTAGAAGCTTACAAGCACAAGGCCCTAAAGAGTCCAACTCAAAGTACCACAAGAGGTACTTGCTTACCCAAAGTCATTTACCTTGTATTGAAGAAGATGGTGGGTGATGTCTGTGAGGGTTCAGCCTTCCTTCTTCCTCTTAAGGCTCCATGGTCTCAGCTTCTTCCAATCTCAGCTGTAGGCTGGCATAAGGCTCGTCTCTCTCCCTGGGGCTCGTTTCTTTCCTGGCTCAGCTGCTCTGGTCTCTTCACAAGGTCAGCTGTAGACTATTAGGCTCATCTCTCTTCCTGGGGCCTCTACTGTGTCTAATGAGCTGTCTCTCTTCCTCTGTGTTCTTCTTCTTTGTGTCTACTTCTTCTCTATGTGTCTACTTCCTTGTGAGAGTCTGTTTTATCAGCCCACCAAGGGGGGTGGGACTCAACGCTGAGTCACACTCTAATGACATGGTTGAATCAAAGCCCTTATTTTAACAAAATTTAATCAGACATCTCAGCTGAATCTAATACAATCTAAGAGTTATCACACCCAGAGGAACAGACCAGTTTACAAACATAATCTCTCTTTTTGGATTTTATAAATAATCTCAAACTTCCACACCCACTACCTCCTCACTACATTTGTTTTACAAAAGGTTGCAAGAAAAGATAATTTGGTACCAAGTAGAATATAGGTATTTTATAGTTCAAAGTAATATATATTCCTTTTGTTCCATATAAGGGGCAAAAATAATATTATTATAATAAATATACTCCCTTTTCTTGATAGAAAAGGAAATATGATGCTTATGTTCGACTCCCTGTTAAGCAACTAGATTAGGTGATAAAAAATCATATAATTGGAATTAGTTGGGACGCAATTGGATAAAATTGATCATATATTGTGTTGGTCTAAATTCTGGAAATATACTGTACTTTACTTAGCTATCTCAGGCATAATAAGAAAAAAATTCTCTTGTTTAAGGATGTTTAAAAATGATATTTATAAGTCATCTTATGAAGTCATTCTAGTGAACAACAACTATAATTAGGATTGGAAATTTTTCCTTCTAACTTAAATTCCCAAATAATACAGTACAAAAGAACAGCACTATTTTGAGGACAGTGTTCTCTTGTACAAAAGTCTAATTTTATGCCTGAATATTATCCACACCTTAGTGATTCATGTTTTCACACATACTTGGTTGGGTATCATCTGACTTATAAAATGGAAGAATTCTGGTCAAGCTTCATGCAGCCTTCTCTATTCTCTTCTTCCAAGTTACAAAAGAGGAAGATTACAAAATCCTGTTTCCTAAAGGTAGAGTTAGAAATGCTGAATTGATTTGATAGGGGTGATAAACATTCAAATACCAAAATATTAGAGATAAACAATACTTTGAAGTATTCATGACAGTGCTGATTCATTTCACAAAGATACTCAATCATGTCACTAGAATCATGAAATCTTCCTCTGAAGCTATCTGGCCAATCTATTACAGAGTATTGCATAGATACCCTTGAGTTTTTAATATGCATTATATTTTCCTGAAATAAAAATCCTACCCATAATAAAAATAAACTGACAAGTAGGCAACACACCACATAGAGTGTAAGAGGTTCGAGGGGACCATAGTCTGGTGAAGAAATCATTTGAAGCTTCTGGGTAAGATCATGAGAAGAGCACAGGTTTTTATCTTCCTACTCCCTACTTCCCACTGAAATGTCAATGTAATATTTGTAAGGGTTGGGGCATGGAGGGAAAAGTATACATTAACACCAGAAAGTAAAGATGTATACTGACCATAGGCAAGACACTTTGAGACATATTTGTTAAATATAGTACAGGTAGAATTGTATTGAAGGAAGTCATGGAGTACCAAGGACAAGCATCCTCCTTTGGAAGAACAATGTGCCCATAACTTAGTAGAGAAAACACTGCCTGATCACTACCTCCACCCCCTGAAATCTGGAGGTTTTAGGGATAAAGATGAAACCTAGGAAAAGTATTATCAGAACATGACTTCATCTATATGGACCAGAAACATTTGGACCATACCACTGGCACTGCAGGTCCTCATGGAACAATGAGCTGGCACCATTGAAGCTTGTTCTCTGCATCAAGGAAGGATCAGGCTCTTGAAGTTCATGTTTTTTGTTTTGCTTTTAATTCAGGTGGTCATATCAAATATACAAGACCTGAGGCAAACAAAAATAACTTTCCTTATTGTAAGAATGATGCCCTAAGGCCACTAGATCTTGAAACTTCTCATGTAAATTTGCCTTTGTAAATGAAAAGAAAAATACTAGTTTACATAGAGTAGGGAATTTTTACTGGTAAGGTGTCGAAGGGTTGGCAACATAACCCATCTTCAGGAGATCCTGCTCTTCTGTTAAAAAATAAAATTTGAGGGGTCATTTCATTTCACAAAGCTAATGGGCCTAGTCTGGAAAGGAGACGTTGATACCAAGAACTTAAACTATTGTTGATGATGTTCATAATGCTAAATTCTGTTAGTGGAGAAATTTGGTTTCTATTAATGGGCCTAGGAGGGATCTGTGATGAGGTAACCCAGGACCAGGATCAGCCAAGGAGAGAGAATAACCTGTTGTGATTGGTGTGGTTGATGGAAATTATTAATAGTAGCATCAAGTTTCAAGTTTTCATTTTTGGCATTGTAATCGCCTAATGATAAATTTAGTTTAAGAGCTTGAAGTTTTGAGCTTTAGAGGAGTAGGAATGTTTCTTTTTTCTACTGATTTATGACAAGTATTTAGAACATAGCATATAGTTGCTCAATAAATATTTTTGAACAATCGAATGAATGAAGCTAAATAAAAATAGCCTGAAATCTGGGGTCAGTCTTCTTTTAGCACTGCTTTGGGAGAGAGAACAAAGATGCCATGCAGCTAAGACGAATTGACAGAGTGGAACAGAGGGTGAGATGAAATGGCCAGAAATCACTACAAAGAAGCCAGAAACAGCATTTCAAATTCATTCACTCATTCAAATACTCTCTGAGTTTGACTCTGGAGTAAAATGTAACAATAGGGTTCTACATGAAGTAATAACAGGAGGAATTAATTTCACGCAGGCAAGGTCATGAGGAATCTTTGGGAAAGTGACATTTAGTTGAGAACTTGAAGAATGAGGAATTTTTAAAAGGCAAAGGGAGAAGGAAGTACATTTCATGGCAGAAGAATATATGCAAAGGTCCTGATATGGGAAAGAACTTGGTGTGTTTTATATGGCAAAAGAACAATGATAGTAGCAGATGATCCTGGAGAGAAACACAGAGGACAGATAGATCATGCTGAAGCCTGTGAATGTGGTTTAAGAGTTTTGCCTTTTACCTGAGTGAAATGCAAAGCCACTGAAAACTTTGAATGAGGGAATGACATGGTACTATCTACATTTTAAAATGGTTCTACCTACCAAGAAGAGAACGATTCATAGTGAGAAGTGGCAAGTGGTTATTAAAATTTGTAAACAGGGGAGCAGATGTAGCTCAGTGGTTGAGCACCTGCTTCCCATGTATGAGGTCCTGGGTTCAATCCCTGGCACACCCCCCCCCCCCAAATTGTAAACACTTCCCTGGAATCCTTAGTTATTACAGAAGTAGCTAGATTACCTGCACTCACGTTAGATGGGTGTTTGAGTTATTTTATTTCTATGATAGGGGAAAGAATGATTTCAGAAACCCTGAGATTTGGTGAGACATCAGAGTTGCACTCTTATATTGTAAATTTTTCCATTTAGCACCTGTAACAGTTTGAAGCTGGGTGGATCCCAGATCATTCCTTCAAGCTACTCCATTCCTGTGCATGTAAACTTACTGTAGGTGGGATCTTTTGGTTAAATTACCTTCGTTAAGAGCCTTTGATTAGATTGCATGGGTCTTAATCATCTCACTGGAGTACTTTATAAACGGAGGAATAAAAAGTCACAGACACAGTAAGAAGGCTTCAGAGACAGAGAGAACCCAGAAGCTAAGAGAGAAGGGCCTGGGCCCTGAGGAAGCCACTTTAGCCAGAAGACAAAAGCAATGAGGCCCAGAGGAGAGGGGAGAGGGGAGTGGATGATGCCATGTACCAGATTGCCCACAGCTACAGCTCAGGGAGAAAATGAGCCTGGAGGAAAAGGTGGAAACTGGCAGATGCTGTCATTGTGCCCTGTCATGTGCCTGATCACCCACAGTTGCAGCCTGGTGAGAAAGCATCTCTGATAATGCCTTTATTTGGATACTTTCACAGCCTCAAAACTGTAAACTTTTAACCTAGTAAATTCCATTGTAAAAGCCCACTCATTTCTGGTACTTTGGCAGCATTTAGCAAGCTAAAATAGAACCTGATCTAGACAGGATGGATTCTAGTACGAATCAGGCTAACAGAAACCATCTCCATTTCTATTTGGCCATAAAACAAAATGGGGAAAGCATAGATAGCTGTCTATGGATGACCAAACTGAGAAAAATTTCCATGCCCAAGGAAAGTTCCTATAATTTAAACTATTTTCCTTCTTTTGAGTAAATTATATTTATAAAAAATAAATGTGCTACAATAAGCAGAAGACCATTGTACAAAATTTTTTTATTCATATGTATAATCAAGTTAAAGAAGACATTTTTCATATCTGAAACTAAAGAAAGCATATTGTTTCAGTTTTGCAAATGTAATATACAAGAAATGGGTTGGCTTTTATAATGGGAATTTTATTAGGGGAAATCTTACAGTTCTGCAGCTGTGAAAATGTCCAAATCAAGGCATCAACAGAAATGCTTTCTCATCAAAGTTTGGCTGCTGGATCCTGGACTCCTGCCACATGCAAGGCAAAATGGTGGCTCTCTGTCTAGGTCTCTGCTTTCTCCTCTACTCTGATTTCTGTCAGAGCTCAGCTGTGGGTGATCAAGCACATGGCAGGGCTTGTCTTTTCAGCTTTGAGCTGCTCCATGGGCCTAGCCTCTCTGGGGCCTCTTTCTATGCCTCTGTGCTCTGCTGATTCTACCCTCCAGCCTTTGGCCTCACTCTCAGTCTCTTGGGGTTTCTCTTGGCCTCTTTCTCAGCCTCAGGGCTTCTTTGCCTTTCTGCGACTGCAGGCAATCCTGGAGTCTCTTACATGGCAGGGTCAAAATGACAGATCTCTCTCTTTCTGTGTGCTTCTCAGCTTATAGAAAACCCCAGCAAGAGAGTAGAGACCTAACCTGGGACATGTCTCACCAATGTAGTCCAATCAAAGGCCCCAAGCAGTCTAATCAAAAGTGATCTAATCAAGGTCCCTTAACTGAATCTAATGCGAAAGATTCCATACCTACAGAAATGGACCAGTTCCAAGAATGCGATTTTCTGGGATTCACAAAAGAACTTCAAACTGTCACACATATGTATTAATTTCCTATGCTCATGTAGCAAATTACCATAAGTTTAATGTGTTAAACAGCATATATTTATTCTTTCATCATTCTGGAGTCAGAAGTCCTAAAATCAAGATGTTGGCAGGGCTGAATTCCTTCTAAAAGTTCTAGGGGAGAAGTAGTTTCCTTACCTTTTCTAGCTTCTAGCTTTTTGCATTCCTTGGTTGGTGACCCCACCTTGCATCTTCAAAACCAGCAGATTAGCATCTTCCAGCCTCTCTATTTGACTTTCACCCTGTTCCCCTGCTATGATAAGGACCCTTGTGATTATCCACCCAGATAATCCAGGATAATTTCCTTATCTCAAGATTCTTAATGCAATCACATCTGCAAACTCCCTTTTGCCATGTAAGGCAACATATTCAAAGGTTCTGGGGATTAGGATATGAAGGGAAAATTGCTCTGTAGAAATCAGAAAGAATTTGGAGTTCCCGTAATTGCCCAGGAGTGAAAGAGGAGGAAACAAGACAGAAAGGGGAAGAGAGACGAACCAAAGAGATGGTATAAAGCTGGATTCTGCATGGGGTGAGGAGTCAGTCACTGTGGAGACATATTGTTTGTGGGGTGGACAAAGGACTATTTAAGACCAAGAATGTCTACTTTTCCACTCTAAGTTGTTTGGATTCCTATAATTTCAACTCCTCTCTACCTTCCTTCCAATTTTCATTTTATACGAGTGAAGGTGTAAACTGAAGCATCCATGTTCCACATCAAGTCAGAGAGAGCACACAAAAAAGCAGCAGTCCAGAGGTAGCAGTGCAAACACAAACCCCTGAAAATCCAGAGAAATTTTAGGATCGAGTCTTGAGTCAATTTTACCTATATCATGAGAGACTGGGAAACACCTAACATTCAGGTTGTATATGAATTAGGAAAATTACAGCTGGATGATACTGGTGCTAAAAGTTAATGATATGAAGTCTAAATAAATTATTTTAAATATCATTTTAAAATGTATTTTGAAATTTTCTTCATTTGACCTCTCAATTGCCATCCTACTTAAGCCAATTAGTTTGAGGGGAAGGAGGGGGTTGACAACCATACCCTTGGTCTTATCACACACAAAATGCTACTTCTCCAACCTCTACTCTCTTCTTAAGACTTCCAGGAATCCATACACCCTGGTCTCCTCTTGGCCTACTGACTTCATGTCTCTGTTCCATCTCTACTCCAGGATGAAGACACTGGCTTCCTTTCATTTCCTCTAGTTCCAAGGCTTTAGATCAGGGGTTCTTAACCAGGGGTACACGGACTCCAACGGTTCCGTGGAAAGATTTCAGGGGGTCCATGAGCTTGAATTGAAAAAAATTAACTTCTTATCATTATTTTCTCTGACCTCTAACTGAAATCTAGCATTTCCTTCACTTATGAATGTATGCAATAAATAAATTACAGTAGTATTCATTTCACCTGACTGGCAAAGGAGAACATGGAACAAAAAAGATTAAGAACCCCTGCTTTAGATGCAATGTATATGTTGAGGACTCTCAAATTTATATCTCCAGTTGCTTCAGCTACCATTGCTGGGCAACAAGCCAGCATAAAACGATAGTTATGTTACCATTCTGTAGATCAGGATCTTGGGAAGGGCACAGTGAGGATGGCTTATTTCTGGTCTATTGTGTCTGGGGTTTCAACTATGGAGATTCATAGGCAAGGGTGATTCACAGCCTGGGGAATGGGATCATCTGGCGGTTTCATCACTCACATATTTGGTCTTAGAGACTAAGACTGATTGATGACTGTGGCTTGGCTTTTTCACACCATGCCAACCCCTGGGTAGTAGGACTGTTTACATGGTGACTCAGGGCATCAAGCCATGAGTGTTCCAAAGAACAAGGCAGAAGCTGCCTTGCCTCTTTTGACCCAATCTTAAAAGTCTTACCATGCCATTTTATCCTATTGATGGCAAGCAATCCTTAAGCCACCCAGATTTGAGAAAAAGGGACATAGACCTTACTCATACAGGAAGTATTGTCAAGATCACAACAAAGAAGAGCCTGAAGGATGGGAGAGATAGTCACTGCCATTTTTTAGAAAATTCAATCTGCTGCGCAAGTATTGACCAATCCTATGAGTTTCAAGCTTGTATATCTAATTATCACTTGACATTTCTACTGGGATCTTAGACATTTAAACCATAACATGACCAAACAAGAAAATATGGTTTTTTTTGTGGGGGAGGGGGCATGCCAAAGCTTAGGGTAATGGCAATATTGTGAGAGTGTAACTAACTTAAAGTTACTAGGTCTGGGAAAAAAAGCAGTAATATTTGTGTACATATTTATTAGGGAAAAGCTTGATATTAGTATCAAGCTGGTGAAAGTTCAAGGAGTCCTCAAAATGCAGCAAGAGGAAGAATGCTTCCTCTTAGGAAATAGGAAGAAGGCTTTTAGGCATTCTAAGAAAAGAACACATATTATGCCTGAAGCCACCTACTAAAAACCCAACTCTGAGGCTAACCAGGATTGTTTACTTAGATGAGGAGTAAAGTGTTACTGGTAGAAATGGCACTAACTGGCCTCTAAAGGACAGAAATTCTGAATCAAGAATATGTAGCTCAAATAATATCCAGAAAAGACAAACTACAATGATAAGTGTTGTGTAGGCTGTTTCAGAGTCTCAGAAAGCATTGTTAGGGCCAGATAGGTATTCACTTTCTTCATCCAGGTACTCCAGGGAAAGTGAGTCAGATAAATCAAAGGCAACTCACAGCCCAGAGTAGCAGTGGCCATTCCCATTAATAAAATGAAAAACAAAAATTAAGAACCTCAACATGATAGTGTATGCCTGCCTCAGAGTAGCAATCTGAATAATTTAATCTGACCATGAGAAAAGACTGGCTAATAAAAGAAAACAGGGCAAGACCTTATAAGTTATGCAAGCCATACTACTAGCTTTTGGTCAAGTCTACATTTGGTCCATATAGACTCACTTAAGTTTCCCCTTAAATTTGTGAAAATTCCTTTTGAAAAAGTTAAACCTTGTTTCTACCTGAATTGATGCAAACCAAGATGATCCCATCTAAGATAATTTAGAGAGAAAAATCAGAGCCCTCTGAGAGTCTAAGTCCGGAAGTAGCCAAGATGGGACCAGTTAAGACTCAGAGAAGAATGATGGAAGTGGGCCAGACAGGTAAAGGATATTAAAGGTAAAAGAAAACTGGAGACACAATTTAAGTTGATCTCTTCATGCCTGGAAGTTTGCCTTTTATTTTTCCCTTTCTATTTGTTTTTTAGTAGAAATAGAAAAGAGTTTATCAGTTTCCATAAAGTTCTTTAGGCTTTTAAAAGCGTTTAGCAGATAGACTTCTCTAGTGCTTTTGGACTTATCAGATGACTAAACTGCAATTAGATCTCTCATCTTTCAGAAGGTCTAAGCATATGTTTAGAAGGAGGTCAAATTTCTAACTGTTTTTAATGCAGATATCAAGAGTTTCAAGAACCCAGAACCTATTCTACTGTTTAATCTTTGGAAGAGATGGCTCCCTTTCCTTATATATTACTAACTCTTGATCTAGTGCTATTGTAAATAGGAGCTAAGGACAAGACCAGAAAATGATGCTACCTCTTGTCATTCTTAAGTTTCACCTCCTTATGCTGTTGCACTGGAGTACAAAGCATTAAATTAGAATCAATAGAAGCCCCAAGGATTAAAACAATTTCTCCTGCTCCAAGTCCTAAAGATAGCTGGTAAGTCTGGGTTCAGTATTCAGACATTTTCCATCTAGATTCAATAGCTAGATTATAGGATGGTTGAGCCCTATCTAAAAACAGTTATGGTCCTCCTTTCTAGGCATTTCTTCACTAGCTATCCCCAGCCATGGTCTTTCCCTCTTCCACCAAATACTAAATACTGTAATATCAGTCACATTTTATTAAAACTATGCCAATTAGTCCTATGCAATTCTTTTTATTAAGATCACTCTTTGAGATATTGTCCATGTTCTTGGAAATGCAAGCAAGTTTCCATTCAGATGACTAATCTTTTTTTCTCTTTTATTATTATAAATATTCCTATGTATCCCCTATTTGGTCACCCTTCCATGTTGGATACTTATACTTTTATAAATCTTGGAAATGAAGCCAAGTGTTATTTTCCTAGTCCAGAATACTTGAAATACTTGTAAGAAAGTTCTGTAAATATTTCTGCTTGTACTGGGATCAACATTTATATACACTGACTCAGAAGTACAAAAATTTTTATTTATACGGTTTATGAACTCTATAACTGACTTTTTTCCTGTAATTCTGAAGTCCCCATTTCCACAGATGGCTAACAAATATCCAACAACTACTTTTCCACCCTTACCACCACCATTTCCCTCTATGTTAGAACACTTAATTTGAAAAAAAAAGTTACTACTATTTAACTTATCATTACTTTATTTAAATAAAAATTTTCAAACTTATAGCCACAGGTTAGCTAAAACCCACTAAAACTTACAAGTCCCTATTCCTTCAGCAGTCAATAAAGAAACAATTCTGTTTTGCCACCAGCCTATAAGAAAAATGAAGTTATTAAATGGCCTTTTTTTCCTCCATTAGGGTCAATACACTCTAAAAGGAAACATAATCATACTCACTCTTCTAAATGCTGCATATGCCAATGCCAACAAGCTTCATTCAAGAAGTAGGAATTATTTGGTACCCTCGTACCAAATAATTGCAATACTTACTAGAGATTTTTTTTTTTTTTTTTTTAAGATTTTATTTATTTATTCATTTATCCCCCCCTTGCTGCTTGTGCTCGCTGGGTCAGCTAACCACGCCGTGCGGGCGGGCTTGCCTTCACCAGGAGGCCCCGGGAACCGAACCCAGGGCCTCCCATATGGTAAACGGGAGCCCTACCGATTGAGCCACAGCCGCTTCCCTAGAGATTTTTATTCTTTGGGGGTCATATCAACTTTCCTGAACTAAATATCTATATGCTTTCATGCTTTAGAACCTAATTATATAAATTAGACATTAAGCACTTACATACATACATACACATATACCTGCCCACTGGTCTTATAGGCAACCATCACTGTTATGTAACAGACATTCAAATGCTCAGCAATTCAAAGATTTCACACGATTCTCTTAGAAGGGAAAATATGCTGGAATGTTTTCACTTTGCACATCTTCATGAGGTAATGGAACAAGTGAGACAGAATACAATGAAAGAGGAAAAACTTGCAGTAACTGAAGTATTAAAATCCCCCAGTAGAGTCACATTTTATTTTATTTACATAGAGTTTTTAGAACACAATTTAATGCATGAAGTGTAGTCATCTGTATTGAATTAATGGAGACCATTACAAACTGGTGAATGTTTTGTACACCTCATAAATTAGGTGGAAAGGGGGTAGGGGTATGGGAGCAAAAGTTAGATAAAAGAGGTACTACCTGGAATGACTAATACAGGAGCCAGTAATCTGTAAAGATCAGGTAAATGGTTTTGAGTGTCTCTAGCAGAAGCTTACCTTTTCTGTAAAAGCCTCCTGATCTGCATCCTTTCTCTGACAAATGGAACCAACCTTGATACACAATAGAAGGCATGTTTAATCCAGCTTGAGGATTCATTTTATATATAAAAAAATGTTCAGGCCACAGTTCTTGGCTGTCTGTCTGACCTAAATTAAACAATAAGGTAAACCATGGGTTATGAATGAGCATAATTCACAGAATAGTCCTGAGCAATAAATGTAAAGGTAGGTAAAAGACGATTAACTTTGACATGATTGAAACATAGCAAATATTTTAATGAAAAATTAACCTGTGGTGTTATTTCTTTCTCTGGCTCTTGAATTTGGGATTACTGTAAAATTGTTCTTTGAATTCTTGTTAAGAAGTCAAATGAAAGAAGGAAATCACTGTCTCAGTTATAGCAATAATAATGACTTACCATGTATTAAGTTATTAATATACATTAATATATGTCAGGCCCTGTTCTAATTGCTTCATAGGTATTACCATTTATTAGTTAAAAAAGAAAAAAGATGAGATATGCATTATTATTTTCCCTACTTTATAGTGAATGAAACTGAGGCTCTGAGTGGCTTAGTCACTTGCCCAAGATCACACACCTTAGAAGCAACTGAGGCAGAATGTGAAACCAGGCAGTTTAGCTGCAGAGCCTGTGCTCCTAACCACTCTACTATGTTGAGTACAATGTTCATATAACACGGAATTAAGGGCAAGGGTGATTTTGCTAAAGAGAGGCCATGTGAAATGTCCTCTTCCCAGAGGAGACGTCCCACCACCCAGTCTTTCTGCTTTCATTCTATAGCCAACAACCATGCAAGGAAAGAAAGCACCATTATCAACCACTTACATTTGGTTTCTAGCTCAAGTTATTTTCTTCAAATTTGAATCTCTTTAGATAATCCTTAGCTCCAGGAATTATTGATCCTTCTCATAAAACTTCAGTCACATTATCCAATTAAATTTTGTACCTTCAGCAGGCATAAAGTACTTGGATGTTCTGTGGTACCTTTAGATCTTAAAATTTTAGGAGTCAGATCTTTAAGAAAGCATCAAAACCTTGGAGTGAAATGTCCTTAAGGTATATGGCTCTTATATCATAGGGAATAGATTTGCTGCAAATGGATCTGTGGCTAGACTGTTAGGAATAAAGGCCAGTTTAAGAAGAACAATTCCAAAATGAAATATCAGGAAGGCCATAACTCTCTTTCCCACCAAAAATAAACTTAAAAGCATTAAAGCCAATGGATGTATCTTTTCAATGGACTGATTGTTGAACATTATAAATACACTGAATTTAGACTCCCACTACCAATTAGGATTTCACTCTGTTTTAATTCTTCTAACAGAAGGATAAAAATATCTTTTATTAATTCCTGATATAGCCTGTTTTCAAAGCCTGATATTTCAACCGCTAAACTGGAAATATCTGTTATTGGGCCCTCACACCATTCACAAGTGTGAATGGTGCTTGGCAAACCTCCCCATCTCCAGACTCTTTCTGAGACAAAAATGTCTCCTACCATCTAGTTATCTGGTCATCATTAATATTCAATTGTGAGATTACATGCTTTTTTCATTTCTCCACTAAAACGCCACATTTCCATAGCTTGTTGTTTATATCAACCTGTGCGTGACCACGTCTCCCAAAGGCTTATATACTAGTTCTCTAAAGATTTTCAGGTGTTGTTGCCAGTAGACCCACCTTACCAGGTCTGATTTTGCTAATCCTTTCATTTTATATCTTAGAGTCCTAGAAGCCAAAATCTTTGACTTCGAAGGTTTAGCTTTGGCTGTTATCTAAAGAGGAAGCCAGAAAAGTAGTATGAAAGGAAGCAGCAAGCTTTGGGGCTTTTCCCAATTTCCTTTTTGAAATGATGATGGTTCTATTTGCAGACATATTTTAATTTGTAGTTGGTAATTTCTATGCACCTGTGTAGAGGGTAGGCATTGAAAATGTATATTTACTATTTTGCTCTTAAAAATGATCTTTCAATTACTTAAAAAAACCCACAACTTTTGCTCCCCCCACCTTCCACCGCCCTTCAGTATGTGAACTCCTTCTAACCCCTTATATTCATTTTGGGATACTATCACAGAATTTCTCAAGGACGTGATTTTTTTTAAAAAGAGTTATTTATTTATTTCCCCCCACCCCCCTTTGTTTTGTGCTCACTGTCTGCTCTCTGTGTCCATTTGCTGTGTGTTCTTCTGTGTCTGCTTGTCTTCTCTTTGGCAGCACCAGTAACTGATCCTGGGACCTTCCAGAGTGGAGAGAGGGGTTCAATCTCTTGCGCCACCTGAGCTCCCTGGTCTGCTGTGTCTCTTCTTGTCTCTCCTCTGTATCTCTTTTAGTTATATCATCTTGCTGCACCGGCTCTTCGTGCGGGCCAGCACTTCTGCATGGGCCAGCTTGCCTTCACCAGGAGGCCCCAGGAATCAAACCCTGGACCTCCAATATAATAGACGGGAGCCCAATTGCTTGAGCCACATCCACTTTCCTAGGATAACATGATTTTTACTTTTTCTCTCTACCTGGTCTTTTTTTTTTTTTTTTTTTTTTTTTTTTAATATCTGCCTTCTTGCTTAAAATACTACATAAGCTTAACATTAGAAACAATGTCTAAACAGCATCAACATTAAGGTATTCAGGTTTCCCCACTTTCAACTCTGAACAATTTATTCATGATTGTCAAGCACTGGGGCATTATTCCATGCTTACTGGATTCTCAGACTATTTCTGGCAGTTTCTCAGAACTTTTCAAGTAATTACTTTTTGGGTATCAAGGGACCTATAACAACCAAAGAGCATGTTGCTCATCTCAGTCATTGTCTGGGTGCACTGACACCATTCTAAAGGCACCGGCACTATTTTGTGTGCTTGGCCTCATGATTGAGATCACATAATTGCAATAATTAGGAAACTCACCTCAGGATATTATCACAATGACCCGCCCAAACCCAAGTCCATATGGTTTGAAATAGCTAATGAGTCAGTTAATGTGCTATGTCCAGGAGTAATGCGTACTCAATATGGATAGCATGAAGGTATAATTTACCAACTTTCTGACTGATGAAGGTTTTCAAAACAGTGGACATTTTGCAACTTATAGAGGGTCCAGAGTATTAACAGCTTGGATTCTTGAGACGATAGGAAGAAAAGAAGCAACAATCGTTTAAAAGTCAGAGGCATTGGAACTTGAGCAATTTTTTTCAATCACATGCCCTGGATTAAAAATTTGCTGCTAAATAAAATTAAAGATGTAGGTTTCAGTAGCCATCTGTGATAGTGTGGAGAGGTACTGGGGAAACTAATGCCCAAGTCCTGAAAAACAATGAAAACATTAAAAATTGCAACCATTGATTTTGGGGTGGAGTGGAGAAAAAAGAGGAAGTTCTATTACAGAATAAAAGGCTAGTATCAATATTAAAAGGTGTCTACATGGAAGAGATTCACTGGGTAATTGTTCTATATATTTTGCATTTCATGTATTTGTATAGACTCAAATTAGTCATAACATTTCTGAATAATGTCTGTTATATCTGAGAGAAAATAAACATCCCAAGCATATGTTAGGTTGGAATTAACAAAAATTCTTCAGTAACATTTCTAGCTACTCATATAAAATCCTAATGACAATTCAGCATTAAATTTTTAATTTTGAATATGAACGAATTTATGCCTAGAAGATTCTTATAAAGGAAGGGATCTTAATTAGGAATTCATAGACTCTCTCAAAAGGTCCTGGTTAGAACTTAGGAGAAGTTTGTGAATTTGGAAGGGAAAAAAAAGTCTTTATTTTCAGCAATTTTAACTGGAATATGGCATTTCCTATATGGAATGTTCCTATAATTAGACAGCAAACCATGTATTATTAACATTTCCTGTGATTTTGCCACCAAAATAAATTGAAGATGTTTTCATATTATGATAGAGATGTAGCTATCTCAAAATAGTACTTATGTTCATCACTATTATACAAGTCTGGTTGATATTAGACCCACAAGTTTAATATTTTTTAATATTTTGATAATTATAGAGATGGCTTCCTTTATAATTCTATATATTATATTTTATCCACTTAAAAACACCAGAAATTTATGGGGAACATGTCCATAGGCTCTCCCAGACTGTCAAAGGGTTCCAAGCCACAACCAAATTAAAAAAACCTCCTGCTATAAAGTGGTTTTGTTAAGGTCTAAAATGGTTTATAGTAGACCAATGGCTTTTTATTGTAGGTATCAGAATTACTTCCAGAGACTTTTTCTTTATTTGCTATTAAGAAAGTTAAATGATAATAGAGGCATGTTAAAATTTTTCAATTGCTCAAGTAGATATGCAATAAAAAGAAAGTCTCTCTCATACCCCCGTTTTCCAATCTTCTGGATCTGCTCCATAGAAGCAATTACTATTTCTTGTGAGCCTTGCTGAGATATTCTGTTCATATTAAATATAATATATTTTCAAATGCCTAGATATGTATGTATGTATATATACATTAATAGTTACATAGGATACTTATCTTTCTGTTTTTTTCACAAATGGTAGCAATGTATGAGCAATAATCTGTACCTTGCTTTCATCACTTAACAGTGTATCTTGGTAATTGTTCCCCATAACAGTACGTAGAAAAAACTACCTTTTTACTTTTAATGTCTAGGTAATAGTTGCTTATATGTAAGTCTCACACTTTATTTGGCCAGACCTCTTGATTGCCATTTAATTAGCAATCCATTTAAGTAGTCTTTTGCTATTTAAAACAATGTCCCTTACTCTTAGTTCTTTTTTTTTTTTTTTTTAAGATTTTATTTATTTATTTATTTATTTATTTATTTATTCATTATTTATTTATTTATTCATACATCCCCCCCCCTTGCTGCCCTGAACCCGGGGCCCCCCACATGGTAAACGGGAGCCCTACTGAATTGAGCTACATCCGCTTCCCCCTTACTCTTAGTTCTGTCACCTTGTTTTATGCTTTTTTGTTTGTTTGTTTTTAATTCTCCATTTTAATCCATCACTAATGGTCTGTGTTTCCTTGTTTGTGTGTATATTTGTATTTTCCTTCTGATATTGTTGAATGTGCATAGTTTTTTTAGGTCTTCTCGTTGTACCTCCTTAACTTATAAGTTTGTATAACATAGTCAATTTTCCCTTTCTTGAAATAGTATCTATTCACTCTTCACTGTAAGCAGCAAGGGAATTAGTATACTTCTTGGGAGTATTTAGATGCTCTGGTCCTCCTCAGAGCTTTTTTTTTAGGAACAATACATGATTTCGATGTGCTGCCGAGACTGAAAAGCACTGGCTGAAAAAGGCCGAGTCTGCACTAGAACATGAAGGCCAGGGAGCCTGAATGATTATCAGATAATTGGAATGCTACTTCTTTTTCTATAGCATTTGAAAATCAAAGTTGTATTAGATTATGAAATCACTGTCATTTAGGTCAAAGCTTTCTATTCCCATCACACACTCCAATTTCCTAGATAATGGTCTTGCTTTTCTATGTCACATTTGCCTTGAAAACCTGTTATGAGTATGAGTCATGGCTAAATTCTAGCTACTATCAATATTACATAATCTTTACATTTGTATGATTACTGCAAAATTTCTTTAGAAAATAAGCCCAGAGGCACCTATTAATTCATATCAAAGCAGGTGTTACCCCCACGCTTAAAACACTTAAAGAACTAACAATTGCTTTTTTTTCTCTCTTCTTTATTTAAGGAGGTACCAGGGATTGAACCTGGGACCTCATAAATGCAAAGCAGGTGCTCAACCACTGAGCAACACCTGCTCTGCCACAATTTCTGCTGGAATGCCATAATTTGAAAAATTGTAATGCAATATTATAATATTACACTAAATTTATAAGTGAAAAATGCCTTTTGAAATATACATTTTTGGATTTAAGACTTTAATAAGTCTTTGCTACAAATATAATGTGGATTTTAAGAAGTGGGGAAACACTAATATACATACTTATAAAATGGAATTCTTTCAGAATTAACAGAGTCAGAGGAAAGAAGAAAAATGTGCTCTCACTGAAGAACTGGATTCAATTTAGTAGCTACAACTTTTAAAAAAAGTATATTTTGTTATATTCAAGTGAGATGATCTTCTACATATTTGTTGTATATATCTATCCATTATAATACAATCTATACTATGAATATTTTCTTATAATTGTCAGGTAGCAGCTTAAAAACTTCATATGATCTGGCTTATTTATTTATTTAAAAGAAATTCAATAACAAATCAAGAGAGTAGCCTTAATGTAATTAACTACAAATAAGGTAACTGACTTCTCTCTCAAGGAGATTTATTACGTATTTAATCATATACTTCAAATCTGGGTTCATTATAAACTAATGTCAGCGCTTTGGGTAAGTAAGGATATTGCTCTCTCATAAAAAAAAAGAAAAATAGGAGCTTTCCGTTTCAGGATAGTAATGGAAGCATAAATATTTAACACATTCTCTAAGTGTCAATGAATTGAAAAAAGAAATATAAATAGTGAGTGAAATGAAAAATACATCATTAATAGTGTTGGATACCAAGAAAGAAGGCCATTGAGAAGTCACAAGTCAGAGAAATTTCTCTATAAAATCTAGTGCAGATGGGGTCAAATTGAAAGCCATGACAACTTGTCTGTGATAAGGCACCTATGAAGAAAAAAATCCACTTGCAAAATAAGAGATCAGGATTGCCCACCTCCTCCTCTGCAACATCCAACCTGTGGCTGCAGAAGCTGGGAATGTGAGTGCCCTGGGGTAGTCAGCAGAGGGTAAATAAAATGACTTTGCTGGTGCAATCGTGTCTATCCATGGAACAACTGGCTGACGTTGGCAATGTCAAAACAGGCCACCAGTGAGAGTAGTCCTGTCAGGCGGTGAAGGCAGGGACTGCGGCTTAGCTTTCTTTGGGCTATTCAACAACTGTGGAACAGGAAACCTCTTATTAAACCGTTGAACTATTATGTGACTGCCTCTCCAATAGCTCTTGCACTGCTCATTGCAGCCACTTGGACTCTTAGATCTAGCAAGATAAAGTTGCAGAAAATGATGTTTCCTTTTACTGTTTGACTGGAGTTAAAAGTTAAAGAAGAAACCCATAAAATCTCAGGCTGATCCCATATCAAATCTCTAAATTGAACAAAATGTCTTGCTGTAAAGTTGAACAAACAGAAAAATCACCAGGCATATGGACTTTTTTTTGTAGCTCGGGGGAGGAAAACTTTTGTGGGGAAATAAAGCAAATGTCTTCTAGAAAAAAAACAACAGACTTATTCCAAGAAAAAGAGCAAATTTACAAAATTCTGTAGTTTATATTCTCCATGAGAATCCAGAAAACATGGAATCTATAAAATGCAACAGTTTAGCAGTCAACAAAGATTACATTCAGATGAAAAATACTATTCTAAAACTAAAACCCACAAAGGAAAATCTGTAAAGTAGAAGTTCTACAAGAATATGATGAGTTAAATGATGCTACTAATAATAATTAATATTTGTTAAACATTTTTTGTGTGCCTGGAAGAATTCTAAATTCTTTAGATGCATCCTTTTTGTTCTTGATGTTGGCAGAAAAATATAAGCTAAAATTCTTAAATTTTGAATATAGCCACTATTAGAATAAAAAATGGATGTATAGATTCTATATTAGTTTTCTATTGCTGATTATCAGCAACAATAAGTTTGCAAATTACCACAAACTTAGTGCCTTAAAAAATAGAAATTTATTATCTGTAGTTCTGGAGGTCAGAAATCCAAAATGGATTTCACTGGGAAAAGAATCAAGGTGTCAGTAGGGCCCCAAGAGAGAAGCAGAGATTCTGGCTGGAGTCCATAGCATCGTCATGACCTCCCAATTCGCTGTCTTTGAGTTTCTGCTGGAACTGTATGCTTATTCAGTAATTCTCCTCATACCTTGAGCTACGTTTAAGTGTATGTGTTTTTTTAAAACCAGCAAAAGACCTTGCCATCATAAACTAACATTGAAGCTATCATAATTTGTTTCCAGCATCAGACTGTAAGTTTTTTGAGGAACATGACTATATTCATCTTTGTATTCCTAGCACCAAACACATTGCCTCACATATGGTAAGTACTCAAAAGTATTTGTGGGGGAGCGGATGTGGCTCAAGCAGTTAGGTACCTGACTCCTACATGGGAGGTCCCGGGTTCAGTTCCCGGTACTTCCTAAAGAAGACAAGCTGATGCAACGAGCAGAGAAAACAAGCAGACACAAGGAGTAGGGAGTGGATGTGGCTCAAGCAGCTGGGCACCTGCCTCCCACATGGGAGGTCCTGGGTTCAGTTCCCAGTGTCTCCTAAGAAAGATGAGTGGACACAACAAGCAGAGACAATGAGCAGACACAGTGAGGAGAGATAACGAGCAGACAGATGAGGGAGCCTTCTTGGCGGGGGCGGGGGGAAGTATTTGTGAGTTGAAATGTAATGCTGCATAGAATTCGTGTAGAATAGGAATGAAAATGGCTCCTTTGGATTTGCCAATTATGAGGTCATTGGTGACCTTAGTGACTGTTATTGAGATAGAATGTGAGGTAAAGTGTATACCTGATTTTAACTGGTAACAATTGTCACAATTTTCCTTGTACTGAATTTAACCACTGGTTTCACTGAAATCTTTTATTTAATATGATTTCCTCACATCTCGAAAGATCACAATCAATGTGTTTGACTTCAAAAGAGGAATTGAGTTAGGTATTTAAATGTAGCATAGAGAACTTTATATTCATTGGAATTTTCTTGACCATATGTATTGATAATTTACATTATTATTTAATAATACACATTGTACAGATTTGATGATTTATCTTCTTAAGAAGATAGATTTGGACATTAGTTAGAGGAAATTTCAAAGTAATACATTCCCAAGCTTGTGCAACAACTTTTAGCATATTAATTTTTAAATTGATAAAATGACCCAATTAGAAAAGAATCTAAGAATATCTGCTATTAAATCCATGCTACGAGAAAGTGGGAAAATGTGTATATCATTATTGTTTAGATGATATCTTCTATTATCTTCTGAAAGTATTATAAAAGGATTATCCTACAATATATGCAAAATTTGAGTAAATTGAGAAAATATTGTAGTCTAGTATGAAATTAATATAAATATTTTAATCACATTATATAAACTACTGTACCTGATTGTTTTTTTTAATTTTTAGCTAATTAAAAAATGAACTTTACCAGGTGACCATTAAAAGAGCATTTTGCCCTAGTTACTTATTATTTATTTCTTTTAGCATTACATAGTGAATTAACAACAGTATACGTAAATATATTATCTATAGCTGAGTGTACTGCCATTGCTGCCTCATTTTGTATTTTGGGTGGCCTTAATGTGTTAAGAACAGATACAGGTAAAAAGTGGATTGAAGTTATATAAACTCTTCCTGCAAATGCATACTTATACAGGTTATTTATTGGTGAAAATCAAATGTTGGTTATGGTATTTAAAGATCTTATCCTGTGTCTTTTGATATTTCGCCAACAAAATTTTTTGGCATTTTAAAGAACAATGACTTTAAGAGAATTTTTCCTTTTTTAACTTGTGGATTTTTTAATTTTTTGCCTTAAGTTTATTTACCTAAAACTGGAATTAAATTTATGTATAATAAAAATAGAAAATAGAATACACCTAAAATTTTAATTTTGCTTTCTTTTGAAATATTAATCTTCTATAGAAACCTACATCCTTCTAGTAATGATTTCTAAACCCTTACATATTTTTAATTTTCAGGTACCGGCATATTAAATCAAGTTCTTGCTACTGTAAAATATATTGGAGCCACACGTGCAACTTGTACTAGCTTGCTGGCACTCCCGTCTTGAGTGTGTACATTCACTTTACATTAAATTCTCCTGCTATTAAAAAAAAATTGTAAATTTAAAATTTTATGTTTCCATTAAATATACCTAGTAGCATAATGGTAGCGAAAATATTTAGTATTATTTTAACATAATATGCAAAATGTCATTGGCCAGTAATTACGATTTGCTCAGATATTGTTCTCGATTATAGGAAATGAAATTTAGTCCAGATATTAATGCTTAGGAAAAGCAATGACAGCTTTGAATCTGTGGCGTAACAATAAGAATCCCTGATTTCAACCATTACAATGTCACTTTATTGGACTGCTTTTAAAATCTTCCCTGCATATTAATTAGACCCCAAAATTAAGTCTCAGGAGGTGTAAATACCATGAACACACCCTTTACCTTCTTAGCAATATATATGTTATTATTAGGAAGGAATAAAAATCATCAAGAGGAAAAACACACCAGACACAACTTGTGGATTTCTTCCATGATTTAATATGATTTATTACAGGTATTACACTGAATCATTATTTACAACATTTATAGAAATTACTTATTATTTATAGAAATTCTACTTCAAATATCCTCTCAGCTAGCAGTTTTGGATAGAAGCTTTTTCACTGACAGTTGGAATCATCGTAAATAGAGACAGAACTTTAGAATGAAAAGAAGCTATGGAAACCTGAAAAAGAATACCAATAATATTGCTAACTAAGACAGTTTCATTGGATGATATATATAGAGCAGGGTCTGGGACCAATCAGGTTTTCCATCCCTGTCTAACCGACAGAGAACTGTGCTGAAGTTTTGCCCTTGCCCTAGGGCAGCTATTGTTTGAGGGAATATTACTGCTCTTAATGCAAATTCAGTGACTTCAATTGTCTTCTCTGACATTGCCAAAAAGGGATTCCCTGGGCTGTTAATTTTTTTAAAAATTTGATATGCATTGAAAAGTGTCTGGATGATTGTTTCTAAAAACAATGCTCTTGACCTCAACCAGCTAGATTTGTCTGATGGAGATCCTTATTGAAACATCTCTGAAAACACAGGAGTCCTTGTAAAGATATACTTGTACTAACGAGTAAGGTTATTAATGTATTAAAACATACTTATTTGAAGGCCCATTCTATTGCAGGCATTGCCCTTGTAGAGCTAACATTCTAGCTATAGGGAGAAAGAAAATAAACAGTAAGCCAGTTAGAAGGTAAGGAAGACTATGGGATGGATACATAGAGTCGGCAAACTCAAAGAATTAAATGTGCAGGAGGATTAGGTTGAGAAACAATCACACGTACTCCTGGGCCTCTGAAACTGCTGCATGGACAGACAGGTAGGACATGGAAGGAAGTTCTTGTATACCCTTCTTGTCTATCCCAATATCAGAGACAGAGGCCGGTGTTCCAACCAAAAGGAGTGGCAATTGCCCTTATTCATGGAGAGGCTGAAATTCACAATATCTAAACTAGGCAAGAGTGGAAGGGACAGATGGGGACTACTAATCTCTGGATGTTAAATCAGCCGTAAGAGTAAAAATGCAAATTCATATTCAGAGATTTTTTATTTTCATATAGCATTTTAAATAAAAAGTGGATCCAAATACAAATTAATAAAATTTTATGCTCATTTGTCACACAATTATAACAATCCTGTAAGGAAGAGACTAACATCATCTCCATTTAGACATATGATATGTATGGCAGTGACAAATTAAATAATTTGCCTAAAGTCACAACACTAATAAAAGTTGTAAAGCCAGGATTTGAAGCCAGGCTGTCTAATTTGAGTCAAGGCTCTTAAACAAGGCATTGAACTACCTCCCCACTGTAAAGCAATCTTGCCCCAGCCATACCCAGATAAGTGTTTGCTAGACATCATAAATTTGGAGATGCTCTGTATACCTCTATTTGTTCTCCAGCTTAAGGTATGAGACGAGAATTTTGGCAGCATCCCAGTGGCTATTAAATATACACAAATTTGGAACACCCACTCACACTGTCAATTAACAAGTTGTGGGCCTGAATATATTCTTCCTCATTAATGGAAAAAAAAACCACGAACAATATGAGGAATCAAGGAAAATTTTTTTTGCACAATGTAAATAAAATATGACCCTAAACACAAGAGGAAAACATATCTAAACATAACTTACTTTAGGAAACAAAATTTTAGTAAGCATCCATGTTGTCTCTTTACAATTTCAGTAAAATATGTGCTCTATGAATGAGATGAAAATCAAGTAGTCTGAAATTGTAGGGTGACAGAAAGAGAACAGAATGAACACTGTTAAAAATCAAATTAGTGGATAAGAATAAAATGTGCATTCAGTGCAAGGTGTGAACATCACAGGTGAGAACAAATTGACCAATTGAGGAGCTAGAAGAATATACTAGATCTATTAATTATATTATTTTCAAACTGAAAATAAGAAACAAACTAACCTTAACAAATATGTACTATACAGACTGCACTGGTGGCTTCTGTTGGTTGACGTATCCCATGGTCATGGACAGCATTCAACATAAGAGGTATACAGATGACAAAGAAGACCAGATTTCATGGAATAGTCAGAGAGATTGGCAGGGACATTCTCAGACACTCTTTTTCTCTCTGTGTATAGAAATGTATTAGGTGCTCAATTATAATCACAGATTACATTTTCTTAAATAGTAGGATATTTTTTTCAGACACAAGATAAGTGACTATGAAAAGCTTTTATACTAGTTACCTCATGACAAAGTATTTAAAAGAGTTGTTGAACTTGAATATGGGCTGTGGCAGTTTGACGTAATTATGAATTCAAAAAATATAATTGAATCATGCTTGTAAACTGATCTGTTAATCTGGGCATGATTAGGTTAGGATTAGGGCGTTGAGCCCCACCACTTGGTGGGTGGGGAATTGAATATAAAAGGCAAGGCAAAGGAAAGTTGAAGCAGTCTTTTGAGAAGCAGTTTTGATGTTGGAAAGAAGAGAAGAGAAGCAAGCTGTTCGCCTGATCATCTACAGCTGACCTTGTGGAGGAAACAGGAGCTAAGCCCGGAGAGAAACGCAGCCCCGGGAAGAGAGGAACCCCAGAAGCCTGAACCCTGGCAAACGCCAGCAGCTGTCTTGCTCTAACACGTGGCTATGGACTGTGGTGAGAGAAGAAACTTAACGCTTTATGGCCTGGTATCTGTGGACTTATACCCCAAATAAATACCCTTTATAAAGACCAACCCATTTTTGGTATTTCACATTAGCACCCCTTTGGCTGACTAATACATGGGCTATAGATTTTTCTCTTATAAAAAGCAAGTATTCCAGATTTTCTATAAAGACAACTGGCCATCAATAGATTACTTGGCATATATTTTAGAAAAAAATATATACCTAATCTGTCCCTTGATAGTAAAGTGGCTTTTTTAAAATTAATGAGTGAGAAAGTAATAACTTTTCAAAAGAAGCTCAAAATAAAAAGAAAAGATTTTGAAAATGAATGTATGAAAATGTTTCCATCAAATGTGATTTTTGTGGCTGATGATATAGATGTGTTGATAAAAACTCACAAATCTGTTTGCTTTAACAACTTGAAAACAAAATTTTCAAACCTGATTAAAAACCTTAAATGAGGAGTGAATTTTGAAACCATTTCTTAATCATGGTAAACCTCACCACATTCTGATGCTTTTTGTGGTCAGGGACAGGTATAGCATGGCCTGGCCCCTTTACCTCAGTTGTTGAAAAACTTACAAGGATCATACCAATTCCAGAGGCTTTGCTGTGACTGAAGAACAATTCTTCTTCTGCCCAACCCCACTGCCTTCACTCCCTCACTGATGTTGCTCCTGAGGACACTCCCTAAAAAACTTCTGCAAGAAGATTTCCATCAGAACATCTGCTTCCCATGGAATCTGACTAAAGATGGGAAATGGATAAATGGCAACCAGGAAAGTCTTTTTATTTTCAAAAAAACCCCAGAAAAGTGGTGGGTTTTGTGTTTTTTTTTTACAAAAAAAAAAAGGGGGGGGAATTACAAATTGCAGATATAAAACAATATTTAACACTAGAAGCAAGTAATTACAAATTAAAGAGATGATATACCATTTTTATTTATTTGTCATGCAAAGATTAAAAAGAATGACAATACCACTAGAAACGGCGGGAATATAGGCACACTCATATTTTGATCATGGGCATCTGACCTGGTATGTCCTTTCTGAAATACAGTTGACCAAATGTCATAACCTCTCTCCCAGCTATTCCATTTCTTTTTTATCCTAAGGAAATAATTGTGTAAGTGAACATATTCATAAATACAACTACATTTATCCTAGCATTCTCTATAAATGGAAAACTTGAGAATGACTTCCACTTAAATATGATAGAATTAGGCATTTCTGCTCCACTCGGCTCTCTAAGATCAACCAAATTCAATAAAGACAATAAAGAGACTAGAAAAGAGTAAAAAAAAAAAAAAAAAAAAAACCTAATAAAAAGAATAAATGCAATATTTAGTGAATTTTGGCAAAAACAAATAAGCAAGCAAACAAACAATGGAAGATTCAGTGTGTATGCATACCTCTCCTGAGGTATACTATGTTTAAAGAAAATCAAGATAGCCAATGTAGCTGGAGCACAGTGAATAACAAAGAGTAGGAGATGAGCTCAGAGAGGTAGCAGGAGAACCAGTTGAGGTGGCTCCTTTTAGGTCATAGTAAGGACTTCTGCAGGTGTATTAGTCAGCAATAGGGGTGCTAATGTGAAATACCAAAAATGGGTTGGTCTTTATACAGGATATTTATTTGGGGTAGAAGTCCACAGATACCAGGCCATAAAGCGTTAAGTTTCTTCTCTCACCAAAGTCCATTGCCACGTGTTGGAGCAAGACAGCTGCCAACGTTTGCCAGGTTCAGGCTTCTTGGGTTCCTCTCTTCCCGGGGCTGCGTTTCTCTCTGGGCTTAGCTCTTCTGGTTCCTCCACAAGGTCAGCTGCAGACTATCAGGTAAACGGTTCACTTCTCTTCTCCTGGGGCCTTCTTTCCAACATCTAAACTCCAACATCAAAACTGCCTCTCAAAAACTGCTTCAACTCTGTTCTTTGCCTTGCCTTTTATATTCGATTCCCCACCCACCAAGGGGTGGGGCTCAACACTTTACTGACGTGGCCCAGTCAACCCCCTAATCATAACTTAATCATGCCCAGGTTAACAGATCAGTTTACAAACATGATCCAATTATATTTTTGGAATTCATAATTACTTCAAACTGCCCAACTGCAACAGCAGGGTATGAGGAAAATATATGACCTTAAACAAATTATTAAACAAGAAATAAAGTGAAATAAATAAATGATTAAACCTGAGGTCAGAAATATGTGAAGATTTAAAAAAAAAAAAAAAAAAGGAAAAGAAAAGATGAAAGCAGACATTAATGAATTAGAACCAGAAAATATATCAGACTACTATAGGAGGGAGACACAGATGGGTTTTTAATTTTTCCTATTATGAAAAATACATACAAAATTATCTATATGCATGTTATCATGCACATATAGACAGTCATGTGTAGTCTAAAGAATAACAATAAAACTATAGCCCCATGTACTGTAGCTTAAGCAATTGTACATTAACCTGCCCTTTGAAGCCTGCTCAGTGCACAGTTTTATGCCAATATCCCCTCTCTTCCTTTGAAAGAGATAACCACTCTGCTGAATTGTGGGTTAATCATTCCCTCATCATCAGTATAATATTGTTATTTTATATTTCAGTAATTTTTGCTCTTATTTTTTATTTTATTCCTTCTATATTTGGGGGAGATGTAATTGCTGCTTTTTCTTTTTCTTTTAATAACTATATGATATGGATACTAAGATTACTGATTTTTCTGCCTGCCTCCCACATTCCCACTATCCTTCCCTCCTTCTCTCTTACCCTTCTTCCATTTCTTCCTTTTCTATTATATGCATTTAGGACCAAAAATTTCTTTCTAAACATAGCTTTAGTTACTTCCCATAAATTTTGATATGTTTTGTTTTCATCATGATCCAATTGAAAATATTTTCTAATTTCCATTTTAATATTGCTTTTGACCTATGTGTTATTTAATTTTTATTTGACCCATATTATTGGTTTTCTCCATAGGGAGTTTTCAGCTATCTTTTTAAAAATATTTGTGCAATATTCTATTACAATCTGAATCCACCTCTTTCTTTCTTTTTTTTTTTTTAAAGAAGGTTCCAGGGGTTGAACCCAGGACCTTGTACTCGGGAAGCAGGTACTCAACCACTGAGTGACATCTGCTTCCCAATGAGAGTTGGGCTTTTTGTTTGTTTGTTTTTTAGGAGGCACTGGGTATTGTACCTGGGACATCATATATGGGAAGCAAGCACTCCACCACTGAGTTACATTGGTTCCTAAATATCTTTTTTTTTTGAGGTACCGGGGCTGGGGATTGAACCTGGGACCTTGTGTGTGGGAAGCTGTCACTCAACCACTGAGCCATATCTGCTTCCTGAGGTTGGTTTTATCATTTATTTTGCTTACTGTTTGTTTTTGCTTTTTCAGGAGGCACCAGGAACTGAACCTGGGACCTCCCATGTGGGAGGTGAGTGCTCAACTGCTTGAGTCACATCCTCTCCCCCAGGTGTCTTTTGAAATTGCTATCTAGATTAGCTCCACTGTGACTCTAGAACATACTCTGTATGATTTCAGTCCTTTGAAATTTGTTACAGCTTATCATTTAAAAAAGAATATCAATGTATGTTCTGTGGTTGTTGTGTACAGAACATTGTACTCAAATTTTTTACTTGTGTTGTTCAAGTCATCTATAGTCTTACTTATATTTTGTGCTAGCTCTATCATTTATTAAAGAAGTTTATTAAACTAGCTACCATGATTATGGATTTGTCTATTTCTCTTTGAATTTTTAGCATATTGCTCTATGAATTATAAGGCTGTTATAAGATGCATACAAATTTAGAAATATTATGTTTTACTAAACATTTTATTATTAGGAACTGTGTCTCTTTATCTCTAGTGATAATTTTCCACTTTAAAGCCTATTTCTCACATTAATATAGCCATATCAGCTTTCTTTTTCCATCTGTTTACCATCAACCTTTATGTATCCTTATATTTTGTATATGCCTTTTGTAAGCAAATGATAAGGTTTTTAAAACCTAGTTTAATAATGTTTTTTTTTTTTAATTGGCTTATTTAGTTCATTGGCATTTGATATACTTATTGTATTTACATCTACTCTTTTACTATTTGCTTTCAATTAGTCCTAACTCTTCAATGTTCTTTTCTTCTTCTTTCTTGCTTCTATTGGAATGATTGAGGATTTTTTAAAAAATTATTTCATTATCTTTCTATTACTTTCAGTAGTTGCATATTCTTTTAGTAATTCTTTTGAGGTTACATTAGAGATTAGAACATGCCTTGTCTTTACTGACTGAGTGAAAGAAGTTGAGATAATCTGAGATCTAAAACAATGTTGTTATCCTCTACAGATGATTTACATTTTCTTCTTTAGGAAGCTAGTAGCAACAACAATCCTGTAACACCTTAATTCAATCAAGGATTGAGGTGATTCAAAATGGCTTCAGTCCCTTAAAATGACTATCCTCCTAACTTCTTGTTTGTGGCTCACCTGGGTTTCCATGCTCCAGGTTCCCCCACTTTCATGCTGTGGCAGACTACAAACACTAATTTTTCCCTGTGGGCTCACATGTCTCTTGAAAGTTCTGATAAGCTTTTCAGCCTCATAGTCATTTTTTTTCCAGAATGAGCACATGATTTTTTTTTTTTTTTTTTTTTTTTTGGAGAAAGCACTTCCAGTTGCCTCAACTGTGAGCTTCTTTTCAGTTTTGTATCATTGTCCCATACATTTTCATTTCTCATTAGCTTTATAATGATTTCAAACAGATTTTTCTTTTTGTATAATTTTTCTAGTTGTTTTCAGAGGAAAAGGATTGGTCAAAAGTCCCAAGTTCCTAGTTATTGAAAATGGAACTAAGTTTTTTTTTTTAAAGATAAACATTCCTACCCTCCCAGATAATTTTTAAATCTTCTCTTATCTGCTTTTATTTTCTTTAACTATGATATATGTAGTTGTGTTTAAGAATATTTATTCTGTTTAAGATAGATTGAGCTAAAGCTGAGTTTTGTTATTTTCAATAATTCTGGGAAAATGTTAGCCAATGAGACCAAAAAAAAGGGGTGGGGGGCTTTTCAAAGTCCTTCTCAACCTTCTTCCCAGTGCCCTTTGGAACTGGTCTGTGTACCACATGTAGGTCCCCGGCCCAGTTTAGAATTATTCTAATTCTAAAGATTTAGGATAAGTTGAACCAAGTGTGAAAGAAGAGACTTAACACAAAGTTATAATAAAACCCTAGGCAAGAGAAAGAATTGACCATTAGAGTAAACTCTTCAAGATGATCAGATACATAGACATCAGTAAAAAGTTACAAGTCATACTAGAAACAGGAAGATATGGTCTAGTCAAAGAAACAAATTAAAAAGTCGGAGGAGACACAGTATTGGAACAACTAATCAAAGATGTCCAAACAAATCACCTAAATCAATTCAAGGAGATGAAGGAAGAGATAAGGATATTAAGAAGACACTAGGAAAAAAAAAAAAAAAAAAAAAAAAAAGAAGACACTAGGTGAGCATAAAGAATATTTGAAACCATGAAAAGAAAAATAGCAGAACCTATGGTAATTAAAAATACAATAGAATAGATTAAAATTACACTAGGGGGCAGATGTGGCTCAAATGGTTGGGTGTCTGTCTCCCATATGGAGGGACCTGGGTTCGATCCCTGGGATCTCCCGGTTTAAAAAAGAAAAAAAAAAAAAAAAGAATAATTAAAAATAAATAAAAACAAACAAACAAACAAACATAAATAAATAAATAAAATTACACTAGAGTCATGCAATAGCAGATTTGAACAGGCAGAAGAGGATCAGTGAATGAGAAGATAGGACATCTGAAATCACAGATAGAACATATAGATGGGAAAAAATGGAAAAAATTGAGCAGAGTCTCAGGGAGTTGAATGACAGCATGAAGCGTACAAAAATATGGGGGGGGCAGCAAATGTGGCTCAAGCAGTTCAGCACCTGCCTCCCAAGCGGGAGGTCCCAGGTTCGGTTCCTGGTGCCTCCTAATGAAGATGAGCAGACACCACAACAAGCAGACTCTGCAATGAGCAGACACTGCAACGAGCAGATGCTGCAACGAGCAGATGCTGCAACGAGCAGATGCCATAACCAGCAGACAATGCAGCTAGCAGATTATGGGGCCAATGGGGAGCAGATGTGGCTCAGGTGGTTGGGCACTCACCTCCCATGTGGAAGAGCCTGGGTTCGGTTCCCAGTGCCTCTTAGAGAGGACAAGCAGACAATGAGCAGACAGATGACAATGACAGAGCCATCTCAGTGGGGAGGGGGGTGGGTAAAAAATAAATCTTTAAAAATAAATACATGTTATGGGTGTCCCAGAGGGAGAAGAGAAGTGAAAAGGGACAGAAAGAGTGTTTGAGGAAATAATAGTCAAAAATTTCCCAACTCTCATGAAGGACATGGATATACTTGTCCAGGAAGGGCAGAGTACTCCAAAGAGAATAAATCCTAACAGAACTACTCCAAGACACATATTAATCAGATTGTTAAATGATAAAGATAGAGGGAATTCTGAAAGCAGCAAGAGAAGAGCAATCCATCACATACAAGGAAGGCTCAATATGACTAAATGCTGATTTCTCATCAGAAACCATGTAGGCAAGAAGGCATTGGAATGACATATTTAAGGTACTGAAAGAGAACTGCCAGCCAATAATTCTGTATTCAGCAAAATTGCCCATCAAAAGTGAGGGAGACATTAAAATTTAACAGATATACAGAAACTGAGAGAGTTTGTAAACAAGAGAACTGCCTTAAAAAAATACTAAAGGGAGGTCTGCAGGCTGAAAGGAAAAGAGGAGAGAGGTTTGGAGGAGAGTGTAGAAATGAAGATTATTAATAAGGCTAACAAAAAAGATAAAGAGAGACAAAAATAAGATATGACATATAAAAGCCAAAGATAAAATGGCTGAAGTAAGTTCTGCCTTTACAGTAATAGCATTGAAATTTAATGGTTAAACTCCCCAATTAAGTGACACAGATTGGCAGAATGGATTAAAAAATATGATCCATCTATATACTGTCTACAAGAATTCACCTTAGATGCAAAAAACACAAATAAGTTGAAAGTGAAAGGTTGGAAAATGATATTCCATGAAAATAGTAACAAAAAATAGCTAGGGTTGCTATACTAATTTCGGACAAAACAGACTTTAAATGGAAAACAGTTATAAGAAACAAAGAAGCTTCCCTATATATGATAAAAGGGGCAATCTACCAAGAAGAAAGAAAAATCATAAATATTTATGCACCTAACTAGGGTGCCCCAAAATACATGAGGCAAACACTGGCAAAACTGAGGGGAGAAATAAACATCTCTACAATAGTAGTGGGAGACTTCAATATACCACCTTCTGCAATAGACAGAATTTCTAGCAAAGGATCAATAAAGAAACAGAAAACTTGAACAACATGATAAAAGAACTAGACTTAATGGACACATACAAAACATTGCACCCCAAAATGGCAGGATATACATTCTTCTCAATTGCTCTTGAATCATTCTCCATGATAGACCACATGTTAGATCATGGAGCAAGTCTCAATTAATTTTAAAAAGATTGAAATTAAACAAAGCACTTTCTCTGACCAAAACAAAATGAAGCTGGAAATCAATTATAGACAGTGAACTGGAAAATCGACAAATAAATGGAAGTTAAACAACCCACTCAAACAAACAGTGGGTCAAAGAAGAAATTGTAAGAAAAATCAGTAAATACCTCCAATGAGAAGAAAACATATCAAAACTTATGAGATGAAGAAAATGCAATGCTGAGAGGGAAATATATAGCCCTGAATACCTACATTCAAAAAGAAACAAGAGCTAAAATCAAAGACCTAACTGTACACCTGGAGCAACTATAATAAGAACAGCAAACTAATTACAAAGCAAGCAGAAGGAAAGAAAAAACAAAGATTAGAGAAGAAATAAATGAATTGAGAATTTAAAAAAACTATAGAGAACATTAAAAAACAAATACCAAAAGCTGGTTCTTTGAGAAGATTAATAAAATTGACAAACCCTCAGCTATACTAACAAAGAAAAAAAGGGAGAAGATGCAAATAAATTACAACAGAAATGAGAGCGGGGCATCACCACTGAGCCCGCAGAAAAGAAAAGGTCTTAAGAGGACACTATGAACATGCCAGCAAATTAGACAACTTAGATGAAATGGACAAATTCCTAGAAACACATGAGCAACCTACACTTACTTTAGAAAAAATAGAAGACTTCAACAGACCAATCACAAGTAAAGAGATTGACTCAGTCATCAAAAACGTCAGAACAACAACAAAAAAAGCCCAGGACCAGGTGACTTCACATGGAATTCTACCAATCATTCCAAGAAGAACTAATACCAATCCTGCTCAAATTCTTCCAAAAAATTGAAGAGGAGGGAATACTACCTAACTCATTCTATGAAGCCAACATCACCCTACTATCAAAGCCAGATAAAGAAGTTACATGGAAAGAAAATTACAGACCAATTTCTCTAATGAATTTAGATGCAAAAATCCTCAAAAAATACTTTCAAATTGAATCCAACAGCACATTAAATAAATTATACACCATGATCAAGTGAGTTTTATGCCAGGTATGCCATGGTGGGTCAACACAAGGAAATCAATTAATGTAATACACCACATTAACAAATCAAAGGGGAAAATCACATGGTCATCTCTATCAACACAGAAAAGACATTTACAAAAGCCAGCCTCCTTTCTCGATAAAAAACACTTCAAAGGTAGACTAGAAGAAAACTTCCTCAACATGATAAAAGACATATACAAAAACCCCACAGCTAACATCATACTCAATGGTGAAAGAGTGAAAGCTTTCCCTCTATGGTCTGGAACAAGACAAGGATAACCACTGTCACCACTCTTATTCAACATTGTGCTACAAATTCTTTCTAGAGCAGTTAGGCAAGAAAAAGAAATTAAAGGCATCAGAATTGGAAAGGAAGAAGTAAAACTTTCACTTTTGGCAGATGACATAATCGTATATATAGAAAGTCCCCAAAAACCTACATGGCACTATGGCTAATAAATGAGTTCAGCAAAATGGTAGGAAAAAAGATCAACATGCAAACATCAGTAGTGTTTCCATACACTAGTAATGAGCATTCCTAGGAGGAAGTCAGGAAAAAATTCCATTAACAATAGCAACTAAAAGAAGCAAATATATAGGAATAAATTTAACCAAGAATGTAAAGGACTTGTGCACAGAAAACTACAAAACATTGCTAAAGAAATCTAAGAAGACCTAAATCACTGGAAGGACATTCTCTGTTCATGGATTGGAAAACCAAATATTGTTAAGATGTCAATTCTACCCAAATTGATTTACAGATACAATGCAATCCCCATAAAAATTTCAACAGCCTTTTTTGCAGAATTGAAAAGCTAATCACCAAATTTATTTGGAAGGGTAAGAGGCCCTCAATAGCCAAAAACATATTGAAAAACAAGAAGAAAGTTGAAGTACTCACACTAGCTGACTTTAAAGCATATTACAAAGCCACAGTGGTCAAAACAGCATGGTACAGGAATAAAATAGATATATTGACCAACAAAATTGAATTGAGAGTTCAGAAATAGATTCTCACATCTACGGCCAATTGATAATTGACAAGGCTGCCAAGTCCACTCAACCATACAGAATAATATCGTCAACAAATGGTGCTGGGAGAACTAGATAACCATGCCCAAAAGAATGAAAGAGGACCCCTATCACAAACCGTATAAAAAATTTACTCAAAATGCATTAAAGGCTGAAATATAAGAGCTAGAGCCATGAAACTTCTAGAAGAAAATGTAGGGAAGTATCTTTGAGAGTTTATGGTAGGCAATGGTTTCATAGACTTTACACCCAAAGCACTGTGCAAAGAAAGAAAAATTAGATAAATGGGATCTCCTCAAAATTAAAAACTTTTGTGCTTCAATGGAGTTTGTCAAGAAAGTTAAAAGGCAGCCTACTCAATGGGGGAAAATATTTGGAAACCATACATCTAATAAGGGTTTAATATCCAACATATATATATATATAGAAATCCTACAACTCAACAATAAAAAAGACAAACAGAGCCAAGTAAATTAGATATTTTTCCAGGGTATACACAAATGGCTAAAGAGCACATGAAAGAGGCTCAACATCACTATTAGGGAAATGCAAATCAAGCCACAATGAGATATCATTACACGCCCACGCTGATGCTTAATTTGTACAGAATTTATAGTTAGATTGATTGTAATTGTTTGGAAATGGACAGATTGATGGTAGCATATTAACAGGGAGTAATTTTCCCAGCCGTTGTTTAAAGATGACCTGAAAACCAAATATCCAACTCAGTCTGGCAAGCTGCCTGTGGTCATGTCTGTCCAAAGAAAGGGTGAGTCTGCTTTGTGCTGCATCTCCACACAGAAGAAAAAGAAGCAGCAGCCAGAACAGGAACAGCCACAGCCAAGTACAAGTGCAGATTAACTGCATCAAGTCAAGGTTTGTTGGTAACAGCACAGTGGTGTCGGGGTTCTGTGTTCTTTACTCGTATGTAAAAACCTTGTTCCCACTTGTTCATTTCACTCCACCATCGACCCCAGTTACAAAAATCACCTTCTTTCTACCTCGAAGTGGGAGAGACCTCATGCAGATTTGTGTTGTTTTGGAGTAAGAATTCTGTGCGGCAGCTTATTTCTATATTCCATTGTCACAGGCTTCTTTCATGTTCATCTTGACCTTGTGAATTAAAAAGTGGTCTGAGCCAAAAAAAAAACAGTGCTAAAGTATGCGTGTGAACATGGTTGAAGAGGGAAGTTTTGGGTCGTATATGTTACTAGAAGCTAAGCTAGTGGATAAAACATGGGGTTGTATAAAATAGTGCACACTTGTGGATGAGGATTGAGATTAATAATACAAGCATAAGAATGTTCTTTCAGGATCTATAACAAAAGCATGTCACTAACACATGGTATTAATAATAGGGTGGTTTATGTGAAAAAAATATACCTAAAGCAAAAGATGAACTATAGTTAACAGTAATATTTTAACATTCTTGCAACAAAAGGGGAGTATACGGGAATGTTGTATTTTTTTATTCTTAGAAAAATGTTCCATGTCACAGAAACAACCAAATTTCCTTGTCAGTTACACTGTTTAACTCTGAAACTTGTGAAAGTGCATGCACCCAGTTGCAAAGATTCATATTCAGAAAAAAAATGACCTTAACACAAGAGGCAGGGCAAGTACGTAAATTATATTCTACTGGTCAAAGAACATAACCCTGATAAGAAAGTAAAAGTGGGACAAAATCAGGGGTCTCGACAGACAGGATATATAACTATATTCTTCTAGGGGATATAAATGGGTCCTTGTTGGCCAAAGGTATGTTTTCTGAATAGATAGAGGCTTTTCCTTGTCACAAGGCTACACTGCCCTCAAAGTAGCTAAAAAAATATTAAACTTCCCCACTCGAGGAAGTCCTGCTACTTTGTCAGACAAGATGAACAAAAGCTCTGGAATAGATAAGTCTTGCCTAATAAAAGAAAACAGGCTAATAAGGCAAGCCATCAGTCCTAAAGCCTGCACCTATGAACCTTATTCCTATAATAACAAAACTGATCCAAATTATAATTAATGCCTAAGAGTTATCTCGTGAATACCTTCTGTTGCTCAAGTGTGGCATCTCTCTAAGCCAAACTCTCCAGATATACTCACTACTTTTCCCCTGATGTGGAACATGCCACCCAAGCATGAGCCTTCCTGGTGCCAAGGGCTTATTACCAAATGTTAATCAGCAGTGCATTTGGAGAAAGACCTTGATCAAAAGGGGGAAATATTAAATAAAATGGAGTTTTTATGGCTAAGAGATTTCAAAGAGAGTCAGGTGGTCATTCTGGAGGTTACCCTGATGCAAGTCTTAGCCAGATTCACCAAACTGCCACAGTAAACAAAGCCTCAAGCAAAAGTGCTCCTGAGGGCTCTAGAGACATCCAGACACAATAGGCACGGCACAGCTACGTGAAATCAACACCCACTCGGCAGACTCTGTCTGGAAATATGTGAAAATTATTGCGCATATAACATAGTTATACGAATTTATAAATCCTCTAATCATGATTATTTTATATAATTTTCAAATTACTTGTTAAATTTATTTCTCAGAGATTTAAAGCCTTTGGATTGTTCCTTTGCCAGTTGAGCCCTGAAACCTGGCAAGTATGCAGTCAACTCCCATTCTCCAGTTCTTTGGGCCTGCCCTGGAAAACTAACAAAATGATGACAATGGACCAGCCCCATCCCCAAACCAAGGAGTATCTTCAACTGCAAGCAAACAAATGCTGAGAACTTAATAGGCTATTATTTAATACAGTTATAAAAATTCTTCCACTAGCCTGAAAGAGCTAATATATGTCTCAACAATTCCTGATCGGCTTCAGAATTTTGATATGCCGCAAAACAAAAAGGTTGTCTTGTTTGCCTGGCACAATGAAAGAACCTAGAGAAAATGTTTAGGCAGAGGAAATTTTATTTATTTATTTCAATGAAAAATTAACATAATATAGCCACTTATATAAAAGAATTAGAAGAAATCTATATTGTTTGCTTTGAATCTTATTTTTTCTTTGACAGAAAACAAAATAAAAGAAAATCAACCATTACTGAGAATCTTAAAAGAGTAGGATATTAGGTTTTTGAACCAAACCCAAAGCAAATGACATATGGTTGTTCAAATATGTTTCTTCGTTTATTGTGAAGCTCAAATTTCTTTATTTCAAATATCACTCATCATTTAAAAATAATACCTAGATTTGTTTCACAAGCTTAAACCATTACAATTGTGCTTATAAAACAGTAAATTGCCATTCTGAAAAAAAACTCTAGGCAACAGGTTCATTTTTAAGTGTTAAAAGAAGTAGATTTGCTTGTTTTTTCTTCTGGCCACACAGCAATAAAAGTTTTTTTTTTTAAATTCGAACTTAAATCATCAAAATCATATCACATCTTTTGATTAGATGCAGTTTTTAAACTCATGGTAATTTAAACTGTCTTAATTCTTTTATGGCTTCAAGAACTAGCATGGTTGGAATTGTAACACATTTATTATAATCCCCTAGGTATTTGGTATGCAAAGGAGCATTTGTGTGTGTGTGTGTGTGTGAGAAAGAAGAGATTGAGAATGAGCAGGAAGTGGAAAGGAATTGACTCTTTAACTATTAAACATAGGATTCTTTTTAAAATATATATATTTTTTATTAGAGAAGTTGTGAGCCTACAAAACAATCATACATAAAGTGCATAATTCCCATATATCACCCTTCTAACAACACCTGCTACAGATTATGAAAGAACATCATCAAAATATTACTACTATCTATGACCCTAGCTCACTTTTGGAATATTTTTCAATGCATCTCCCTATTATTAAAACCATGTATCAGTATTGTACATTTGTCATAGTTCATGAGAGAACACTCTCATATTTGTACTACAGTCCATCATCCACCACATGGTTCACTGTTACACAGGCTCATGTTTTCTAAAATCCATTCAAAGTGTGCACTCCGTGGCTCTCACTTTCCTCACAGAGTTGTGCAGTGATCACCTCGGAAAATTTTTGAACATTTTCGTTAACCCAAAAGAAAATTTCCCAAACCCCCCATTATTGACCCTTAGCATTGATATAGTACCATCTTTGACATTGATGCAAGAATACTACAATATTGTTATTAACTATAGTCATGAATTATGTTAATTGTATTTTCCCATGCATCACCATTTTCTTAGCACCTTGTAAAAGTGACATATATTTGTTCTAGTTCATAGAAGAACATTTTTGTATTTGTACTATTAAATACAATCTGTATCCATCACTAGGTTCACTATATTATTCAGTCCCTAGCTTGTTCTCTAGCTTTCTTTCAATTGACATTGACATCCCTAGACTACCCCTTCCAATGACAATCCCATTTATAAACCAGCTGTATTAGTTATACTCACTATAATGTGTTACAATCAACTCTATTCATTCCCACATTTCATAGTCAAGCTAATTGAAAATTTTACATACATTAAGCATCAGTACCCCTTCTCAGCCTTCATCCGTTCTAGTAACCTATACTCTAGGTTTCAACTCCTTGTGTTTATTCTTTATATTTAGTTCATATTAGTGAGACTATGTGTCCTTTTGTGTTTGGCTTATTTTACTCAACATAATGTCCTCAGGGTTCATCCATGTTGTCATATGTGTCCCAAATTCATTTCTTCTTACAGCAGCATAGTGTTCCGTCATATGTATATACCACACATTTTGTTTGTCAACTTGGGTTGTTTCCATCTTTTGGCCATTGCGAATAACACCACTATGAACATCAATGTTCAAGTTAGTTCGAGTCCCTGTTTTCAGTTCTTCTGGATATATTCCTAGTAGAGGGATTGCTGGATCATATGGTAACTCTATACTTAGCTTCCTGAGGAACGGCCAAACTGTTTTCCACAGAGGCTGCACCATTCTACTTTCCCACCAACATTGAAGGGGTTCTTGTATTTCTCCATATCATCTCTAGCACTTGTTGTTTTCTATTTTTTTTTTTTTTTAATAATGGCCATTCTATAAGGTGTGAGATGTTATCTCATTGTCATTTTGATTTGTATCTTCCTAATGGCTAGTGATATTGAACATTTTTTTCATGTGCTTTATTGCCATTTGTATTTCCTTTTTGGAAAAATGTCTAAATGTTTTACCCATTTTTAAATTGGATTGCTTGCCCTTTTATTGTTGAGTTGTATGATCTCTTCATACAGCATGGAAATCAAACCCTTATTGGATATATAGTTTCCAAATATTTTCTCCCATTGAGTAGGCTGCTTTTTCACCTTCTTGACAAAGTCCTTTGAAAGACAAAAGTGTTTAAGTTTGAGGAGGTCCCATTTATTCACTTTTTCTCTCATTGCTCGTGCTTTCAGTGCAAAGTTTAAGGAACCACCACTACCACCAGGCCTTGAAGATGTTTCCCTACATTTTTCCTTTAGGAGTTTTATGATTCTATTTTTTATAATTACGTCTTTTGATCCATTTTGAGCTAATTTGTGTATAAGGTATGAGATAGGGGTCCTCTTTCTTTCTTTTAGAATGGCTATCCAATTCTCCTAACACCATATGTTGAAAATACTGTTCATTTAAAACATGTTCTTAAACTTAACCCATTCCTGTGGGTGTGAACCCAATGTAAGTAGGACTTTTTGATGAGGCTACTTGACAGCCTTGTCAAAAATTACTTGATCATAGATGTGAGGGTCTGTTTATGAACAATCAGTTCAGTTCCATTGGACTATATGTCTATTTTTATGTCAGTACCATGCTGTTTCTACCACTGTAGCAAGGTAAGATGATTTAAAGTCTAGAAGCGAGAGTATTCCAACTTCTTCCTTTTTAAGATGTTTCTGTCTGCTCAGTACTCCTTACCCTTCCAAATAAATTTGATAATTGGCTTTTCTGTTTCTTTAAAAAAGGCTGCTGGAATTTTTATCGGGATTACATTGAATCGGTATATCAATTTGGATAGAATTGACATCTTAATGATGGCTAGTCTTCCAATCCATGAACATGGAATGTTTTTCCACATATTTAAACATAGGAGTCTGAATAATGCTCAAAGCTTATTAAAGCTATTAATCATTGAACTAATGTGAAGAAAGAATGTCTTTTCATATGCATGAAAATGGCAGTCTGGAATTAGGAATGTTGTGTATATTGTCTATGGTGGGTTTGGAGCTATGTACCCAAGAAAAACGTGTTCTTAAACTTAACCCATTATTGTGGGTGTGAACCCAATGTAAGTAGATCCTCTTGATGAGGTTACTTGAGTTAAGGTGAGGCCCAACTTAATCAGGGTGGGTCTTAATCCTATTATTGGAGTCCTTTATAAGAAGAATGAAATTTAGACAGAAAGAGAGGAAGCCACAGAGGGAACAGCCAGAAACTGAAATTTAATGGAACCCAGAAGAGAAGGGAGGCCCCAGGAAAGGCCACCATGTGCATTGCTACGTGACAAGGAGCCAAGGACAAAGGATTGCTGGTGGCCAGGCATAGAATGCCAGTTTGTGGAAAGAAAACATTGCCTGAATGAGGCCTTGATTTGGACTTGATTTAGACTTCCTCTCAAAACCATTAAAGTAAATGAGCCATCACATACCTATTGTTTAAGCCAAACTTTTGCATGGTATTTGCTTAAGCAGCCCAGAAAACTAAAACATGGTCTAAACAGTTCAAAGATAAATAGCAATAAGAATCCTATCTACAAGATGTCCTCGGTAATATGATCCAGGCAGTTAAAATAAACAGTTTAGTATGTAACATAATTTTGTGAAAATAAAAAGTATAAAGCCAATAACCTAGATTCAACCTTAATTAGAAGGTTTATATAGCTGAAACTACAGGCCACGAGAAACAATGGTATTCAATGAGGAACCTTGAAAAGAAAAGGAGGCTTTGAAAGAGGTGCTTTTGAAAATATAATGTACTGTTTTAATACAGTATGGCCAGTTAAATTTGAATGTCAGATAAACAATGAATGATATTATAGTATAATAATGCCTCAAATATTGAATGGGACATACTAATGCTAAAAATGTATTCATTATTTATTTGACATTCTCTTTTAACTGGCATCCTATGTTTTTATTTTCTAAATTTAGAAACTTTATATTAGTCATTGTAAAGAGTAAGTGTGACGGTTGAAGAATATTCACAAATTCAAAAAATAAAAAGAATTATACAGTGGTTATGAAGGTCAGGCATTTTAAAAAGAAGAAAAAAATTGAAACATGTTTCAAATCAGTTACTAGAAGGACTCAAGGAATGAATAGCATTAGTCTTTCAGGTTATTTAATCTATATTTATAAATAATTTGAATTGTGTCATCATAAAATTGAATTCCTGTTTAAGATTTTCACAAAGACCAGAAGCTTTCATGTGATTTCCTGATTCTTATTACAAAATAATTATATTTTCTTCTATAGGATGTAACATTTAACTCAAAATTTTGAGTACTGTAAACCATTTAAAATATATATTTGTTATAGGAAATTGTAAGTTTGTTAAAAGAAATTTTATTCTTGGAGAATTTATTTGTTGGAATTTGAGTTTATTAACCTAAATTATAATATACATAATAGTATTGTGATTATACACTTGTTTTCTGTAATCTAACTTAATCTTTTCACTATTATATTTAACTGGCATGAGTTTACTAGCTAGACAGAGAAATTATCACTCAATAACTTGAGTTTCTTCCTACAGGTCTGCTTAAGGACAGTATATTTTGAGATTCTGGCATTCATTTTTTAATATGACATGAAGCATGTCTCCACAGTTGCAATAGTATTGTTCTGATGTCGAAAAGAGGCAGTACAGATGTGAAAATACCTTATTTAGAAACTGTAAATATATTGTAAAATATCTATTAAAATATCACCAAAGTTTCCTATGTTCATTTTACTTCTAAATGAACGTCAATTCTTTTCCATAGCCTAAAATATTTGTTTCTTAGCTTCCACTATCCAAACTCAGCCTCAGAATTCAGAAGACAGAATAATTCGACAAAAAACTCCCCCTGCTATTTCAGTCATATTGATCTTTCGTTTCTCTGTATTCTCAAAATAGGTGTGTTCACCACCCGTTCCCACATATAAACTACTAATTTTCTTTTTCTTTAAATATCTTTTGCAACTTACTTCTCCACCAGAATTATAAGCAACCAAGTGTCAAATACTTTTATCCTCTGTTTTATTTCTCACAGCACTCTCATTAATTAAGTGAACAAATATTGAGTTCCCACCATACTCTAGGCCTGTGAAGTGTGGTAGGAATTCAACTATTTTCGAGATTCTTTGGAGTTTATAATCTAATGGACTTGGTACAGTGTTATCAAAATCTACCTGCAAAAAGTATGATTATTGTGACCCCACAACCCTAGGAATATTGTAGATACCCCAAAAATGTTTATGGAATGGGACTAAATAAGGTCTCTGAAGACATATATTTTTAGGGAAAGGTTAATGTGCTTTTCTTTATTGTCTTTGGAAATTAACAGAAGGTTAACAATTGAATCTCTTACTCAAAGCATATTCGATTTCCCTTCTAAAACATTTCAGATAAGCAGAAGCAGTCATTTCATTCTGAATTTGTGTGCTGCATTTGGATGATTTAGGTGGCATGAATCTAAATCAAAGAATAATAATTGAGAAGCTCTTCTTTCCATATATGCTGTGACATGTGGCGATAGCCACAAGGAGTTCAAAGTAAACAAACATAATTGAACATTGGAAGGAATGATCAAGTACACTTTGAAATCTGATTCTTGCCCATGGGTTAAAGGAATAAATGCATGAAATATATGAAAAAATAATTTAGCTTGTCTTGCAGTTTAAAAAACTTAGTTTATTAATTCAATATGAATCTTTAAATTACTGTTTTGTTTAATCTGTTTAATAGGAAGTGTTTCATTATTTTGAAAGTTATACCACTCATTAAAATATTTCATTGTGTATATAGAACATTATTTTAGATAGAAATACAGAGAGTTCAGTTTTTAAAACTCTTGATCATCTCCTGTGCATATTTATTTTACTCTAGCCTAGACGTATTCAGAGATCTTTTCCTGTGCAGTCATCTTAGAGGCAAATAGAAGTCTGGCTTCTGAGTTTCTATTTGTATTATTATTATCTAATGAATTCTGTTGTACAGCAGGTGTCAAATCATATCTGTGGTTTTGCAATCGAGTATGAATAGAAGATGTATTGCTATTGCAAATGAATCTAATATGAAACTAATGAACAGTAATGAGCAACTGTTTTGTCATTATTGAGGCAACCACTGAGATGCTAATAAACTCTCATTTTTGCTCTTTCTCAAAAGCAGTGACCAGGATTTATAACATATCCTTAATGTCCCCAAAGCCTGAGGCAAAAATAAATAAATAAATAAAATAAACCGAGAATAATTTAGTCATTTGCTGTATGAAGCTCCTCTCCCTTATCAAACTAAACCTGTTATATGCCTTTCAATAATTTTTATAACTGAAGAGAAAAGATGAAGAATGGGTGTCCATTAAAGAATATAAAGTTAGAAGATGGGCATCTTGCCTTAATTTTCCTTAGTGTAAATATAATATTTCTAAAAAAATTTCCTTTGCCCTTCTTTTATATTGTAATGAAGCCTAATGGAGGCTATTTTTTAAAAAACAAAACAACAGTTACTTTAGAAGTAACATTATTGAAGGAGTTTTTGTAATTAAGCTTATTCCTGTGAGTGGCATATCTTGGTAAATAACCAAGAGCACTTATCACAAGTGCTATGGTCTTATGTTTTATATCTCTATAGTAGTGTAAGAGCTGGGAATTCAATAAATATTTATAGGATGAATGATGAATAAATAATTGAATGAATGAGAAAAAAAACCTAGTGCATTGAATTTGCCTTCTTAGGTAGAAATAATATGGTTTAAAACAGTTTTCAATACAAATTCACTTGATATGTCACAAGATTATTAAGAACTCTGCTTTGAGTGCTTTATACTTCAAGGTTAAAAAGAAATGTTTTAGTATATGTAACTTCTGTAACTTTGCTGCTTTAACTAATAAATGTATATTAAGTCTAAAGAATAATTTTAGTATCTTCCTACTGATGTTTGCTGCAACTCATGGTTTTAACATGACCCAAGACTTAAATAATCAGTACTTTTCTGTACAGGCCACTAGTAATGTTGTTTCAGACTTCTAATATATTTATATATTTTATATCTTGTACATTACATATTCATACATATATTTATGTATTTGTGTATATATGCACATATAAATATTTAAAACTTTTATAGCTTCCAAAGTCTATGTATTTGATTAAAGTCAATCAAAGCTTTGGATGATTAACTTTCGTCTTTGCTGTTGACTGGGTTGTTGTAGACATATTACAAACACAAAGCTCTTCAATATTATTCAGTTTAGAAAGATTTCCTTTCATTTTCTAATAGAGTTATGTTATGTGCATACATGCAGAAATTCCACTTTTTTTCCTGATATGTACGACCAAACTACGTATAAATATTGTGGCATATTTATATTCTATAAGAGCTATAAAAACAATTAAATAATTAACATAAACATACAAAAGAAGAATGCTATATTGCCTGCAATACTATTTTCTCTGACCCTGGAGACCCAAAATACTGCACAAAGATATTGTTATGTTATATAGAGTTTAAAAGTTCATTTAATTTGGAGGTGTTTGGTTAAATGGGCTGTAACTGTATCTCTGTTGTATGAAGCCCTTCACCAAATGAACCCAAGCACACTGAGACCCTGACTTGTCCACCTCCCCCATTTCTACACCTTGTAACTTAACAATTGCCAAATAGATATAAAAATTCTCAGATATTTATAAATGCACAAACAATTCTATGTAATTCTGGGTTCTGAAATATATGAAAATTGCAAGTAAATTCTATGTTTTGTTAGCCTGTTCTTTTTTTAAAATTTTATATTCCTAAAGAAGCTTTAGATTACATAAATATTAACTTGTTCTTATATAACCTTCTGTCCTGAGTTCATATACCTTCAGAATGAATGAATTCAACATCCAAATAATTCATAACACAGGCATCTATGCTATTTCACAGAATATTTTTCATGGACTTTTTTCTTGAAGCCAACAATATCTATGACTAATTGTATTATACTTATAAATTCAAGTGAAGCAATGTCCTCAAAATATATCTTTTAGTAATTATTGTAGGTCTCCAGTTCTCTGTGGTAATCTAAAGAGAAGGGAGAGTTAATTGTGCCATATAAATATAAATTATGGCTCACTGGGGCCCATTCATTAAAGTAAAATAAGATCCCCAATATCATCTTTGATTTTGTTAAGGAAAATCTCCTACTATTATTTGATAACTTTTAAAGAAATGTGCACTAATGATAAGCTGTATGTTTTAGGATTCTTTCCATTGCTTCCCTGTCATCGTGGGAAAGAAGGTAAAATTACAAATTATTTCTCAAATTAAAACTTGAAGTAATTCCTTTATATATCCTTGAGAATAAATATAAGGGTATATTGGAATGCAAAAAAAAAAAAAAAGATCTGCTAAGTAAACATAAAAGAAATGTTTATGTCATTATTATTTTATTGGATTCATTTCTATTGAACATCAATTGCTTCCAGCCTTTAAAAAGATAGCAGCACGGTTTTAAAATGGCCGTTATTACTGGATAGAATGGAAACATCTTGTTAATATTTTCATATTATTTCTCATCAAAGTAATTCATACAGATAGCAAAACTTAAAATAGTACAGAGGGGCTTTATAAAAGAGCAGTGGTTCCCTAACCTCAATCTTGCTGAACTTTTGGCCTGTTCCTATATTTATTTCTTCTATTTGTTTCCTGCCTAGTTTTATTTTTTTTAAACAGGTGATATTCAGCCAGTGAATCTCAGTCATCATCCATTCTGAGTGGATAGGCTTATGTTCAGCCTGTGTCTGTGCCATAATCGTTAAGTATTTTTTATATTAATCCTTTTTTAAGAATAATAAACTTTATTTTTAGAGAAGTTTTAGATTTACAGAAAAATTACACTGAAAGTGTAGGAAATTTCCATATAACTTCTCCCCACACACATCCATATACATAGTTCCCCCAATTATTAATATCTTGCATTAGTGTGGTACATTGGTTACACTTATACCAATAATATTTTTTCAATTGCTTTATTTATTTATTTAATATATATATTTTAAATATATAAATTTTAAAAGATGCATATATTACATAAATATTATACAAAAATTACAGGGATTCCCATGATCTCCACCTCCCATACCTCCCATAACATCTCACATAAACATCTTTCATTAGTGTGGCACATCACCTGCATGGATATACACATCCTGGGGCTTTGCCACTAAGCATGGACCACAGTTCACATTGAAGACCACACTCTCTCCCACACAGTTCTGCATTGTATATGTTGATGTAAAATGGCCTATATCCGTCACTGCAACATCACTCAGGACAACCCCCAAGTCCTGAAAAAGCCCCTGTATTACAACTGCCCTTCCCCTTCCCACCCCGAAAGCGTCTAGTGGCCACTGGTTCCACCTCAATGTTATAATTTCTTCCATTGCTTGAGTCACAATATGTCTACAACAGAATACCATTAAGTCCACTCTAGTCCATATCTCTTCCCCCAGTCCTGAGGGGACTGGAATGGTGATGTCCAATCCACCTCCAAGTGAGAGTGGGCTTATATCCCATAGATATGGTGGATGGGATTATCCTGCCTGCAGCTGCAGGCCCTCTCCATTCCCTGGGATGGCCATTGTCCATCATTGTCTCCTCACCAGGTGACTTGGGCGAGTCCTTTGAGCTATAGAGTAGGAGTTGCAGCTCCACTGAGATTCCAGGCACAGCTGGCACATGGGCAGGCCAGAGGCTCCAGTCTCTGGAAGTACACCTACAAACTCCAGCCTCACATATAGGTTTGAATAGAAGGGACTGATGGACCATGTGCAGGGAGGACTCATTTGAGTCCAACTCTGTCACTGTCAGGAGCACAGATTCCAAAGTAGAACCCACTGATAAGGCGTCAATCTCGGGGGCTATCCCCCCTTATATAGGAACTGGGTGTCTCCAGAGCCCTCAGGAGCCCCTCTGTGTAGGGTGATATCCACTTTGGTATTCTGTGAGATCCTACTGAGGTGTGCGTACTGACCACAGTCTATAGTTTACATTATGGTTTACACTTTGTGATGTACAGTTTTATAGGCTTTGACAAATGTATAGCGTCAATGTATCCATCACTGCAGTATCATACAGTACAATTTCACTGCCCTAAAAATGCCCTGTGTTCCACCTATTTATTCCTTCCCCACCCTCTCTGAACCCCTGGCAACCACTATCATTATATCAATGTTACAAGTTCTTCCGTTAGCACAAGATAGTAACTATTCATCATTCTCAACTTTAATCTTTGCTATTTCCTTCTTTCTGGTCAATTTTCAGTTTAGTATGCTCTTCTTTTTCTAAATATTTTAGCAGTTAGGTTGCTAATTTGAGATCTTTTTTTTTTTTTTCAGAGTGAATCCTGAAATTTATTGTAATCCTCTATTTTAAGACAAAATACGTCTTCTTTTATATTTTTATTTATTTAATTTATTTTATATTAATGTTACAAAATACTGCATTAACACACGATAATAACTACAGTAACAATAAAACTACTTTGGTCCACAGTTATACTCCCCCTTATGTTTTTTCATTTCCTAATCTTATTTGGACCAGACTTTCCCGTATAATTTTTTTTTTCTTAACCTGGATTCATCTCTCTTTTCTTGTTAAGACAAGCAATACATTAGCCAACTCTGTCATGTGACTAGCTTGTTTTTCAATGAAAACTACCTGTTCTAATTTGGACTAAAATTCTTCTTAGGCCTTGTTGACCTTAGCCAACTCTCTTTCCTTTCATGGCATAGGTTTAAAAAAAGGTTGGCTACATGTGCTTGACTTCCTTCTGTATATGATCAATGACTATAATCTCAAATATTCCCTTCCTATTGATCAGTGTAAATCATAGAAAGTCAGGAGCCTTTGCCCCTTGTTGGAGACTGGCCAATTCCTGAATGTGGACATTTGCACTGATGGTACAAAAGCAATAGCATATAAAACTGCTGGTGATCTAGCATGAATCTAGGCAGTAGCAAGAGACTCAACTTGCAGTTAAAGACAAAAACTAGGATCACACAGAATGTTCTTGATGAAATAGTTAAAGATTAATTTTATAAAATCTTGACCCTTGAGTACATGTCTTTTTAGTATTCTGTGTGATAAAACAGGAACTATATAAACAATTTGCTGCATACTGATATATAGTCACTGTCTTGAGCAAAAATACTTATCTGGTTATTTGAGAAGTCAGCTGAAAACCATTTTTATTTGAAAGAACAAATGACAAACTACAATGATGTAGACTTGGTATTTGGCAATCTTTCCTTGATAATGAATAAAGTAAAACTATCACTTCTAAGAAAACAACTGACAGTTCCAATGATAACATTTATGATTTAACACAAAGATTAAACTTTTGGAAAACTTGTATACACTACTGTTAACGTGGAAACTTCTCAATATCTAAAGTATTTTCTGCTGAGAGTGGTGGTGATATTAATGAGTGTAATTTTTACAAATTTATATATTATAGTGGAAGATCTACGTATCTCAATGAGCCATTATTTTACAAATGAACAATGCATGATGTTACAAATAATGCGTGGGTAAAAGTTCCATACAAAATTCAATATTGACCAATAGATTTCAAGGTAACAGAGCATGGAAAATTCATTGACAGGGTTTCAGATTCCACACTGCAACTAAGCCATTAAACTATCACTTGTTAGGTATTGATGTTGTATCAGAGAAGAATACACACAAACATAATAGGCTATTAAAAAGCTCCTTCCTTTTCCTACCACATATCTGTGTGAGATCATATTTTCTTCATATTTTTAATAAAAATTAACATATCACAACAGATGTAATATAGGAGCAGATAGAGTTCAGCTACCTCTTTTAAGTCAGATATTAAAAGAGATTTGCAAAAGTGTAAGATATCATTCTTTTCGTTAATGTTTTTTTGATTGAGAAAATAAAGAGAACTTTTTTTGTAAAAACATACATTATTTTTGTTTATAATGGATTTATTGTTGTTTTTAAATGAACTAGTAAGTGAATATATATTTTCTCAGGTTTATTCTAAAATAGCAAATATTGAAAAATATAACCCACATAAGCAAAAGTTCTTTGGGGCTTCAATGATTTTTAAGTGTGGAAAGGGGTTCTTAGACCAAAACATTTGAGAACCACTGCTCATGACTGCTTGTTTGCCAATACCTAAAGCATTCACTGTATTTTTTCTACTTAGCTGAGTTTTTGTTTCTGGATCCTTCTGAGTATTGTCCTTCCTTCACTCATCCCTACTGCTCAGTAGTGACACATGGAGACTGGCCAGTTATTCTTCACTTTGAATTATGTAGACAGTGGATGTTTCAGGCCAAAAATAATATTTGCTTTGGAAAAATAATGATCTAGTTTACTTAAAGATTATTAAATTTGTCAGATTATTGGCACTGACCGTTGTCGCTGTCTCTTTGAACTGATGCAGCTTATGTCATAATGTTATGTCAACTTAAACATTTCCCACTCAAATGCATAAGAGCTACCCTACTGGGAAAGTTACAGATTTTACTTTCTTCTAGAGAGCTAATCATGACCTTATCACTTTCCAGTTTAAAGAGGTGAGGTCTCTTTAAATTTCAATGCTGTAAAGTTTTCTTTAAAAACTCAAACAGAATCACCTATCGACATTTCTGATTATTTTCTGAAGTAATAAGAAAAGAATGAAGATGGAAACATCCCTTTAAAATGGGGAGCCTTAATCTTGGTGACATTGATTCATCCCTTTCTATGGGACTTGAAAGCCTGTTTTCAGTAATTTATGTTAATGCTTTATTTTCCTAGTTTTCCTTCTTCCATAAGCTCTTCATACTTGAACCACAAATTGACCTTTCCCTTCTTTGAAATTTACCATTCGACTTGCCCCCTCCCTAGGCTAGCTTTTCATTAGGAAACATGGGGGACATATCCTCACGTTGCTATACATTGCACTCTGGTGCCTGGCCTTCCGGACAAAAATCAAAGAGCTGCTAGTGCCAGAAGGATGAACTCTGATCTCAGCCCCCTAAAGAGAAGAATTCCCAGAGAGAGCTTCCATTTATTTCAGGGTTAAATCTTAATTCATCTGAGAGCCAAGAAGCAGTCAGACTTTTGAATATTTTTATTGAGACCCATTTGTGAAATCACAGATCAGATTAATATTCACTTAATTCTTTGAACAACTCTAGGTCCAGGCAACAAACGAAGTCATTGGTTCATGTGAAGTGTGATTTTAAAAGAAGTTTTTAGGGTGTATAAACAGTTTCTGCTACTTTTTTTTTTCAGGTGGAAAAGGTACATGGCCTAAACTCCTTTATTTCTTGTGCCCCCCCCCGCCCCCACTTCCTCTAGAGATCTATTTCTTTCAAGAGTAACTATTGCTCAGCACAATTAATTCTATTGCAACCATACTTGGGATGTTTGCATGCCATCAATGGGAAAATATCTGTGAGGTGTTCTCAGAGGAATTAGAGTCTTTGACATCTATGATATTACACATCATGTTATCCTAGATAAGATCGTGTTGTCAATGCTGGAAGCTGCCTTAAAGTGACAATGAATCACTATAATTCTTGGTTAGGAAAAACTGAGTTTAGTCATGCTAAATGTTGAAAGACATATATATCCAGCGTTCATGGGAGATGTATTGTGACTTTAAATTAAATAATATTTATTAAACACTTAGATGTTCCAATCACTGTTCTAAGATACTTGCATGTATTAAAGTGTTTAATTGTTGGATTGACTTCGTAGCATCAGTACTTTTGTTGTCGCCATTTTATAGATGAGGAAGGTGAGGACTAGAGAGTTTAAAAACTTTGCCCAAGATTATTGGTGTCAGCAATGGGTTCACAACACAGGTTGACTGGCTGCAGAGACCATGAATGTAGTCAATATAGAGTGTGATCCTAAAGAAACAATACTGAATCCTGTTTGCAACTTGTGAAATTTTACTTTATTTCTCATAGTTAACGTCACTGACTTATTTCCCTTTTATTGAAACACAGTGAAATATTCATACCTTGGTACATGTCATTCCCTAATCTGGAATGCCTTCCTTTTTTTACTATTCATATTCAACCCATTTTTTAATGCTCAATTCAATTTTCATTTTTTCCGTAAAACTACAACTGTTAAAAAAAGGAGAGTTTCCAAAAATTTACGATTTACAATGGGACATCATGGATTTCTAGTACAATTTCTACCCATAACAAGAAATTACTGAGACAACAACCCAGATCATTAGCTACTGATTGAAAATATGCTGTTGCAGCAAGCTCAGTATCTTCTCTTCATACACTTCTATTTAGCTGCTAATTTGTATCATCTAACCTAGACTAATAGTCTATTTTTTGACAGAAATTTAGGGTTATTCCTATATCTATGACTAATCTCATTTATATACTTTTTCACTTCCACTAGATATCTATTGGGATAGTTATTTATACTAGAAGATAAAATAAGACTTTGTCTTAAAAGCTCATATGCTTTAAGATGTCTAACCTAAACTAAGAGACCAGGGAATGATTTATTGACAGTAAAACCTGAGGTGAGATTTTAAAAAGCCAGTGAGATTTAACTAATTGGAAAAGAAAAGGAAAGGCATGGAAAATTGAGGAAATAGCATATGGAATAATCCCTGTTTTATGGGTGAAGTACCTAAGGCATAGAGAGATTATGTCATTTGTTTGGGGTAGATAGTAATTGGAAGAACTGAAATTTGAACTCTGGCTTCCTTACTCCATAGCAGATATTCTTAAATTGGGGTAAAAAGTAGTATTATATTTAGGGGGTTGTAAGAAACTATTCAAGGCTAAAGTATAAGATTTAGTAATGAAGAAGTTGAGATGGTGGTAAAATGAATCAAAAAGAGTTAGGCAGAGGCCAGATCATCGTGGGCTTTTTAAGCTGTGCCAGCATGTCTGGATTTTCTCTTCAAGGATATGGGAAATGACTTCAAGCAGAGAAGTGGTTTATGTTTCAGAGACTGAAGTGAGAAGGGATTGAGAGACCAACTCCATCTCCACCCTAAACCCCACCAAGTATTATTATTTTTCAGTAAAAGAGGGTTATTGATGACTGTTGTTGCTGCTGCTGTTGTTTGGAAATAGGGAGCAATAAATGCATGACAGCACCCCCATCAGACGGCTTTGAATTTTATACATTCATTCATCCATTACAACAATAAACTAGGAAGCAAGTATCTTACCTGCATGGAACTTAAATTATGGTGAGGGAGACAGACACAAAGCAAGTGAACAAAAAAGCACATGTTGTAATGCCAGGTTGTGTTAAGTGCCATGAAACAAACTAAAAAAGTATGGGCCAAAGTTTGGTCTTAGAAGGTTTTTGAAAGAAGGGTGGGAGGTAGTCATGCAAATATCTGGAAAAAAAAATAGAAGAAGAAGACATTCTGCTTATTAATTTTTATGTAGGATTTTTACTTTGTACATTTGAGTAAAAATTATGTAAAGAAATATATAAAATATGTATTTATTTTGTTACATATTAGGATCTATTTTGTTATATCTTTAGGCTTTGACACTTATTATAATACTCTGTATACATTCTGTTAATTCATTATTATATTTTTCATAAGCTTGTGTATTTTTTATCTTCTCAATAGGTCACACACTGAATATTATTTTAAATCTGCTGCATGATTTTAGCATATAATAATTTGTTAGGGGTTATACTTTTTAGTAACATAAAGTTTATTTTATGTTATATATCTCTTTTTAATTAAAATATATTAAATATAAAATTCTTTATAATGTTACCAGTAATTTTTACCTTTATTTTTACTTTGTGTGATAGTGATATTAACATTCCTGTTTTCTCTTTATATTTATTTTTTCCTACCCATATTCATTCTTTTATTTTTAAGCACTCTATGTAATTTTTTTCTGTATATCTCTCTTTTAAATATCATGTAGGACATTTTAAAACCAAATCTGAAAGCCTTTACATTTTAGTAGAAGAATATCATCCATAGCCATTGTTTTAATTGATATTTTTCTTCATTTAATTATGCAATCATATTTTAGGGGTTTTGGTTATGCTATTTTTGGGCTTTACAAATTTTGTAATTTTTAAGTTACTTATTTTGCTACATGTTTCCTTTATTTTCTGTTCAATGCCCCCACTCCACGCCATTTTAAATCTTCTGTATTGATTTAAATGTGATCTTCCCTCTGTGCACAGGAATTTAACAATTTCTTTTTTTTTTTTTTTTAAGATTTTATTTATTCATTTATCCCCCCCTTGCTGCTTGTGCTCGCTGGGTCAGCTAACCATGCCGCACGGGCGGGCTTGCCTTCACCAGGAGGCCCTGGGAACCGAACCCGGGGCCCCCCATATGGTAAACGGGAGCCCTACTGATTGAGCCACAGCCGCTTCCCCATCAATTTCTGACTTCCCATGGCCTTCCCCTCTCCTAGCATTTGACTACAGAGCAAATGTATTATAATGTCTACTTGGAGTTATTGACTTATGCATTTGAATATTTCTCAAACTATTATGCATTTCTTGAATTCTATTTTTAACAAATCAATTTTACTGATACAATCAGCAGCAGGCATTCCCTCTTGAGTGTCATCTTACAGCAGACCCCTGCCCCAAATTAGCTTTTAAAAATCCCTTGCCCCTCCGGCTCAGGGAGACAGATATGAGCTTTTTTGCTCTTGTCTCCTTACTTGGCACCTTGTAATAAACTCTTTCTTGCTACAAAAACCTGGTGTCACTAAATTGGTTTCGTGTGAGCATCGTTGTGTGCTTGTCTTCTTTTTAGGAGGCACCAGGAACAGAACCGGGACCTCTCAGGTGGGAGGGAGGCATCCAATGGCTTGAGCCACCTCTGCTCCCTACTATTGATTTTTGGCATTTATGATTACAGAGAAAAAAATATGAGGTCATACTGATTTTTTTTCTTTTACATGCATTTTGTTATTTTTTGTCCTGAATATACTTGTAAATTTTTAAATTGAAAATAACTTGACTGTGGAGTGATAATTCTAGTGTTTAAAAAAATAATTTTGAATGGAATGCTATGAATCCCTTTGACTTGTCATATTTATTTATTAACCTAAGAAATTCACTATCATATGTTTTTGCTTAGTTCTTCAATATTATTTTCTTCTTCTATAGAAATAGTTATAATTCTTGGGTTGGAACTCTAGTCTTCATCTTCCATTTATTTTTCTTCCATCACTTTCATCTCATTATCTGTTTCTGTTAAATCGTCTGTTTTTTCTAACTGAGAACCATTTGAGTTGGTCCTCCATGTTATTGAGTTTGTTTTCTTGGTATCAATTCTGGTTTTTCTTGCTGCCAATGATATTTTTTTCCATGTCTAATTTAAAGTTATTTGTTTCTTTGATTATTATTTTTTTTAAGCCAGCTTCATTTTCTTTTCGATTTCACCTGAAGATGTTGCCTTCTTATAGCTCCTTACTTTTGCTTATATATCTCCTCTTTTTAGATTTTTTTTTTTTTTTTTTTTTTTGGTATACCAAATAAATATTTCACACAATTTTCTTTTGTGTGTAGAACATAATTTCAGTGATATTCTTTTTTTGAGTTTTCAGGAAATTGTGCTTTTCTCTTATGCTTCAGTATTTTTATATGCTTATATAAAATATATATATATTTCTGTTTATCTATCCTTGAACTCAGAGACATCTGGATGAGTGGTGTGTGTCTGTAACTTTTACCTCCTAGAAAGTTTGAACCTAAATATGTACATTGTTGGAAAGTGAATATTTGTGGCCTCTAGCCCAGTATATATTGTGGAGCAGATAATCAATTAGTGTAAGCTTTCCTCATAATTTAAATTTCATGGTCTCTAACAATTCTGGAGGGTCAAATTAAGTCTCTGGTTACCATTGTTTGCTATAAAGTTTCATAAATGTTAGGAGAAAAGTGTTCAAAAGTCAAATAATTTTGGGAAATGCAATATGCTACTTCCCACTCTTAGAAATGTAATTACAAACAATCTGAGAAATTCTGTAGCAAAGAAGCCTGGTAAAATTCTTTTTATATCAGTCTTTATTAAACTTAATTTACAAGGAATGTATTATTTTTAATATATCAATTAGAATTTTTTTATCATAGTTTGATAAGCGATGTGGGGTGAATCAAGTCTCCTTCTCATAGTTTTTAGCTCTGCCAGCATTCACCTGTCCAGGGACTTACTGGCAATGCTTTTGTTAGGTAAATGTGCCCAGATTCTTCACAACAGTGCCCCCATCTCCCACCACTTCTTATTATAATGCATACTTCATGCTTTTTTTCTGCTGAGATGTAATTTACCTAGAGAAAAATTCACACTTTGTAGTATAGTTCTATGAGGTTACCATATACCCAGAGTCATCTACTACCACCACCATAAGAGATAGAACCATACTGAATATTAAAAAGTATAGTGCCTAAATGGATGTATAAATAGAGGTATTAATGGGAGCAGATTATGGTGAAATCTGATGAACTCAAAGGCTATGCCTGTTACAGCTGAAGAGTGTTTTCCTGTTTACTGGTAAGTACAGACTTTATGTTAGAGGCAGAGAATATGAGGTAGATAAAAATCTTTTCCTCTTTTTTGAGGCTCCCTCTGCAATTTGTTTCAGGAAATGGAGTTTGGGATATTTGATGATATATTTTTTTCCCATCCATCCTTATGAAAATGGAAATTTGTGAAAATCCTCTTCCCAACTTTTCCTTCACCAAAGACATAATATATGGTTTCTGTCCACTTTCATTTATTCATTTTTTAAAATTTATTTTTACATCAATATTACAAGTTACTCAGTTAACACAAGATAAAGACTACAATAACAATAAATCTGCTTTAGTCAGCAGTTCCCTGCCCCGCCCCTCCTTTATTTTTGTTCATTCCTCAGTCTGGAAGGATTTGGATTGATGTCCACTCTGACGGCTACAGGCTGAGAAGGGGCGTAGATATTATGGGACAGAGAAATGAAATTGTTTTGCTTGCAGTTGAAGATACTCCATGCTTCTGAGATGGGGCTGGTCCATCATCATTGTTTTGTGAGTTGTCCAGGGTTGTTCTCTTTTGTCTAATCTTGTATGCATGTATTTGTATGTGGCAGTGTGTATACTTGTGAATATTATGGAAAAATGAGAGGACCATATTAGCACTGTGAGTCTTTCACCATGCTAACAGCTATAAAATTATTTTGTAAATAACAAAGTATTATTGAAATGTAAGATATACTCTCATCTTCACAATAGTGCTCAGAAAAATTTGGACAAAATTTTATATTTAAGTAATGCTTTTTCTTTGATTGATTGAGTGATTGGTTGGTTGAAGTGTGAACTACTCGATAACACTAGAAAGTTTTACTTTAATATAAGACTTAGAGTTGTTTTTTGATGATGCTTTTGATGATGAGTATAGATGCTGTACCGTTTTGAAAAGCACATCTTTTGTGTTTCTGCCTATAATCTGGTCCAATCATCTGGACCATATTTACCCTGTATAATTTCTTTCTTTCAGCTCAGTATGACATGCTGGTTTTTAACACAAGGTAGGTCATGTTTATCTGTTGCATTGTCTGTGGCCAAGTGTTCTCTTTTGTGGTCTAAGAGGAATGCTATGAAAACTGAACCGTGTCAAGGAGACCAAGAATGTTAAAGTTCACAAAGAAATCAAGATGAGCCTTTGCAGAAAACAAGAGGAAGTTAAAATTAGTATGAATTGATTTCCTACTCCCCTTTCAGAAACTGTTCTCACATGTTGAGAGCCCCTTGGCCATTTATGCTATTCTCTGTGTTGTGACTGTGACATGACTATGCCAGAGGATGGCCAAGGTCAACAACATGACCTATTTTTATTTTTTCTTAATAGGAAAAAGTTACCATTCTTTCCCAACACTGGCAGAGTCTTTCAGTGTGTGTGGCTTTGCAGACTCCTCTTTGTGAACATTTCACATCTTTTCTTTTGATTAAGCTTGTTAGATTTCAGACCTCCTTGAACTCTAAACTTCTCATTTCCAGCTTTCCCAGTTAGATGTTCTAAATCTAGTGATCTATCATACAGTATTATTAATTTATGTGTTCTTTGGCAGCTTCATTATTCATTTTAAATATACTATAATATACTTAAAACAATAAAATAAACAGGAGATTAGTATTATTTCCAACTATTTTCTATTTAAAATTGTATAATTTTATTTACAAATTTGAACTTTCTGAAACAAATAAGAATACATTCATTATGTGGATATTTTATTCCTCTCATCTAATCCTTCAGGTTTTCTTAACTCCGAGGCTGGGGTTAAAGACAGGTTTTAGTTGTTTATTGATTAAATCAGTGGCACTTTATTAATTTGATTGTGAATTTACCTGAATGGTTTACTAATGTATTAAAAAATAATATAACATTTATTGTGAAAACAACAACAGCAAATCTTTTACTAAAACATGGAACGTTTAGTAGAGAACTGAGGTTCATATAAAAATCAATTAAAATATACAAATCTAAAGTCAAGATGTGATGGTTAATTTTACATGTCAGCTTAGCTAGGTTGTGATATCCATTGTTTGGTCAAGTAAGCATTGACCTAATTGTTTACTGTGAGGGTATTTCATAGATTGAGCAGCATCTATGACTGGATATATTTACAATCAGCAAAGGAGACTACTGTCAGCAATGAGGGAAGTCTCCTCAACAGATATGTTGGAGGTCTGAAAGCCAGGAAAAAGGATTTCAGAATCAGAAAGAATTCCTGCCTCTGCTCCAGCTAGCCAGCTTCTCCTGGAAAATTCAACTTTATGTTCATGGGAGTTTCCGAATTGTTGCCTGCCTTAAGGAATTCAGACTTGCAATTCCCATGGTCACACAGGGCAATTCCTATAAGAAATCTCTTAATATTTACATATATATTTCTATTACACATAAACACACACATATCCCCTGTCAGTTCTGTTTCTCTGGTGACCTCTGACTAATATATAAGGCAAACATATTTTTCAAAATGTCCAAACAATTAACTCAAATGCGTTGACTCACTTTTTGAGTGAACAAAACTAAGTGAAGGTAGAATTGTATGTTCAGAAATATGAGACTGCCAGTCAAGATAACAGCTTTTACTGACATGAAATATGACCCAGTCTGGATACAAGTACAGAGAAATGCTGGAAAAATATAAAAGAATTAAAATGCATATTTGAAATTGAATTCAAGAAATGGAGAGCCTTTGGTGCCAGCAATAAAGAGTTAAATCAGGCAGAGTAGTGAGCCATTACTGAAGCTGAATGTCTCATTGGGGTGTCAGGGCTTTGATGCCTGGGTTTTGGTACCTCTGGGGACAGGTAGTAAGGAATTGGATCCATGCAATGGGGAACTGGAACTGAGCTACAAACGGGTTGCTATGTTCACAAAAGTGGGAATAGGAAAAGACTTGATTTGCTAGCCTGAAAGCAATAAGAAACTGCCATTTTCTATGGCCTTTGGTGGGAAAAGTCAACAGCTAGAATATACAGCTCCAATCCTGTGTTTTGAATAATTATGGAATCCAAATCACACTTACTACACTTGGTGGGAGAAACAAAGTAAAATCATAAAGAAAACACAGTACTTGAACAATTGCTGAAGATGAAGTATCTCAAGAAGTAGAAATAATAAAACAACATAAAAAGATGACAATATAAGCATGGTGAAAATGTTAAAGAGATAAAGGAAGAGCAAATAAAGTTTGAACAGGACAGTATGAAAAAAGAATCAGTAATGCTTCATTTTTTTAAAGTAAAATTTACAGAGTAAAATTCATTCTTTTTCGTATACATTTTTGAACATTTTGACAAATAAACAGTTAAACATTTTTTTTTAAACAGAGAAATTGTAGATTTACAGAAAAATCATGTAAAAAAAAAACAGCAGTTGCATATGCACCCCCATTGTTAACAGTTTGCATTAGTGCAGTACCTTTGTTACAATTGATCAAAGAATATAAAAACTGTATTATTAACTATAGTCCATAGTTTATGTTAGGTGTATTTTCCCCACATACCACCCTATTATAAATACCTTGTATTAGTGTAGTACATTTGTTATAATCCACGAAAGAATAATTTGATACTTGTATTATTAACTATAATTCATTGTTTACAGTAGAGTTCACTGTGTTATAGTCTTATGTTTTATCTTAATTTTTATTCTAGTACATATATATGACCTAAAAATTCTCTTTTAACCACCTTCACATATATAATTCAGTGCTGTTAATTGCACTCAAATAATGTGCTACCATTACCACCATCCATTTCCAGAACTTCACAAAAACCTAAATAGAAATTCTGTACAAATTAAGCATTTTTTAAAAAAAAGATTTTATTTATTTATTCATTTATCCCCCCCTTGCTGCTTGTGCTCGCTGGGTCAGCTAACCACGCCGTGCAGGCGGGCTTGCCTTCACCAGGAGGCCCTGGGAACCAAACCCGGGGCCTCCCGTATGGTAAACGGGAGCCCTACTGATTGAGCCACAGCCGCTTCCCCAAATTAAGCATTAACTCCCCATTCTCTATCACCAACCCAGCTCCTGGTAACTTATATTCTAGATTCTAACTCTATGATTTTGCTTATTCCAATTATTTCATATCAGTGAGATCATACAATATTTGTCCTGTGTCTGGCTTATTTCACTCAGCATAATGTCTTCAAAGTTCATCCATATTGTCACATGTGTGAGGACGTCATTCCTTTTTATGGCTGACATATGTATATATTACATTTTGATTTTTCATTCATCGGTTGATGGACACTTGGGTTGCTTCCATCTTTTGGCAATTGTGAATAATGCTGCTATAAAGATCAGTGTGCAAATATCTGTTAAAGTCCCTGCTTTCAATTCCTTGGGATATATATACAGTAGAGGGATTACCGGGCCATATGGTAATTCTGTACTTAGCTTTTTGAGGAATTGCTAAACTGACTTCCATAGTGGCTGCAACATTTTACATTCCCACCAGCAATGAATTAGTGTTCCTGTTTCTCCACATCCTCTCCAACACTTGTAATTTTCTATTTTTTAAAACAGCAGCCATTCTTGTGGGTGTGAAATGGTATTTCATTGTGGTTTTAATTTACATTTCCCTAATAGCTAATGGTGATGAACATCTTTTCATGTGCTCGTTAGCCATTTGCACATACTCTTTAGAGAAATGTCTATTCAAGTCTTTTGCCCATTTTTAATTGGGTTATTTGTGTTCTCATTGTTGAGTTGTAGGATTTCTTTATATAGTCTGGATATTAACCCTTATTGGATATTAACCCTTATTGGATATGCAGTTTTCAAATGTTTTCTCCCATTCAGTGGGTGTCTTCTCACTTTTGTGATAAAAGTCCTTTGAGGAACAAAAGTTTTAAATTTTGATGAGGTCCCATTTACCTATTTTTTCTTTTTTTGCATGTGCTTTGGGTGTAAAGTCCAAGAAACGATTGTCTCACACAAGATCCTGAGGATGCTTCTACATTTTCTTCTAGGAGTTTTATAGTCCTCTTTCTTATATTTAGGTCTTGGATTCATTTTGAGTTAATTTCTGTATATGGTATAACATAGGGGTCCTCTTTCATTCTTTTGGATATGGATATCCAGTTCTCCCAGCACCATTTATTGAAGAGACTATTCTTTCTCAATTGAATGGACATGGCAGCCTTGTCAAAAATCAATTGGCTTTGGAGGGGGAGCCAAGATGTCGGCAGAGTAAGGAGCTCCAAGAGTTAGCTTATCCTACAAGGCAGTTACTAATCACACAGAGCTATCTAAAGCACCTATTTCGGGGCCCCAGGAGACCAGAAGAGCATCCTGCAACATCCTTGAAAGTATGGAAGGTCGAGACTGCCCATCTGCAGAGAAGATTCATGAGTAGAGCCCTCCATGCTGCGGAGGTCAGTGCTCATGATGCAAGCTGCCTCGGGAGCTATTCCGTGGCTACAGGGGAGGAAGACATGGTGTGGCACCGACTTCAGCTATTGATTAATAAATTCAGCAGGCTAAAGTATAATCCTAAGAACAGCTAAAGTTTAAACCTGTTCAAGTTTGAAAGAGGCCAATAGCCACCAATTTAACTCCACCCCTGGCATGAGGGGAAGTGGGGCTGATTGAAAATCACAGTGCCGGTAGGGACCAGCTTCTTTCCACCCTGATCAGTTGAAGCTCTAGCCTAAACCCCAGCCCCACCTCTGGCAGGGAGGAAGCTGGGGGAACTTGCACCCACTCTCTGGGAAACTGCAAGCCACACTGCAGAGGCCGGTGCCCATCCTACTCTAGCAGCGTAAGACATCTCAGAGCTATTCCATGGCTGGAGTTAAAACCTCTGTTTCCCATAAACAGGGGAGAAAGAGATGGTTGTTCACTGACCTCAGCTACTGATTAGTGGGCTCATCTGGCTAAAGTATAATCCTAGGAAGGGCTAAGGTTTGAACCTGTCCAAGTTGGAAAGAGGCGGGGGTAGTCGCCAATTTAACTCTGCCAAGGGCATGAGGGAAGTTGGGCTGATTGAAAATCACAGTGCTGATCAGATTGCTGCTCTAGCCTAAACCCCAGCCCCATGTTTGGCAGGGAGGAAGCTCGCGGGACCTGCACGAGGCTCTCCAGGCAACTGCAGGTGCTTTCAGCCAGCACTGACTGAATAATCAGACACCTGGGGCTGCATCCCGCACCCCAATAGCATAGGAGAGGAGCTGGGTATCCTTGGCCTCTATGGGTAACTGCAAGTATTTTCAGCCCACATGAACTGGTTTGCTGAGTGCCTTTGAGTCCATTTCCACCCCTGCCCTCTGCCATAGGATAGGAGGGGGCTGGTGTTCCCTCAGCCTCTCAGGGCAACTGCAAGTGCTTTTGGCCTGCACAAACCTGACCGTTGGGTACCTGTGGCTCCACCCCCACCTGCAATAGGACAAGAGAGGGATTGTGTTTGCCCAGCCTCTCTGGGTAACTGCAGGTGTTTTGGCCCACACAGCCTGGACAGGTGAGTACTTGTGGATCCACCCCCACCTCCCAATAAGAAAGGAGGGGTTGGTGTTTTCTCAGTCTCTCTGGGCAATGGCAAGTACTTTTGGTCTGCACAGTTTGGACTGTTGGATGCCTGTATCCACCCCCCGACACCGAGTAAGATAGAAGGTGGCTTGTATTTCCTCAGCTTCTCCGGGTAATGGTAGGCATTTTCAGCCTACAGGGACTGAACTGTTGGGTACCTGTAGATCCAACCTACAGGATAGGAGAGGACTGGTTGTCTCCTCAGCCATAGATTCACCTCCACCACCCAATAGGATAGAAGGGGCAGGTGTTACCTCAGACTCTCCAGGCAATGGCGAGTACATTTGGCCAATAGGGACTAAACTGTCAGGTGTCAGTGGTTCTATTCCCACCCCCTAAAGGGCAGAAGGGACAGTACTCCCTCAGCCTCTCAGGGCAACTGCAGATGTATTTGGCCTGCACTCCAAAGGGTCCATCCCCACCCCTGGCAGAGAGGAGGGGCCAGTGCCACATCAGTTTACCTAGGCAACTGTGGTCATTTTGGACCCACATGGCATAGATTGCTGCCCATAACTGCAGCTCCATCCCTGCCCCAGGTAGGGGAGGAAGGGGTGTGAAGCTTCACCAGTCTCTCCAGGCAGCTAAAGATAGTCATATCCTGCACAACTTGGATTGTTACACATGGCTTCAGCTCTGTCTCTGCTCCTTGCAGAGGAGAAAGGTGGGAGAAGCTTCATCAATTTCTGGGGCAACACGGGCATCTTCAGTCTCCATAGCTTATAGCACCAAGTACATCCTAGAATCCTACTACACAACCAGCAAGGGAGAAAAGACAAGAAAGCCCTAAACTAAATGGAGAGCCTGCACCTAGAATAAATATATCTAATAAGCCAGATGCGTAGACACCAACAAAAAATTACAATACATACCAAGAAACAGGAAGATATGGCCCAGTTAAAGGAAGAAGATAAGCCTGCAGATGACATAAAGAAGTTGAGACAATGAATCATAGACGTTCAAACAAATCTCCCTAATAAATTCAATGAGATAGCTAAAGAGATTAAGAATATCAAGAAGACAATGGGTGACCACAATGAAGAATTTGAAAGCATGTATAGAAAAATAGCAGATCTTATGGTAATGAATATTGCAATAAATGAAATTAAAAATAACTGGAAGCATATAACAGCAGATTTGAGAAGGCAGAAGAAAGGACTGGTGAGCTTGAAGACATGGCCTCAGAAAGCCAACATCCAAAGAACAGATGGAGAAAAGAATGGAAAAAAGTGAACAGGGTCTCAGGGAACTAAATGACAGCAAGAGACGTGCAAACATACATGTCATGGGTGTCCCAGAAGGAGAAGAGAAGGGAAAAGGGGCAGAAGGAATATTTGAAGAAATAATGGTGGAAAATTTCCCAACCCTACTGAAGAACATAGATATCCATGTCCAAGAAGCACAACTTACTCCCATCCAAATAAATCTGAATAGACCAACTCCAATACACATAGTAATCAGAATGTCAAATGTCAAAGACAAAGAGAGAATTCTGAGAGCAGCAAGAGAAAAGCAATACATAAAATATAAGGGATACCCAATAAGATTGCCAAAACCATACAGGCAAGAAGACAGTGGTATGATATATTTAAGATACTGCAAGAGAAAAAATTCCAGCCAAGAATTTTATATCCAGCAAGATTATCTTTCAAAAATGAGGGTGGTTTAGAATATTTACAGATAAACAGAAACTGAGAGAATTTATAACAAAAAGCTTTGCAGGAAATACTAAAGGGAGTGTTACAACCTGAAACGAAAAGAGAGGAGAGAGAGACTTGGAAGAGAGTCTAGAAATGATGATTGTATCAGTAAAAGTAACAAAAAGTGTCAAAAGAGGGGTGAAAATAAAATGAGAGATAAAACCCAAAGGTCAAAATGGATGAAAGAACTGTCTCTACAGTAATAACATTGAATGTTAATGGATTAAACTCCCTAATCAAAAGACCCAGACTGTCAGAATGGGTAAGAAAATATGAACCATCTATATGCTGTCTGGAAGGGACTCACCTTAGATCCAAGGATACCAATAGATTGAAAGTGAAAGGTTTGTAAAAGATATTCCATGCATGCAGTAACCAACCAACCAACCAAACAAACAAAACAAAACAAAACAAAACAAAACCCTGGGGTAGCAGCTTTAAAAGCAACACTCTTATTAGAGGTAAGGAAGGACATTACATATTAATAAAAGGGATGATTCACCAGGAAGAATTGACAATCATAAATGTATGTGCCCCAAGATACATAGGCAAACACTGGTAAAACCAAAGGGAGAAATAAACATCTCTACAATAATAGTTGGAGTCTGCAATACACCACTCTCAGCATTGGATAGAACATCTGGGCAGAGGATCAATAAAGAAACAGAGAGCTTGAATAATATGATAAATGGACTAAACCTAATAGACATATACAGAACATTGCACCCCCAAACAGCAGGATATACATTCTTTTTGCCCATGGATCTTTCTCCATGATAGACCAGATGTTGGGTCACAAAGCAGATCTCAATTTAATTCAACAAAATCGAAATTATACAAAGCACTTTCTCTAATCATAGTGGAACAAAGTTGGAAATCATCAGGAGGCAGAAAAAGGGAAAATTCACATATATATATATGGAAATTAAACAACACACTCTTAAATAATCAGTGAGTCAAAGAAGAAATTTCAAGAGAAATCAATAAATATATTGAGATGAATGACAATGAGAACAGAACATATCAGAACCTATGGGATGCAGCGAAGGCAGTGCTGAGAGGAAAATTCATGGCCGTCAATGCTTACATTAAAAAAAGAAGAAAGAGCTAAAATCAATGGCCTAACTACACAGCTGGATGAACTGGGAAAAAAACAGCAAATCAATCCCAAAGCAAGTAGAAAGAATTAAATAACAAAGATCAGAGCAGAAATAAATGAAATTGAGAACAATAAAATACAATAGAGTTAAAGCCAAAATTTGGTTCTTTGAGAAGATTAACAAGATGGACAGATCCTTAGCTAGACTGCCTAGGAGGATAAGAGAGAAGATGAAAATAAATGAAATAAAAAATGGAAATGGGAACATTACTACTGACCCCACAGAAATAAGAGAGATCATAGGAGGATACTATGAACAACTTTATGCCAAGAAACTAGACAATGTAGATGAAATGGAAAAATTCTTAGAAGTGTACAACAACCTATACTGACCTGAGAAGAAGTAGAAGACCTCAATGAATAGGTCATGAGTAAAGAGATTGAAACAGTCATCAAACAGCTCCCCAGAATGAAAAGCCTAGGACCAGACTGTATCACGGGTGTGTTCTAACGATCATTCAAAGAAGATTTATTGCCAGTCTTACTCAAGTTCTTCCAAAAAACTGAACAAGGAGGAATGCTACCAAAGTCATTCTATAAAACCAATATCATCCTAATACCAAAGCCAGATAAAGATATGAAAAAGGAAGGCTGCAGACCCATTTCTCTAATGAAAACAGATGCAGAATTCTTTGATGAAGTGCTTGCTAATGAATCTAACTACACATTGAAAGAATTATTCATCATGATCAAGTGTGTTTTATACTGGGCATGCAAGGGTGGTTCAACATAAGAAAATCAATCAGTATAATACACCACATTAATAAATCAAGGAAAAAAAATCACATGATCTTATCGATTGACACAGAAGGGGCATTTGACAAGCTACAACATAATTTCTTGGTAAAAATACTACAAAAGATAGGAGTTGAGGTAAGCTTTCTCAACATGATGAAGCCCTGTGTGAAAGATCTGCAGCTGACATTGTACTCAATAGTGGGAGACTGAGGGCTTTCCCATTGAGATTGGGGAAAGGATGGGGATGCCCACTATCACCACTGTTGTTCAATATAGTGCTAGAGGTTCTAGCCAGAGCAATCGGGCAAGAAAGGGACATAAAGTGCTCCCAAATTGGAAAGTAAGAGGTGAAGCTTTCATTATTCACAGATGATATGACCCTACATCTAGAAAGTCCTGAAAAACTGCAACAAAGCTGCTAGAGCTAATAAACAATTTCGGTAGAGTGTCAGGATGCAGGAGCAATACACAAAGATCAGTTGTGTTTCTATACAATTGTAATGCACAATCTGAGGAGGAAGTCAGGGGAAAAAATCCATTTACAACAGCAACTAAAAGAATCAAATATTTAGGAATAAACTTAACCAAGGATGTAAAGCATTTGTATTCAGAAAACTACAATGTATTGCTAAAAGAAATTACAAAAAAACCTAAATATTTGGAAGAACATTCCACGCTCATGGATTGGAAGCTAAATATCATTAAGATGTCAATTCTACCCAAATTGATATACAGATTCAATGCAATTCCAATAAAAATTCCACCAGCATTTTTTAAACAAATGGAAAACACAATTATCAAGTTTATCTGGAAGGGTAGGAGGCCCCGAATAACCAGAAACATCATAAAAAGGAAAAGTGAAGTTGGAGGACTCTTACTTCTGGACTTGAAATCTTATTACTTAGCTACAGTGGTAAAAACAGCATGGTATTGGCATAAAGATAGACACATAGACCAATGGAACCAAATTGATGGTTCAAAAACAGACCCTCACATCTATGGCCAAGTGATTTTTTTACAATCCTGTCAAACCCACCCAGCTGGGGCAGAACAGTCTATTCAACACATGGTGCTGGGTGAACTGGATATTCCGTAGCCAAAAGAAAGAAAGAGGACTCTGATTTCACACCCTATACAAAGATTAACTCAGGAAGGATCAAGGACTTACATATGAGAGCAATAGCCATAGGGCTTCTGGAAGAAACTGTAGTGAAACATCTTGAAGACCTGGTGGTAGGTGGTGGATTCTTAAACTTTTCACTGAAAGCACGAGCAATAAAAGAAAACATGGATAAATGGGACCTCCTCAAACTTAAAAACATCTGTTATTCAAAGGACTTCATCAAGAAGGTGAAAAGGCAGCCCACTCAATGGAAGAAAATATTTGGAAACCACATACCTGATAAGGGTTTGATTTCCATTCTATATAAAGAATCATACAACACAACAATAAAAGAGCAAGCAATCCCATTTAAAAATGGGCAAAATATTTAAATGAACATTTCTCTGAAGAAGAATTACAAATGGCCAAAAAGAACATGAAAAAATGTTTCATATCTCTAGTATTAGGTAAATGTAAATCACTACAACAATGAGATATCATCTAACACCACATAGAATGGCCATTAATAAAAAATCAAACAACAATAAAGCTTGAGAGGATATGAAGAAATAGGAACACTCCTTCACTGTTAGTGGGGTTGTAAAATGGTGCAGCCTCTTTGGAAGACAGTTTGGCAGTTCCTCAGGAAGCTAAATATAGAACTGTCATATGATCCAGCAATTCCTCTAGGAATATATCCAGAAGAACTAAAATCTATGACACAAACAGACATCTGCACACCGATATTCATAGTGGTGTTATTCACAATTGCCAGAAGATGGAAACCACACAAGTGTCCATCAACCAATGAATGGATAAAAAAATTGTCATATATAGTAATGCTGCAGTAAGAATAAATGAAACTGGGACACATATGATAACATGGATGAATCTTGAAGACATTATGCTAACAGAAGTAAGCCAGACAAAAAAGGACAAATATTGCATGCTCTCATTAATATAAACTAAACACAAAGAATAAATGCATCAAGTTAAAACCTAGAGTATAGGTTATTAGGAGATAAGAGGAGGGTTGAGAAGAACTACTGATGCTTAATGTATGTAGAAGTTTTAATTAACTTAACTATAAAAGGGTGGAAATGGATAGAGTTAATGGTAACACATTATAGTGAGTAGCAGCTGGTTTATAAATGGAATTGTGGCTGGAAAGGGTAGTCTGGGGAATTAAATGTCAATTGAAAGAAAGCTAATGAATAATCTTGGGTTGAATAACACAGTGAACCCAGAGGTGGATGAGAATTGTGATTGATGGTACAGATGCAAGAGTGTCCTGTGAGCTAGAGCAGATGTACATCACTAACTACAATTGCTGTGACCGATAGACTGTGGTTAACAGTAATTGTATAATATTCTTGCATCAATGCCAAAGATATACCGTGTTGATAAAGGAGGTGTATGGATAAAGTGTGCCAAATATATGCTATGGACCATGGTTGGTGATAATAGTCTGATGATATTATTTTATAATCTGTAAAAAATATTCCACCACTGTGTGGTGTTTTGGCGAAAGGGTGTTGTATGGGAATTCACACATGTGCACAATTATTTTGCAAGTTTGCGACCTCTGTAATAAAAATATATTTTAAAAAAATAGGGTGGGTTGGGGAAAAATATACCAAATGTAAGATAGGGACTATAGCTACCTGTAATATTTTGATGATGCTTTTGCATAGTTTGTAACAAATGTTTCACAACAATTCAAGTGTTGGTGGAGGGGTGATGTAAGAGACCCCTGTATGATATGTTGCATGAATATTTTGTAAGTTCACAACCTTTACTATACACTTATTGTTTATGCATGTTCACGTATGAATGATATACTTCAGTAAAAGATAAAGTTTACAAAACAATTGGCCATAGATGTAAGGGTGTTTCTGAACTCTCAATTCAACTCCCTTGGTCTATATATCTATCCTTGTGCCAGTAACATGCTGTTTGACCAATGTTGCATTGCATTAAGCTTTAAAGTCAGGAAGTGTGAGTCTTCTGACTTTGTTGTTCTTTTTCAAGGTGGCTTTAGCTATTTAGGGCCACTTACCCTTCCAAATACATTTGATAATTTGGCTTTTCCATTATTGCGAATTAGTCCACTGGAATTTTGCTTGATATTGTGTTGAATCTGTAAATAATTTTGGGTATAATTGGCATTTTAATGACATTTAATCTTCCAATACATGAACCTGGAATGTACTTCCATTTATTTAGATCTTCTTTGATTTCTCTTAGCAATGTTCTATAGTTTTCTGTGTACAAGTCCTTTACATCTTAGTTAATTTTTTCCCAAGATATTTGATTATTTTAGTAGCTATTGTAAATGGAATTTTCCCTTTATTTCTTCCTCAAATTACTCATTACTATAGAGACATTACTGATTTTTGCATGTTGATCTTGTTCACTGCCTTTTAAAAAAAATTCATTTATAAGCTCTAATAGCCCTAGTAGCTTTGTCATAGATTTTTTTTTTTTTGAAACTTTCTTTATATTAAGATCATGTCATATGCAAATAGTGAAAGTTTTATGACTTCCTTTCTAATTTGGATGCTCTTTATTTCCTTTTCTTGCCTAACTCCTCTGGCTAGAACTTCCAGCACAATGTTGAATAACAATGGTGAGAGGAGTCATCCTTGTCTTACATGTCTATTAGGATTTATTCTGATTGAAGTACATTGTGCTTCTTGGAAATGTATGTTTGTCTTTCCTAAGATTTGGGAAATTGTTGGCCATTATTTCCTCAAATATTCTTTCTGTCCCTTTTCCCTTCAATTCTCCTTCTGGGACACCTATGACACATATATTTGTGCACTTCATGCTGTCCCTCCAATCTCTAAGACATTGCTCATTTTTTTCTATTCTTTTCACTATGTTCTTCTGACTGTATGATTTCAATTTTCCTGTCTTCTAGTTCATTAATTCTTTCCTCTGCCTGTTAAAATCTTCTGTTTTATGCCTCTAGTGTATTTTTAATATCTGTTATTGTGCCTTTCATCCCCATTTCTGTTTCTTTTTATACTTTCAAATTCTTATTTATGCTAACATATCAAAATAATGTCTTCATAATATCCTTTAGCTCTCTATCCATACTTTCTTTAATTTCCTTGAATTGCTTTAGATTTGTTTGAATTCTTTGTTCCCTTGACTGAGCCATATCTTCTTGTTTCTTAGTATGGCTTGTAATTTTTTTATTATTTTGGGGCATCTGATTATCTTGATGAGTTAACTCTAAGGACAATTTTTCCTGTCTTGTCTAGGGTTTTATAATTGATTGTCTTCTGATAAGGCTCTCCTTTGATACTTTGTCCAACTTATTCTAGATTTTTAGAGTAGCCTGTGTTTAAATGTTCAGATTTTCTCAGCTCCTTTTCATCTGATTCTTGCTCTGGATATATGGTAAAAAATTTAAGAGGCTTTTTGGGTTCCTCTCTTCCTGGGGCTCCTTTTCTCTCCAGGCTCAGTTGCTGTGTTCTCTCCACAAGGCCAGCTGTAGACTATCAGGCAAACAGCTCCATGTCTCTCTCCAGGGCTTCTGCCAAGTCTAAGGAGCCATCTCTATTCTCTGTGTTTTTCTCCTGTGTGTTCACTTCCTGGGCTCCAGCTCAAAACTCCCAACTCTGTCATTTGCCATGTCTTTTCTCTGTGAGTCCCCACCCACCAAGGAGTGGGGACTCAATGCCTTGCTGACATAGCCCAATCAAAGTTCTAATCATAATTTAATCAAATAAAAGTGATACCTTTGACAGACCAGTTTACAAACATAATCCAATAACTATTTTTGGAATTCATAAACAATGCCAAACTGCTACATCATATGTCACCATGTTGAGGACATTACTTCTATACACAGTTTTGACAAATGTATATAACTACCATCATTGCAATCAAGATTTAGAACAGTTCTATCACCTCCACATATTTCTTGTGCCCTTTATAGTCAGCCCCTCCTCCCACCCAGAGGTTCTGGCCACAACCTGTTTTCTGTCCCAATAATTTTGGCTTTCCCAGAATGTCAATAAATGGAGCTATATAGCATATGCAGTCTTTTGAGCCTAGCTTCTTTAATTTAGCACAATGTAGCTGAAATTCATCCATTTGTTGTATGTATCAGGAATTCATTTCTTTTTAATGCTGAGTAGTATTCCATTGTAGGAAGGTACCTCAGTTTATTTATCCAATCCTCAGTTGAGAGACATATGAATTGCTTCCAGTTTTTAGCAACTATGAATAAAGATGGTACAAACATTTATGTACAGGTTTTTGTGTGAATATAAATTTTCATTCCAATTAGATAAATAACTAGGAGTTGGGATGCTGGATCATATGTTAATTGTGTGTTTAGCTTCATAAGAAACCACCAAACAGACTGTAATGATTTGCCTTACTACCAGTAATGGCTGAGGTGTTCCAGTTGCTCTGCAACCTCACCAGCACTTGGTAATGCCAGGCTTTTTTGTTTTCTTTTGTTTTGTCTTTTAATAGGTGTGTATTATTATGCCATCATGGTTTAAATGTGCATTTCCATAATCATTAATGCTCTTGAGCACTGTTTCTTGTGTATATTTGTATTTTTATATTTTTTTGATGAAATATTGTGTGCAAATATTTTGTCCATTTTTTTGGAAATTGGATTAAATTTTTTTTTCCTTTTCCTTTTTTCATTTTTTAAAAGATACTTGGTATATTAGGGTTCTCTCGGGAAACAGAATCAACAGGAGATATCTGTCAATAATATGAGATTTTATAAGAGTCTCTCACACGACTGTGGGGATGCACAAGTCCAGGTTCCACAGGCAGGCTGCAAACCAGGGGCTCCGATGAAAGTCCAATGAAAGGTCCTTGATGAGTTTCTGGGAGAAGTTGCCTGTCCAAAGACGAGCTGGGAAATTCTCTCTGAATGTTGAAATCACTTCCCCTTTTAAGGCATTCAACTGATTGGATAAAAGCATCATCCATTGCTGCTGTAATCTCCCTGACTGATGCAGATGTAATCAGCCAACCACGCAGTAAACTCACTGGTGATTGAAGATCATAAATGCTCTTGTATTACAATTAGCCCAGTGCTTGCTGGATCTAACACCTGGACACAATTACCTGGCCGAGTTGACACATTAGCTTAACCATCACACTTAGGTTACATAAATATTACAGAGAATATATAGGGGATTCCCATATGCCCTGATCCCCATACCTCTCACATTTTCCCACTATAACAACATCTTTCATTAGTGTGGTACATTCATTGCAATTAATAAACACATTTTGTAGCATTGCCACTAAGCATGGATTACAGTTTACACTATAGTTTATACTCTCTGCCACTCAATTCTGTAGGTTATGGCAAGATATATAATGGTCTGTATCTGTTGTTGTAACATCATTCAGGCTGACATCCAAGTCCCAAAAATGCCCCCATATTACACCTGCTTTTCCTTCTCTCTACCCTTAGAACCTCCAGTGGCCCCTGCTCTACATCAATGATATTTCTTTCATTGCTAGAATCACAGTAAGTCTATAAGAGAATACCAGTAAGTCTACTTTAATCCATAGTTCACTCCCCAATCCTGAAGATTCTGGGATGGTGATGCCCACTCTACCTTTAGTTGAGGGGGCTTCGATCCCATGTGGCCAATGAATGGAACTCTCTTGCTTGCAGTTGCAGACACTCTCTGTTCCTTGGTATGTTGATTATCCATCATCCCCTCCTTGTTAGTTGTCCTGGGTAAGTCCAATGAACTGGAGAGAAGGTGCTGCAACTCCGTTGAGTTTCAGGGCCCAGCTGGCACATGGACAGCCCAAAGATTTAAGTCTTTTGTATGTACACCTACCAACTTTAGTACTAATTATAAGTTCAAATAGAAAGAGAGAAGAGCCATGTGTAGGGAAACCACAACTGAGCCCAACTCTGTCACATTGGGGAGCATAAATTCCAAGTAGGGCCCACTGGCAGGGGACCAAACTCCTGATCTATCTGCCCTGACTATAGTGTCTGTATGTTTCCAGAACCCTCAGGGCACCACTATTTGGGGTAGTATCTACTTTGGCTGTCAGTGAGATCCTGCTGAGACATGCATAAGCGTTACCCCTGGAATGACCTCCTGACTCACTTTGAAGTCTCTTAGCCATGTAAACTCATTTGTCTTTACTTTTCCCCCCTTTTGGTCAAGGCCTTTTTTTTTTTCCCAGTTGCATTGTTTGTTGGTACTTGGTAGCAATCCCTCGGTGCCAGAGAGGCTTATCCCTGGGAGACATGTCCCATGCTGGGGGGAAGTTATTGCATTTATATGCTGAGTTTGGTTTAGAGAGAGGCTACATTTGAGCAACAAGGAGGCCCCCAGTAGGTAACTCTTAGGCACCCTACAACACTAAGCTAAGTTTCCATTTCAAGAGCAAAGGTTCATAAGCATAGTCATCAATATCAAGAGCCCATCAATGGACCATCCTCCTTCACTAGTCATTGCCCCTGTACTTGGGGGATTCTTGCTGTTCCATTAGAGAATGTGGCAGAGCTCCCCAGGATGGGAATTTGATATTCTTTTTTGGTTATTTTGTGAATCTCCACCTACTGTGGCAATGCCCCATGAATATTTGAACACATTTATATGCCTCATATATATGCCAGGTGAACTTCCTCCCCTATTTCCCCCATCACTGACATCCCACACCAATGGTCTCCCCCACCACTGTTGTAACCCTTCTGTGATCCAAAACTTCTTCAAAAATGAAGACAATAAAATTGCCAAATACAATTAATAAGAAAGTGAATTAACAATGATAGTTTTAAACATAAGAAATAAAATGCAGAAAATTTTTAAAAACTTAAAATAAAGTAAATTAATTGGAATATTAGGAAAATAATGAAAAATATTAAAAAAATTTTTTTTTTTTACATTTTGCCTTTCATCACTGTAAGATCTGTTGTCCTGTATATAAAGTGAAATTTTCTTCCATTTACTCCCCCAGTGTCTTCCTTTTTTTCATTTTGTCTTCAAAGAAGTTTTAGGTTACAGTAAACTCACATACAGAATACATGGGACTCCAATTTACCCAACATCCTCCCCTTTTTCCCTTCCCATATTATTAACCTTTTTATATGTGGGTGATACATTTGTTACAACTGATGTACAAATACTGAAACATAGCTACCAACCATGTTCAATGGTTTACATTATGGTTTACATTTTGGACCATACACTTTTATAAATTTTTGATGAAATTTAACATGGCCTTTGTCCACCATTGCAAATTCATGTAGAACTCTTCCATTGCCCCCAAAATATGTCCTGTTCTATCTATTCTATTCCTCCCTTCCCCTCTTCTTGGGGCCCATGGTGACCTCCAGTCTTCATTCTTTGAAGGACAAGATTCATAGTTACTTGCAACAACACTGAGGGCATGTATTTTGTCCATTTTTTACCGGATATTTCTGAGTTTTAAAAGTTGTGTATACATTCAGGATACAAGCCTTTTTCCAGATATGTGATTTTCAAATATTTTCTCTCCATCCGTGGTTCATCTTTTCATTATCTTAGTGCCTTTCAAAGAGCAGAAATTCTTCATTTTGATAAAGTCCAATTTATTAACTTTTTTTTTTTATGATTGGTGCTACTGATATCACATTTGTTTTCTTCTGTAAGTTCTATAGTTTTAGATTTTACATTTAGGTCTATCATCTATTTTTAACTAATTTTTCTATATCATGTGAAATGGGGAAAGACATTGATTTTTTTTTTTTTTTTTTTTTTTTTTGCACGTAGAAAGTATAGTTGTTCCAAAATAATTTGTAGAAAAGATTATCTTTTTCCTTTTGAGTCTCCTCTCCTGAAAATCAATTGGGCCATATATCTATGGTCTATTCCTAAAGTGTATTCTGTTCACACATATATATGTGTAACCTGCTATTAATATGATACTGTGTTAATCCCTAGAGTTTTATAGCTTTGATATCAGGTAGTATGAGCCCTCCAACTTTGTTCTTTTTCAAAATTATTCTGACTATTCTAATTCTTTGGCTTTCCATGTAAATTTTAAAATTAAGTTATTGATTTCTAAAAAAAACTCCTGGTGGTATTTTAATGGAAACTATATTGAATATATTAATCAGTTTTAAGAAACTTATATTTGAAGAATATTGAATTTTAACAATATTGAGTCTTGCAATCAATGTGCATGGTATATATCTCTATTTATTTAGATATGTTGTAATTTTTAGCAAATAGATCTTGCACATATTTTGTTAGATATGAAGTACCTAAGTATTTCATGGAGTTTTGTGTTATTATAAAAAATAGTATTTATTTATTTGAATTTTCAATCATTTATTGCTAGAATGTCTGAAATACAGTTTTTATATTGGCCTTGTGTCCTACATCCTTGTTAGTTCTAGTAGCTTTTTTGTGTGGACTCCTTGAGATTTTCTACATAGACAATCCTGTCACATGTGAATAGAGGCAGTTTTATTTCAATCTTTCCAACATTCTTGCATTTTATTCTTTTCTTTCCTTATTGCACAGGCTTGAACCTTCAATGCGATTTTGAATAGGAGAAACAAAAGTATACAACCTTTGTTTCTTTCTGCTCTTAGAGGAAGATCATTCAGTCTTTCACCAGTAATTATGATGTTAACTGTAGATTTATTTTGTATATGTTTTATCAGGATAAGAAAATTCCCTTCAATTTCTAGTTTGATGAGAGTTTTATCCCATATGGAGTTTTAAATTTTAATGAATGCTTTTTCTGCATTTATTGTGATGTTAAAAATCTTCATTTTCCTTTTTTAGTCTCTTGATATGGTAAATTACATTGATTGATTTTCAAATGTTAAGCTAGTCCTACATTACCAGGATAAACCTCATTTGGCCATAATGTTTTGTTCTTTCTGTGCATTGCTATATTTAATTTGGTAGTATTTTGTTGAAGATTTTTGTGTCTATATTAATTAGGGATATTGCTCTGTAGTTTTCTTATAATTTCATTCTATGGTTTTGTTTGCTGCACATAATCTGCTTGTAAATATTCCCTTTACTTCCATGTTCTGGAAGATTTGGGTAGAATTAATATTATCTATTCCATAAATATTTGGTAGAATTTTCTAGTGAAGCCATCTCAGCCTGGAGTTTTCTTTGTTAGGAATTTTTTAAACTGCAAATTTAATATTATATATATAGGATGATGTAAGTTATCTGTTTCTTCTTAAGTGAGCTTTGGCAATTTATGTCTTTCAAAGGACTTGTCCATTTTATCTATGTTGTCAAATTTATGGGCAGAGTTTTTCTTAATAGTTCCTCCTTTTAATATTTGTATGGTCTCTAGGGTTCTCTCATCATTCAAAATGTGTAATTTTTAAAGCAATGAAATAGAAATTCTAGATAATAAAAATATAGTAATTGAAACTAAAAGGTTAGAGAGCAAAAATAGGTGAAAAGACTTAGTAAATCAGAAAATAATATGTGAAAAAAATCACCACAAACACAATTATAATCTGAATTAGGGATATATGAAATAGAAGTTGAAACATGGAAGACAGAATAATAAGCTTGTATATTTGTCTGGTAAGAATTCCAGAAAAGGGAAATAGGTAGAATGGAGAATAGCAATATCCAAATAGTTAATATTCGACAATTTTCCAGAAGGTTATTTTGGCAGTTTGATATTATTTATGATCCCATAAAAAGAGAAGGATTTTGTTTGTAAACTGGCCTGTTCCTCTGGGTGTGATCCTCTTTGATTGTATTAGATTCAGCTGAGATGTCTTTGATTAAATTATGTTAAGATTAGGGCTTTGATTTGACCACATCAGTAGGGTATAACTCGGGGTTGAGTCCCTTCCTCCTTGGTGGGCTGATATAAATGGGCACTCATTCAGGAGGACACAGAAGAAGATATACAGGAAGAGAGAGAACTCCATAAACACACCAAAGAAGAAAACTTTGATCCTGCGGCCTGGGAAGAAAAATGAGCCATTTTTCTGATAGTTTGCAGCTGAAGAGAACAGAGCAGGTGAGCTGAGGATGCTTGGAAAGAAATAAAACCCTATGCCAGCCTACAGCTGAGATCAGAAGAAGCTGGGTGCATGGAGCCTTAAGTGGAAGAAGAAAGGAGAGAACAGGCCTGCCATCTTACTTCAATACATGGCAACTGACTTGGGTGAGAAAGTACCTCTTATTATACCTTGAGTTGGACTCTTTAGGGCCTTGTAACAGTAAGCTTTTACCCCAAATAAATACCCTTTATAAAAACCAACAGATTTCTTGTACTTTGCATCAGCATCTCTTTGGCTGACTAATACAGTAATAAATACGAATCTTCTGTTTGACACTCACTGAATCCTGAGCAGTTAAAATAGAAACAAAATATGTATCTTGGCACATTGTTGTAAAAAGTCAGTACATCAAAGTAATGAGATAAAAAAAGCTGTCAATTGGAATTTCATACTCTGATTAATTATTATGGTGGTTTGGATTTGTTAGTACCCCAGAAAAACATGTTCTTCAACTTAATCCATTCCTGTGGGTAGGAACCCATGGAAACTAGGACATTTTGATGAGGTTACTTCTGTTAAGGTATGGCCCAACTCAATCAGAATGGATCTTAATCCTATCACTGGAGTCCTTTAAAAGCAGAATGAAATTTAGACAGAAAGAAATCCATAAGAAATAAGAAGCTGACATTCAGTGGAACCTAAAAGAGAAGGGAGAGGCTGCCATGTGCATTGCCATGTGACAGTGGTCCAAGGATCACCAGCAGGCAGCCCCAGAACACCAGTCTTCAGGAAGACAGTATTGTCTTGATTGACACCTTGATTTGGACTTTCTCTTAGCCTCAAAACCATGAGCTAATAAACTCCCATTTTTTTAAACCAACTCATCATCTTGACTTGTCTTTCCTTGGTTTGAACAGCAAAGGAAAACTAAACAATTATCATCCAAGATTAAGTATGAAATAAAAACAATTTCTGACATTATAAGTATGTAGAATACTTGTAGATTTTTGCTGAAAGAACAAGAAGGAAATTGAATACAGAACGAAACATTCCAAGAATGAGGAAATAACAAATAAAAGAAATTTATAAACATATTAGTATGTAAAAAAAGATTACTTTGGGGAGCAAATTTTTATAAAGAAGAAAAGAACAATTACATGGTCGATGTGAGGAAGGGTATGTACTAAAATATTCTAAGGTTTTTGTATCATTTAGGAGGAAGATAAAGCTATACTGCAGCTCTGTGCAGATTTGTTTAAAATAAATATACGTTTTGGAAATCACACCACTTAACTAATAGAAAAACAAGTTAAACATTTCCTATCAGTGAAGGAAAATCAAGGTAATTAATAAAACTTGATAAATATAATGGCATGTGGGAAGAAGATATATAGTTAAGTTTAATAAAATGTATGGTAAGTTAAAACACAAGAAAAAAAGCGACAAAAATGATTGGACATATATCATCAATAACATTAAATGCAAATGAAATAAACTTACCCATTTTAAAAGAGAAAGACATTCAGATTGTATGAAAGAAAAAGCCTTGAAAGGCTTAAAGGAAGGGTAGAGATTAAGTTGCATCAGGCAAGTACTAATAAAAAGAAAGCTGATGCAGTAATTTTAACACAGTGGAAACTAAATTTGAAGGAAAGCATTACTTGTGCATCAATTATTTGCCTATTTACTCTTAACTCTTTGCTCTTCCCTTTTATACTCTGCTCTGTGATGCTGGGACTGAAATTCTGCAAACTACATTTCCTAGATATCTTTCTAGTCAGCTTATCATTAAGTACAGACAATCGATGGCACTAGACAGAGAGTAAAAGGGATAAGCACCTTTTCTTTTTCTGGCATTGTTGTTCCATCAGTATCATTTGGATTCAGCTTCCAGTTTCTGTCAGGACTCCCAGAACCAGCCCTGTCATGCCCCTATTACTAGTAGTCTAAGCACCATTTCCATGGGGCGACTTCTTTGAGTTTCTAGGTTCTGCAAAACCCACTTTTTCTCTTTTGCACCCTCAACCCTAGAGTTGGTAGCTGTTTCCTGAAGTTATCTCTGGATTACCTGATATTTATTCAACCCTCCCAACATTTGTGCAAATGAGTCTCTTATAGTGTGTTTATTCTTTTCCTCATGGGACCCTGATAGAATAGAAATAAAGAGACTCATGCATCCATCCAGAAGACATAACTTGACATCCTTTATTCAGTAAATAATCAAGATATATAAAGAAAAGTCTTATGCAATTAGGAGATAAAATTGATAAATCTACATTTTTGTTGAAAAATTTCAAACTTTTTATATTGAAATAATTTTAGATTTACAAAAACATTTCAAAAATAGTTCACTGCTCCCCAATACCCTTTATCCATCTTCTTCAAAACAAGGAAATGACCAATTATACCATCTTACGAATAATGTATAAACTTTATTAAAATTTTTTCAGTTATTCCACCAATGTCATTTTTCTGGTCCAGAATTCAACCCAAGATATTATATTGCATTTAGATTTTCTATCTTCTTGTTCTCCTCCAATCTCGGATAGTTTCTCAGTCTGTCTTTGTCTTTCATACCCTTGACACTTTTAAAGAGTACTGATCAGTTATGTGTAGAATGTCCCTCAATTTGGGTTTGCCTAATGTTTCCTCCTAAGTAGATTGAGATTATACATTTTTGACAAGAATACCAAAGAAATAATGTGGTTTTCTCTGTACATAATACCTATGTGATATGTGATATGTTTCATCCCAGGTGATGTTAACTTAAAAAACTTGCTTAGGGCAGCATCTGCCAGGTTTCTCCACTATTGTAGTGGATATTTTGACACTCCTTTCAGAAACTGTTAGATAAGACAATTTTTTAAAATGTAGAGTATGGAAGAATTTAAGAATATTAATAAATTTAATCTGATAAACACACAAACACTGTCCTCTAAATGAATATATATTCTTTTCAAATGTATATTAACAAGCATAAAAATTTCCAAATATTGGGCTGTTAAAAAAGTCTCAACAACTTTTAAAGACAAGATATCATATAAAGTACATGGTCTAATCATAATGCAATATAATTAGAAATCAAATATATTTAGAGAGATGGCCAAAAGCATATGATAGGAAACTTAAAAATATATTTCTAAATAATTCAGGTTAAACATATTCATATAACTTAACATAAATTATTTAGAAGCAAACAACAAAAGTGCCACATATTAAAATGTATGTGATGCATCAGGAAAGAAATTTGTCATATTAGATACTTTAGTATAAGGAATAGATTGAGCTAGGTATTGGTTTCAAGAAATTAGACCACAACTACATCTGCCGTCTTTCAAATTAAAGAGTAAAAATGTGTAATAAGAGAAATAACAAGTAATCAATTTATAGAACACAAGGAAACAATAGAATTTATCAAAAAATTCAAAAGATTTTTAAAAACAACAATATTATAGAAAAATATTAACAAAATTGATGAAACAATAAAGAGAAGAGGCATAAGTAAACTGTACAGAATGAAAAAAGCAACATAAGCAGTTTCTTTAGAATTTTAAAAAAGCATATGAAAATATTAGAACAATTTTACACTAATAAATTGGAAAACCTAGAAATACCATGCTAAAACAAATACCATGATATGGGTCAGCTTTAACAACAGGCATTTATTAGCTCACTGTTTTGAAACTAGAAGTCCAATATTGAAGCATCAGCAAGGTGATGCTTTTTCTCTGAAGAGTGTGGCATTCTGGGGCTGACTGACTGCCATCCTTGGTCCTTGACTTTTCTGTCACTTGGCAATGCACAGGGTGATTTCTTCCCATGGTTCTCTATGTCAGAATTTCATTCTGCTTATAAGTTTCCAATAATCTGGGTTAAAGCCCAACCTGATGCAGATGTGACACACTTAACTTTAACATGTTTGAGAACTCCTATTTACAATGGGTTCATACCTATCAGAATGCAGAGGAAGATCAAGAATTTGTCCAAACCAGATATACAATTCAATCCATCACAGTCTGCCCAATGGACCCCAAAAAGACATATTTCCACATGCAAAATATGTTCATTCCCCCAAGACATCACAAAAGGCTTACGCCATTTTAGAATAATGCTGAGTACAAAGACTTATAAAATTGGTCAACCTGAAGCAAAATTCATCTGTGTGATGGACCTGTGAAACTTAGAAAACAAGTTATCTACTTCAAATATTCAATGGTGATACAGGTATATCTTAAACATTCCCATTCTAGAAGGGAGAAAATGCAAGAAAAAAAGGAGTTATGGGTCCCAAGCAAGTTCAAAACCCAGCAGGGAAAACTCCATTAGATCTCAAGTCTGAGAGATAGCTGTAGCTCGATGTTTTGTTCTCCAGGCCTGATGGAGTGTAAACCACACTCTTTCCAGGAGTTTGCATGATGGCCATGCTCTCCCTGAACACTGGGATGTAGGCTCCCACCCTATCTGAACATTGGGGTGACAGTATTCTCCCTGAACATTAGGGCACAAGGCCTGTCTCCTCAACCATCAGGACAGATGGCCTGTCCTCTTCAAATGCAAGAACAGACCTGCCCTTTCCACAAATGTAGGTGGACCCATTCTTGTCCTCCAAGGAGATCTTTTCCATCCAGACATTTCCTTCCAAGGTTTTGCCCTTGAAGTCATTCTTTCTTCAATCTATCCCTTCTCTGTCTCCTTCAGTCCAGGCTGTCAATAGTTCTGTTCATAAAAATTTCACAAAAAATCTTGTCTAGTAGCACCCCACTTTTGGGTACCAAAAACTGTCAGTTTCCTGGCTGCTAAAGCAAATACCAAAAGATAGTTTGGCTTTATCAATAGTAATTTATTGGCTCATGGATTTGAGGCTAGGACAAGTAAAAAATTGAAATGTCACCAAGGCCATAATACCTCCCCAAAGACTATGGCATTTGTGGGCTGGCTGCCAGCTATCTTTGGTCCTTGGCTTCTCCATCACATAGCATACACATGGTGATATATTCTCTATTTCTTCTGACAGAAAACAAGAAATTGATTTAGTAAATAAAAGGTCCTTTCCTCTTACCACCTAGTCCTAAAAGTAACTACTGAAATTGTTTTATAAATTTTCCTAAATTTTCAAGGAACCAATAATCCATATTTCATGGAGTTCCAGAGAACAAATTAAAAGACAAAGCTGCCCAACCTATGTTTGATATTAGCATAACCTTGGCATCAAAACCAGAAAAGGATAACACTTAAAAATAAAAAAAAAAGATTAATCACATTTATTCACATAGAAGATAAAATCATAAACAAAATACTTGTAAATAAAATTCAGCAATATTTAAAATAATTTACCTTGGCTAAATAATATTTATTGTAGGAATGCAAGAAATATTTAACATTAAATTTATTAATGAAATTCACTACAGTAACAAGTTATGCAAAATACGATCATTTCAATAGGTAGAGCAGAAAAATTTATTCATGACCAAAAAGCTCAGCTAACTAGCTGTTGGAGGTAACTTCTTGAAAAATATGATTAAGAATATTTATGAAACATCGATAGCAGACATAAGACTTGATGGTTGTGGCAGTTGAGATTATTTATGAATCCCCCAAAGAGAAAAGATTTTTTATAAGCTAATCTATTCTTCTGGGTCTGATACCTTTGATTATATTGGATTCAGTTGAGGGGCCCTTGATTAAATTACCTGTTAAGATTAGGGCTTTGATTCAACCACATCAGTAAGGTGTGACTCAGGTTGAGTCCCTGTCCCCTTAGTCCCTGCCCACTGATATAAATGGTCACTCACTCAGGAAGACACATGGGAAGAGAGAGCTCTGTCACTTTTTATCCTGGGGCCCCAGGAAGAGAAATGAGCAATTTGCCTTGGGAAGAGAGTTGAAACTGATATAGGAAGCTCTGAGAGACAAGCCCTATGCCAGCCTACAGCCGAGATAGAGAAAAAGCTGGGCCCATGGAGTCTTAAGATGAAGAGGAAGCCCAGGAAGAGATCAGCAACCATCTTGCTTCAACACATGGCAACTGACTTTGGTGAGAAAGCAACCTTGAGTTGAACTCTTTAGGGTGCTATAACTATATGATTTTATCCCAAGTAAATACCCTTTATAAAAGCCAACAGATTTCTGGTACTTTGCAGCAGCACCCCTTTGGCAGACTAATACAATGGTAAAATGATAGAAGCATTTTCTTTAAAACCCAGAATGAGACAAAGATGCCTACACTCTCTCTCCTCTTCTTCTGCGGTAATATAACTGTTAATTTTTTTTTTTTTAGGATAGGCAAGGCAGTAAAGAGTTTATTAAGAAACAAGAAAAGAAAAACAGTATGCAACTCCAGACATGGTTGTGAGGTGAGATGGGCATGTGGGGCCCCAGGTTAGGCCTTTTAAAGACCTTTCCTCTTCTCCCTTCCTCATATTGGGAAGGGACCCCAGCTGTTTGCTGTTCTGTTTGGTTGCCCCACCTGTTAGTTCTCAGGGAGCCAAAGGGGAGGCCTGTTGTTTGGAGGTACTCAGGACCCTGGAAAGAGTTCCAAAGGGGATCTCATGGCCAAGATCTTTGTGGGGTCTTTCTGGCTTTGTTTTTAGAAGGGAATTTCTGGGGAAGCGGCTGTGGCTCAATCAGTAGGGCTCCCGTTTACCATATGGGAGGCCCTGGGTTCGGTTCCCGGGGCCTCCTGGTTAAGGCAAGCCCACCCGCAGGGCGCGGTTAGCTGACCCAGTAAGCACAAGCAGCAAGGGGGGGAGAAATGAATAAATAAATAAAAATAAATAAAAATAAAAAAAATAAAAGAAGGGAATTTCTGGGTGGGGTTTCACAGCTATGTTCTCTCTGCCAAGTCTCAACTGTGACTTGGGTCTCAGCTGTGACTCATCTTCCCTCTTTTCCCTATGCCAACCTGCCTCAATTCCTGCACCTGCCCCAAGAGAATTTACACCCTTCTTCTTAAGAAGGAGCTGAAAGGCAATGGTTATTCTTCTGTAGCTGCTTCCTGCTGGTTAGGGGATTAGGCAGCTTCCGGACAGAGTGTAAAACCCACTGGCTAGCCTACTGAGGTTGAGAGAAGATGGGTCTGGCACCACAGTTGGAACTGGGTGAAACCCCTGCATGACTAGTATCTTGTTCTGGAAGCTGTTAATTCTGGAAGAAATAAACTTAGTTACAATTTAAGATACAAAAGGATAAAGAAGATGGTGGTAAGCAGGCCTGTATCAGTCAGGCAAAGGGGCGTTAATGCAATATACCAGAGATTGGTTGGTCTTTATAAAGGGTATTTATTTGGGGTAGAAGTCCACAGTTACCAGGCCATAAAGCATAAGTTTCTTCCCTCACAAAAGTCCATCGCTGGGAAGCGGATGTGGCTCAAGTGATTGGGCTCCTGTCTACCATATAGGAGGTCCAGGGTTCGATTCCTGGGGCCACCTGGTGAAAAGCAAGCTGGCCTGAGTGGAGAGCTGGCCCGCACAGCTAGCTGGCCCATGCAGAGTACTGGTCCATGCAGGAGTGCTGGCCCATGCACACGGAGAGCTGGCACAGCAAGATGACACAACAGAAAGAGACACAGAAGAGAGACACTATGAGATGCAACAGATCAGGGAGCTGAGGTGGCTCAAGAGATTGAGCAGCCTCTCTCTACTCTGGGAGGTCCCAGAATTGGTTCCTGGTACTGCCTAAAGAGAAGACAAGCAGACACAGAAGAACACAAAGAGAGCAGACAGCAAGCGCAAAACAACGGGGGTGTGGGGAATAAATAAATAAATCTTTGAAAAAAAAAAAAAGTCCATTGCCATGTGTTGGAGTAAGACAGCTGCCAACATTTGCCATGGTTCAGGTTTCTTGGGTTCCTCTCTTCCCAGGGCTGCATTTCTCTCTGGGCTTAGCTCCTCTGTTTCCTCCACAAGGTCAGCTTAGACTATGAGGGTCTCTGGGCTTTGCTTCTCTCCACAAGGCCAGTTGTGAACTCTCAGGTGAATGGTTCATCTCTATCCTGGGGCCTTCTCTCCAACATCAAAACTTCTTCTCAAAAACTGCTCCCTCTGTCCTTTGCCTTGCCTTTTATATCCGATTCACCTACCCAACAAGGGGTGGGACTCAATGCCCTACTGACATGGCCCAGTCAGTGCCCTATTCATAACTTAATCATGTCCAGATTAGCATACCAGTTTACAGGCATAATCTAATATAGATTTTTGGAATTCATAATTACATCAAATTGCCAAATGGCTACAAGGCCCCGAAAAAGGGGCTAGACCTGACATACTGGACCATGAGGGTGAGAAAGGCCAGGTGGCTTCAGAGGCTGCATCCTCCCAAAGTTGATGGGAAACAGCATTTTACCTTGAGTTCTTTTGTACTGTTGGTTAATTCTAGGGAGAGACTGTGGTAGATCTGCTGGGTTTGGTATAAATTGCCAACCCCTGTTCCCATGGTGGTGGTTATACCTAGGACAGCTAGGAGAGGTATGAAAGAGGTGCTGCCCTAGACATAAACATACAAAGACAATATAGGCAACAATGAGACAAGCATATGGCAAGCAAAATAAAGAGAGTACTTAAGAGAACTATTCCTTTATTTTATAGGAAACTTCATTAACTATTTAGAAAATGAATTAAGTTTACCAAGATTTTTAGCATGTTCAATATCCTTCTGCATATGATCTACAATAGAAGAGATATGATCATATTCATCATGCATATAGGTACAGTAGTTAATACTAATCAATGCACAAGTTCCTCTTTGAGCTGCAGTTAATATAGCTAAGCTCCATGTTTGTAATACCATACATGTTTTCTCTCCATAAGAACAGGCCATAATGACAATTGTGTTTGTTTAAGTTCTACTCAAATTACTCTGATAATTATTGCTCCACTTGGTATGTTCTTTACACAGTCAGCATATTGCAGCACCATTGATCCTAGAAAGAGGCTCCAGCATTTCACCAACCTGGTACATAGCACCCTTCAGCACTATGAAACAGAGCCAGCTGGATAAAATGTCCATTGTAAACCTGGCCATATTGAGCTATCACTGGCTACTGCAGGAGTCTGAAGCTGCAATGTACTCCCATCCACTTCAGAAGCATGTTCAGATGTGGTAGATAATTTTATTGTTTTAGGGGACAATTGACCTATCCAATAACTCAAATGGAGAAGCATCGTGCAGGGTACTGAAGATCTGATTTGAATGCTCATGAGAGTTTGATGATATTGAAATCTATCTCTTTTAATTTTTATATACTTTCTAAACACTTCCAATGTAATTTATAACATATCAAATGAACATAACTATTTTAGTACTTCACTTTTTACTTTTATACCTTTAGCATGATTATATTAATTAACAGGTATTTTACTATAGCAGTACAGGAAAGAAAACTTTCTCCATTATTTTATGAAAATCTAAGATTCCCAATGGAATCAAGGTTATCTTCCCTTACAAACACTTTAATATGCAGATTGCGGTGGCCTCTGACAGATTTCCCAGTATATAAAGTTACTTTTTCGTATTAATATCAGTTTAAGTTTCTAATTAATAATGGCTTCCTGGAATTAGCTAAGTATTTCAGATTAAACAATGCCTTTACAAACTTCTTATAATTAACCATAGACTAGTTACTTTATCTTTAAATAAGCTTATTAAATTACAATTAGTAACCAATGAAATTTACTTTATCCATTTAAAAGTCTTCTTACATTCCTCATTCTGTTCTGTGAAAACTAGTCATTTCATGTTAGGAAAGATCTACATTCCCTGCTTAACTTAATTTCATTAAACATGAACTTACAATTTTCATCATCTTAAAGATTTCATACATATAACACTAATTTATTTAATTGGTATTCTATAAACCTAGGGAGATAACACCCAAGCTAAATAAAATTGAAACCATTATAGTTTATGCAAGAAATGTTCTTTTACCCTTCCTCGGGAGTTAAAATCTCTTTCTTTAATAAAATTCTAAAACTGTGGAAAACTTTAAAAGCGTACTGACTTCTAGGTTCTGGAATATATTGTAATTGTTTAATTTGTTGTAATCATAATTTAGAAAAGATCTTTCCATAGCTTTCAAGGACTTTGAAATTTGGTAATAGGGTTATTTACCATCCTTATATTAAGGCTGTTAAAAGGTTTAAATTCGGGAATTACAGGACAATATGATTCTTAATTCCCCAGTCTAAAAGATAGAGTTTTAATTTGTCACACCTAGCCCTTCCCTCAGAGCTCTTGCAAAGAGAAGGCCCTCGGGGTTGGGTAGGCCAAAGAGCTTAGGTAAAAGCTTTTTCCCTTTCCCAGTAGTTTCTATATTCAGATTTCTATATGACCTTTTCATCCTGCTTAGCCCAATTTGGGCTCCAGCAATATTCATTCACATATATAAGTGCATATTTACTTTTTAACAATTTGAATAGAGGTCTTTTAAGAATTTTCATGGTTAATTTGAATTACCATCCCGATGTATGAAGATATACACTGAACAGATAGATATAAGTAGAGACACAGAAACACACAACTCACTAATGTTACTTATAATTTTCAATCTCTTACAAAATAAGTTTAACTGTAAAATAACATTTGAAAGATCTCTTTGAAGGCTATTTCTGATTAATCTACACTGTGACCATGAAATTTTGCACAAGAATTTCATTCCTTTTAATTATTGGCTTATAACCAAATTACTCCCAATGGTTTAAAATAAGATTTACAACATTTTCCTTTAATTCAGAGCTCTGCTTATTTCCAATTTTGACTTTGACAGAGCTTGGATGAGCAACACTAGTTTCAATATATACTCACGGAGGTCATTGAAGTCTCAAGGAAAAAAAATTTTTTCTCATGACCTGCTCCTTTCAGAATTTGTCATGATCAAGGTGGCAAATCTACCACTCCCCAGTCCTCAGAGATAACAGGACTCTGGTGGCCACTGGACTGGAAGAGTAGATGTCCCACCAATCATCATTCTAGTCCACATCTGGATAATCATGAGAAAAAGCAGGGTTATTAACACCAGTGGAAAGATGGGAAACAGGGGTGTCTCAAATTTGCTTTCCCCTTAGCCGTAGGGGAACAGAAGTTTCCATGGATTCAAACAGGGGAGAATAGAGTGGTTACCATTACAAAGGTGAGTAAGCACATCCAAGGATGAGGCCAATCCTGAAATAACCATAAGCAAAGGCAAAATCAGTTTGGAATTATCATCAAAATAGTAGGTCTAGGGGAGAGCTAGTCTTAAAACAACCATAATCAAAGGTAAGTTCAGTTTATAATTACCATTACCATAGCAAGCACATACAAAGGTGAGGCTAGACCTGAAGTAACCATAAACAAAGGTAAATTAGTCTAGGATTACCATCACAATAGCTCAAGTCTAAGGGCAAAGCTAGTGAGCTGGTCTCCAAATAACCATAATCAAAGGTAAGTTTAATTTAAAATTACCATCACAATAGTAGGTCTAGGCTAAATCCACCTAGTTACAGCAATTCAGACATTAACCTTTTGCTATTTTATAATAAAGGCATCTATATAATGATTTTGTCTTAACTCTTAGTTAGTTTATAGTAAGTTTTCACTTTAAAACAAATTGGGTGCTTTTGTTTATTAACTAAGCAACTGAAACTATTTTCTTTGTAACATTAATGTTTCTAAGTTTTTCCACTTTTCCAGCAGTTGAACTAATTCAACTTGTGATTTATATGTCAAATCCAATTGCAAGATAGTACTGACTTTTAAAGACTCATTTTTAGGTTACCCTTCACCGTTACCCAATTTACAACAGGTGAACCCCAAATCCGATTTCCTAGGCATAAGTAGACTGACAAAGTTAAAATAAGCACAGATTAGAACAGAAGAGAGTATTTTACACACTTACTTAGCATAGGGAAAAACCTGATGGAAGTCATTTTCCAGGAATTTTTAAATCTTAATTGATGGCATATGAGGCGGTTCCTTATTCTACAGGGGAGAGGTTTAGTAAATGGCCTAGATCATAATTCCTCATTCAATCCCCTTATTAGGTATAACTGAAGGTAGAGATATCCAGAATGGCAGATTAGGTCTGAGTAAAGTGGCTCCCATATTAATTAAGAAACTGAGACTATTACCTGCCATGTCAAATGTCATCTGAGGCTCCTCCTGGTTGATGGTTCATGCGTGGCTTCAGTCCTCTGCTGTCCTCCGCTGGGGCAAGGCCCAAGCGGTCCGGGTGGTGAGGCAGCTTGGGGCTAGGTTTCTGCTGACATGGAGACTGGATTTGGGTAGCCCTGAGGTGACAGTGCCTTTAACGGCAGCAGCTAAATGGTGAGCCTGTCACAGACCATGCACCTTCTGCTCCTTATCTTTTCCATCTTGGTGGTATGGTGTCAATTGTTGAAAACTGAGGAGGCTGTTTCTAGAAGGTAGTTAATGGAAAATTGGGGACCCAGGGAAAGTGTTTTTGCAGTTTCATATGGACATCCATGGCAGACTGGCTAATAAAGTGAGTTCCTAGGAGGATCTGTCCTTCCCTAGAGTCAGGAAATACCAGAGGGTATTTTTATTGCCTCTATCAGCCTTCCTTGAAATAAGGCTGGTCTTTTTGGGTTCTGTGTCTAATTTCTCTGAGCTTATAGTTTAACGGTTTGGTAGTGCATTTCCTCATCCCTTTAATGAGATGTGACCATATGGTCTCTGGCCCTTAGATCTTTCTGTCCGTCCCCTCCTTCCCTCTTACACAGGTTTAACTGGAATTCAGGGTCCCATACAGAGGCCACTTCTGGGTGTACTGCAGCCATGTGGTGTGGCAAGAAAAGATTAGCCTCTTCCTCTTTAGACCATCAGTTGGCAGGTTGTCCCAGTTCCTGAGAAGGCACCAATGGGGAGTCTGCTGGAATGCTAGAGAACCCAAAGTCTGTCAGCTGACCCAGCATCCCAGATCCCAGCTTGATTAAACTTCTGCCCTCCAAACTGAAGCACCCAAGCTACTTAAGTCTTGGGGGACATTTGGAGTTCCTGCTCTGGTTCCTGGCATCCTGGATATTATGGAGACCATGCTGCTGAGTGTCCCCGGGGCAAGTTAGGACTTGGGAGGTATCTAAACCTAGGTTCTGAACTGAAGCTGCCAAGTTAAATTTTTTTTTTCCCTAGAAGAGGGGCTGGCTTGAAACCTTTCTTTTGGCCTACTATTGCAAAGATCTTAGAAAGTGGCCATGGTAGAGGTCACTGCCAGGGACTGAGTTTGCAGTTAAACCAGATATTAAGAGGCACAGTAAGAAGCAGAGACTGATCTGCACCTTACAGGCAAACAGCCTCGGGGGCTCCAGAAGTAATGGATGAACAAGAATCTCAGAACCTCCCGAGGGTTGAGTAAGGAACAAACCTCCAGGCACAGCCCAGGGTGAGTCTTGGGGGCCTCACTAATAAAACTAAAAGGACACAGAATGGATTTAATTAAAAATTCACCAGTCTTCAATGGGGATCAGAGAGCATTACTTGCCTCTTTGTCTCCTGGCCTGGCTCACCAAATATATCAGCAGAATGCTCTGGGTTCTGGGCTTCTAGGTTCTTGGCTATGTTCCATAAAAGAATTTAAGGACACACCATAGGGTTGGCAAGGGAGTAAAGAGTTTATTAGGAAACAAGAAAAGGAAAACAGTATGCAACTCCAGACATGGTTGTGGGCATGCTGCAGGGTGAGACATGCTAACTGTTGATTTTTAAGGGGGCACATGGCTGCCTAGATGTCCCAGCCTCCCTGGCAAATGAACACAGTTTATGTGACAAAGTGCTAGAAGAGAAGTGTGAAGCTTTAAGGGAGGAGGGCACATTTTTGGCTCATGCTTTTCTGCTTACTGATCTGGACATGTAGTTAGGAATCATCCCAGTACATGAGGATAAGGCATCATTCTAAAAATGACAGAGCAACTGGAAACAAGAACTCTCTGACACCATGGAGTCACTATCCCAACCCTGGAATTCTATCTTATTTAAGCTAGTGACTTTTTTTGGTTGTTTGTTTCTGTTACCTCTATTAGAGCCATTGAACTTAAATAGCTGACTAATGTGCCCATAATCGCCACTTCCTTTTACTATTTTACTGGAATATAGTGGGAAAAGAGAAGAAGAAATAGGTGGTATAATTTCTGGTAAAACACAAAATCCAAAAGGATCTCCAAACAAACCATTTGAACTCATGAGAAAGAGTAGCCACATGGCTCTATACATGACCAATATGAAAATATTACAAATATTCTATAAATCAATAACAAACTAATTTTTGGAAATGTTATTTTAAAAAACAAACAAGACTTTATTCAAAATAAGAGCCAAGAACAAAAGTGATCTAAAACTGAATCTTATAAAAATGTGTAAGAATATTAAAGTGAAAACTATAAAATAATAATAAATTATATAAAATTACATAAAAGGATACTTAAATGAAAATTAGACCATATTCATGAATAGAAAGTTTAAGAATGGAAAGATGCTCATCCTTTTTCAATTAATCCATAAATTCAATTAATTCAAATAAGATCTCCAAATGAATATTTTGTGAAATTTGACTAGCTTAATCTAATACTCTCTTGGAAGTTCATGGCTACATAATGTGCTACATATATAGGAAAACATATATTACAACATGTTTGGAAAGGTAACCTAACAACTTCAGGAGAGTGCAGGGGGTATGGAATTGGAAAAAAATATTAGGAATACCAACCTATAATAGTTTATTGCAAAAGGATCTGCAGAAAATGTGACAAAATGTTAATGTTTATTGATTCTAGGTGTTGGGTTTATACATGTTATATACTCTCTACCTTTCTGGATATTTGTAATATATCACAAAGAAAGAAATATTGCTGGAATGTATGAGCATTTATAAAAATTCCATTAAGCTTGAGGCTTCAGGGTAGCAGAGGTGAATTTTGGAAATCCGAATTTTAATAAAAAATATAAATTTACTCTGTAATGTGATCATTTGGGGGATCAGTCATACCTCAATTAAATTTCTCCTTTCATCTCTTCTTCCACAATTCAGATGGGGAAATTTAAGAGTAATTAAGGAGTTCTCCTTCCTTATTTTCTCTGCCTGGTTTGGCATAAATCATTATCAATACATTGCTTCTTTACTAAATTGGAATTTAGATAAGAAGCAGCACCCATTTTCAACTGATGTCTTCATTTTTTTTAACCTGCCCTATATATCAATTTCTGCCAATTTGTTTCACATTATTAAAAGTGATTTTTGTTGACATTTGGGTTGCTTGTAGTATCTTGTGAATAACTCTGAAATAAACATATTTGTTCTTATTGTGTTGTCTGCCTATAAAAGTATCTCAAAAGAGGGTTTACTAGTTCAAAGTTTGAATGTGCTTAAAACTCTTTATTTGTGCACCCAAATGCCTTTCTAAATGAAAAATTAACATGGCTATCTTAAATGGTTGATAGTATCAAGTTCATTGCACTATTGGTGACACAGTATATTAGTATTTAAAAATATTTGATAATTTAATAGATGAATTATCTCTTTATTGCTTAAATTTTTAGTTATTTAACTGGTAGTGAATTGACACTTTTCACATGTTTATTACCATGCTGCTTCCATTTCTGTGAATTTTTTACTTGTTTCCTTTGATCATGTATTTACTACGGTCCTAGTGTTTACATAAAAATTATTAACTCTTTGCTATGTTTGCTGTAAAATTTTCTCAGTTTTTCTTTATATTGGTTATTTTTAATACTAAAGTTTAAATATTTTAAATAGCCACATTTATTCATTTTTTCTTTTGTGATTATTTTCTCACTATTCAAGCTTATAAAAACCCTTTCCTTTCTGATATATACTTTACATATTTTCAAAACATTTTATGATAGTTTGCCACTCTGTTTCCAATTTATTGACTGTAGGGCAATGCTAAATAATGTCACAATGTTGCCAGATTTTCTCTAGGTTCTTGGCTATGTTACAAAAAAAGAATTTAGAGTACACACCAGTTCAGTCAGGCCAGTAGTTTATTAAGAAAATGAGAGAAGAGAAATGGGAGAAAATAACAGATTATGGGTTGCAGGTAGAGAGAAGGAAAGGGCTAAAAAGGGGTAAAAAGGGCTGATTTACAGACTACATGTCCCCATTATAGAGTACAATTCCCCAGGTCTACTTGCCTGCTAATCCAGGCAGGGAGAGAAAGGGCAGAAACAGGGGTGGAAAAAAGGGACAATAAAACTTTTGCACTTGCTTTTTAAACCATTAATTACCCCTCCCCTTGTTAATATTTGGAGGAGGAGTCCCAGCTGTTTGCAGCTTGATTGATTACCCCTGGGGACCCCAATGGCAAGGCCCCTTGAGATTATCCAGGGCTTTTCCTTGATCCTGGATGAAATCCCATTCTGAATGGGGGTTCTCGTGGGGCTCTTCGAACAGCCATCTTGTGGGATCTCCATGGCCATGTGTTCCACAGCTGTGTCTTTCTCTCAGGTCAGGTCCCAGATTCGTCTCTTTATTCCCTAATCTAACCTGCCTCAACAAGCCATCTGTTTTTCCCCTGACATTAAAGGGACTTCATTCAGTGTGTCATTTTAAGGTATATTGGGTCGTGGTAGGTATTCTTTATCATATTAGTGTAGGATCTTTCCTTTTCTAGTTTAGTTAGAAGTTTTTTTTTAAATCAAACTTTCTGAGGTGCTTGGCATAGTTAGCTATTATTAGAATGCCTTTTAGGATTTAAGACAATTGCATAGTTTTTATTCTCTTACCAGAGTTAAATTATATTGATATGTTTCCCATGCTTGCATTCTGGAAATGACCTAATTGGTCACTAAGTGTTTTCTTTTAATACACTTAAAATATTTTGCTTGTGTTTTATTTAGGCTTTTGTTTTGTTTTGCTTTGCATTTAGACTGATACATAGGGTTATACTTCAGGTTTTGTTGTTGCTTCTGTTTTTATGCACCTTTAATACTAGACTCTGGAGAAATACATTTGGACAATACCTTGGCACAATAGCTATGGCTGCTTTAGTGCTCCAACAGCAAAGTTGAGTAGTGTGACAGAGCCATGTGGACTGCAATGTCTAAAATATTTACTATATTTTCTTGTACAGGAAAAAGTTGCCAATCTTAGAGTATCATACAATCCCAGGAATCCTTTTATGATATTCCCTCATCTCCCCTTCTTCTAACTAATCCAACTCCCTCAATGCTGTTATATTAAAAGCAATGACTTATATTTCTTTGGCAGATTTATTTATTTATTTATTTATTATTTTTATTTTAATTTAAATAAATTATTTATTTATTTATTTATTCATTTATCCCCCCCTTGCTGCTTGTGCTCGCTGGGTCAGCTAACCACACCGTGCGGGCGGGCTTGCCTTCACCAGGAGGCCTGGGAACCGAACCCGGGGCCTCCCATATGGTAAACGGGAGCCCTACTGATTGAGCCACAGCTGCTTCCCTGGCAGATTTATTTTTTATCACATTTTGGTCAGAAAAGTAGGAGTGTAGCTATTGTTATCTCAACTACTTTCTAAAAAGCGAAGTAGAATTTAATATTCAAGAGAAAGAACATTAGAATACTTTTGCTACAAATTCCACTTTTTCTTTTATTCTATGATTGTCATATTTAGCATAACTATGTTTAACTCTCCAAATTTGTCATTACCATTGTTATCAAAAGAATTATTATTTGAGTCAAGAATTTTTTTGGTTTACCATCATGTTTTTACAAATATTTTTCCAAGCATTGCCTATATCTTTTTTCCAAGATTTATTTCTCTTTTATTGCCAGCAGGCTGTTCAGTAGCAGCAATAAATGCCAGAACATAAAGTGTTAAAATTAGAAAATACTGTTAAAATAGAATTCAATATTCTTAGGATTTTTCCTCCTATGGCTTTTTTTCCCCTTCATTTTCTCTATACCCAAATGGTTCTTTGGCAAGGTGTATGGAGGGAGAATAATGGTCTCCCAAAGATATAACCCCTGAAACCTAAGAATATGTTATCTTACATGGCAAAAAGAGACTTTGCAGATATAACTATGGCTATGGACCTTGAGATAGGAAAATATCCTGATTATTCAGGTGGGCCCCAAACTAATCATATGAGTCTTTAAAAACTGAGGATGTGGGAAACGGATGTGGCTCAAGAGGTTCGGCGTCCGTCTACCATATGGAGAGACCAGGGTTCGATCCCCGGTACCTCCCGGTAAAAAAAAAAAACAAAAAAAAACTGAGGATGTGGAAGACTTCCGGGAAGATGGAGGGTTAGTGAGGCAGTGGGATCAATTTTATCCCAGAAAAAAATTAGCTAGAGGACACATGAAGACTGTCACAGAAGAGAGAGGAGCAAAGAAAAGGAGTCTCAGCTGGCTGAAAAATCCCATGAATAAAGCTGTAGTAGCAGCAGCTGGCATCCATACTCCACCCTAGAAGCAAAGAGCACTCTGTGGACTGCAGGGACTGCAAGGACTGTGGACTGCTGTGACTGTAGACTGAGGGAAATGCAGGAGTCCTCTTCCCCAAGAAAGAGCAGGGAGAGAGGAACATAGCCTACAGCAAATTTGGATTTGGGCCAGAAAACTTGGTCTGCTGCAGTGGAAGAGTTGCATACTTTCAGGCTGGTAGGGCTGCAACATTGTTTGCACTGAGAGCAAGCAAGGAGCTAGAGATAAACTGACTTCTCAAACACCCTCCCTACTGCCCTGGGCTGATTGTTGAGGAGGCAGAGAGATGGAAGGTACAGCCAACAAATGGAGAACAGCTTCTGAAAAGTTTGTGAGCTTTGACCCACCCTGAGAACATTACTTCTGCACTTCCTGCCCTCCCTCAGAGTTATACTGAATGCATTCCCCTGTAGCACCTGGGGTCTGAGCTGAGAGGGCTGCCAAAGAGTGCCATCTGCTGGAAGACCAGAAAAGAGCATGAAAAAGGGAAAATTAATAATAATAAATAAAAGAGGCAATCAAGTACCTTTACTGTCCCCCTTGGAACAGTAAAGGACCTTGGAAACTGGCCTGTATCCCACTACTGGGTCTTAAGCCTTGGTTTGAGCAGATAAACAGGGGCAATCCTAAATATCTAGAACAAGTTGAATCAAAATTCAAAGAACATCAGTAGCACACAGCTACTTAACAGTAAATCCCTAGGCAAGAGAGAGAAACTGAACATCAGAGTAAACTTAGCATCAGAATCAGATGCCTAGACATCAGCAAAAAATTACAAGCCATACTAAGATAAAGGAAGATATGACTCAGACAAGGGAACAAATCAAAGTTCCAGGTAAGACACAGGACTCGAAACAACTAATCAATGAGGTTTATACAAATCTCCTAAATCAAATCATGGTGTTGAAGAACAGAATGGCTAAAGTAATAAAAGACATTAAGAAGACACTGGGTGAGCATAAAGAAAAATTTGAAATCTTGGATAGAAAAATAACAGTTTATGGGAATGAAAGACACTAAGTAAGATTGAAAATAAAATAGAGGCACACAATAGCAGATTTGAAATCATAGAAGAAAGAATCAGTGACATGGAGGACAGAACAGATGAAATTGAAAAGAGAGAATAACAAAGAGAGAAAAGAATGGAAAAAATTGAGCAGGGGCTCAGGGAGTTGAATGATAGCCTGAAGTTCACCAATATACGTATTATGGGAATTCCAGAAGAAGAAGAGAAGGGAAAAGAGGAAGAAAGAGCATTTTAGTAAATAATGGCCAAAAATTTCTCAATTAAGGAAACAGAGAACTTGGGTAATATAATAAATGAACTAGATCTAACAGACATATATAGAACATTGCACTCCAAAACAGCAGGATATACATTCTTCTCAAGTGTACATGGATCATTCTCCAGGATAGACACATATTGGGTCATAAATCAAGTCTCAATAAATTTAAAGAGATTGAAATTACACAAAGCCTCTTATTTGACCACAATGGAATGAAGCTGGAAATCAATGATGGGCAAAGAAATGGAAAATCCACAAATATATGGAAATTAAATAACATACTTTAAGTGATCAGTGGGTCAAAGAAGAAATCACAGGGGGAATCAGTAAATATTTTGAGACAAATTAAAATGTGAACACAACAAAAAAAACTTATGGGATGCAGCAAAGGGAGTACTGAGAGGGAAATTTATAGCCTTAAATGCTTACATTATAAAAGAAGAAAGAGCTAAAATCAAAGGCCTAACTGCAAACCTGGGAGAACTAGAAAAAGAACAGCAAACTAAACCCAAAGCAAGCAGAAGTAAAGAAACAACAATGATTAGAACAGCAATAAATGAAATTGAGACTAAAAAAACAATAGAGAGCATTAACAAAATCAAAAGTTGGTTTTTTGAAAAGATCAATAAAATTTACAAACCCTTAGCTAGACTGATAAAGGAAAAAAGAGAGAAGACACAAATAAAATACCCCACAGAAATACAAAGGATCATAAAAGGATACTATGAATAACTGTATGCCAACAAATTAGATAACCTAGATGAAATGTACAAATTCCTAGAAATTGAATAACCTACACTGACTCTAGAAGAAAATCTCATACATGTTAAATAGATTGAACCAGTCATCAAAAACCTCCCAACAAAAAAAGCCCAGGACCAGATGGCTTCATTGGGGAATTCTAACAATCATTCAAAGAAGAATAGTGCCAATCCTGCTCAAACTCTTCTAAAAAAATTGAACAGAAGGGAAAATGGAACAAAACTTATTCTATGAGGTCACCATCACCCTAATACCAAAGCCAGATAATGATACTACAAGAAAAGTAAATTACAGATGAATTTCTCTTTTGAATATAGGTGCAAAAACCTCAACAAAATATTTGCAAATTAAATCCAACAGCACAATAAAAGAATTATACCATAATCAAGTGGATTTTATTCCAGGTATGCAAGGGTGGTTCAACATAAGAAAATCAATCAATATAATATAGTACATTAACAAAATTGACCCAGAAAATGTATTTGACAAAATCTAGCACACTTTCTTGATTAAAAACACTCTGAAAGGGAAACGGATATGGTCAAGTGGTTGGGCTCCCATCTGCCATATGGGAGGCACTGGGTTTGGTTCCCAGGGCCTTCTGATAAAGGCGAGCTGGCCCAAGCCAGCGGAGAGCTGACGGCCCATGTGCACAGAGAGCTGACGGCCTGCACATGTGGAGAGCTGGTGCAGCAAGATAATACAACAAAGGGAGACAAGCAGACACTGGAACGTGCAGCAAATGGACACACAGAAAGCAGGCAGCGAGCACAAGTGGTGGCATGGGTGGGGGGGTGTAATAAATAACAATAAATCTTTTAAAAAAAGCATTCTGAAAAATAGGAATAGAGGAAACTTCCTCAACATGATAAAGGGCATATATGAAAAACCCACAGCTAACATCATACTCAATGGCAAAAGTCCAAAACTTTCCTTCTAAGATCAGGAAAAAGATAAGGATGCCCACTGTCACCACTGTTGTTCAACATTGTGCTGGAAGTTCTAGCCAGAACAGTTAGGCAAGAAAAAAAGAAATAAAACATATCCAACTTGGAAAGGAAGTAGTAAAACTTTCACCATATGCAAATGACATGATTCTATATACAGAAAGTTCTGAAAAGTCTGCAACAAAGCTACTAGAGCCGCTACAGCTAATAAACAAATTCAACAAAATGTCAGGGAACAGGATCAACACACAAAGTCAGTAGTGTTTCTATACACTAGTAATGAGCAATCTGAGGGGGAGATCACACACAAAAAATTCCTTTTAAAATAACAACTGAAAGAATCAAATATCTAGGAATAAATTTTTAAACAAGGATGTAATGGACTTGTACACAGAAAACTACAAAACATTGCTAAAAGAAATGAAAGAAAACCTAAATAAATGGAAGGGCATTCTCTGTTCATGGATTGGGAGACTAAATATTAAGATGCCAAGTATACCTAAAATTATTTACAGATTCAACACAATCCCAATAAAAATTCTAACAGTCTACTTTGCAGAAAAGGAAAAGTCAACTATCAAATTTATTTGGAAGGGTAAGCGGTCCTGAGTAGCCAAAAACATCTTGAAAAAGAACGAAGTTGAAGGACTCACACTTCCTGACTTTGATTTGCAAAATGAAGATTATATTTGATAGTCCATAGGATATAAATATTCCTTTTTGGAATAATACAGCTATGATATTTTCAGAATCTCAGCAAAATGCCTTTTGTTTAAGAAAAAGATTATTGTAATCTCAAGTTAATAGATTATATTTTTAAACCCCACATTCAAAGTTTAAACCATGGTTTTCAATGTATATTTTAGTTTTGTCACTTCTTTGTAGATAAATAAGATATAAATAACCTATTTGGATCCTGATCATTTTAAACTGTTTCTTGATAATTCTGAGCATTTATTTAATGACTTACTAAAATTTTTCACTACATTTGGAGAACAAATTAACCTACTCACCATGAGTAGGTTTACAATGTGGTCATGAATCATATATATTTCCATAACACTGTGTTTTTCCTCTGGTAACACCCTTAGGATGCACTTAAAAACATCTTCAGGTGTTTTCAGGTTGAAGTCTATGTCATGACAATAAATTACTTTTTCAGAACCTAAAAAGAAACATGTATTATCACAAATGTGAATGAGCTACCCTTAGTTAGTTTGTTGGTCTTGGCTCAACATAATAAATAAAGCATTTTACAAAGCTACAGTGGTCAAAACAGCATGGTACTGGCACAAGGATAGATATAAGAGCAATAGAATCAAATTGAGGGTTAGAAATAGACCCTCCCATCTATAACCAACTGATTTTTCACAAGGCTGCCATGTTCACTGAATTGGGAAAGAATAGACTCTTCAACAATGGTGGTGGGAGACTGGATATCCATATGCAAAAGACTTAAGGAGGACTCCTAACTCACACCATATACAGAAATTAAGTCAAAATGGATCAAACACTAAAATAAGTCTTTATCTTTATTAATTCTTTTTTACCACCCATCTTTTGATTCACTTTGTTGTCTGCTTTCTGGTTTCATAGTTGGTTGCTTCCTTTTAAAGAAAATCAATGTCCTGTATTTAACAACAAAAGAATATATAAGGCTATGAATTTTCTCTGAAGTGGTTTTGCCTGCCTCTGACAGAATTTGGTATGTTATGCTCAAATTTTCATTAAGTTCTAAATGGGCAGTACTTTTTAGTTGATTTTTTAAATGAGAAATTCTTTTCTAATTTCAAGAAACTAGATTTGTATTTTGTTAAATTTTAAAATTTAATTTCTTGTGCTTTTAATGTGTTATAAGATATGGCTTTAGAATGTAACACAATTAAAAAAAAAACTATTCCGTGGACATTTCTGAAGCATGTACATTCTATGTTGGTAAGAGAATTATCTAGATATGAATCTATGAAGTTAGACATTTTATGGTTAATTAAATCTTGTATATCCTACTTGATCTGATAATTTTTATGGGAAAAGTATTATAAAATCTTTATTTATCGTTAAAGCTCTAGCAGTCCCTTTTTTAAACTTTTAAAAATATCTATATATATAGATATTTTTTAAAGGGCCAATTCAACTTCTGCACTTGCTTTTTTTAAAAAAAATATTTATTTTTATTTATTTATTTCACCCCCCCTTGCCGCTTGTGCTCGCTGTCTACTTTCTCTGTCCATTTGCTGTGTGTTTCCTCTGTGTCTGCCTATCTCCCTTTTGTTGTGTCAACTTGCTGCGCCAACTGTCCATGGGCATCAGTTCTCCGTGGGCACGGGCCAGCTTGCCCTCACCAGGAGGCCCAGGGAATCGAACACAGGGCCTCCCATATGGTAGATGGGAGCCCAATCACTTGAGCCACATCTGCTTCCCAATATATTTTTTATTAAAGTATATCATTCATACATGAACATGCATAAACAAGTGTATAGTAAAGTGTGAACTTATAAAATAAACATGCATAGCATCATACAGGGGTCTCATACATCACCCTTCCATCAACATCTTGCATTGTTGTGAAACATTTGTTACAAACTATGCAAGTGCATCATCAAAATATTACCACTAACTATAGTCTCTATCTTACATTTGGTTTATTTTTCCCCCAACCCACCCTATTTTTTAAAAATTTATTTTTATTACAGAGGTTATGAACTTACAAAACAATTGTGCACATGTATAAAATTCCCATACAACACCCCTTCACCAACACACCACACTGTGGTGAAACATTTGTTACAGATGATAAGATAATATTGTCAGACTATTACCACCTGGTCCATAGCATACATTTGGCACACTTTTTCCCATACCCCTCCATTATCAACACAATACATCTTTGGCATTGATGCAAGAATATTATAGTATTGCTGTTAACCACAGTCTATAGGTCACACCAATTGTAGTTTTCACATGCATCTCCACATTCCCACCACCCTACAATAGTGATGTACATCTGCTCTAGGTCACAGAAGGACAATCTTGCATCTATACCATCAATCACAATTCTCATCCACCTCTGGGTTCACTGTGTTATTCAACCCAAGATTATTCCTAAGCTTTCTTTCAATTTCTTTCATTTACTTCCCCAGACTACCCTTTTCAGCCACAATCCCATTTATAAACCAGCTACTACTCACTATAATGTGTTACCATCAACTCTATCCATTTCCACACTTTTACAGTCAAGTTGATTAAAACTTCTACATACATTAAGCATCAGTAGTTCTTCTCAACCTTCCTCTTATCTCCTAATAACTTATACTCTAGGTTTTAACACCATATGTTTATTCTTCATGTTTAGTTCATATTAATGAGAACTGCAATATTTGTCCTTTTGTGTCTGGATTACTTAGCTTAGTATAATGTCTTCAAAATTCATCCATATTATCATATATGTCCCAATTTCATTACTTCTTACTGCAGCACAGTATTCCATCATATGTATACACCACATTTTTTTATCCATTCATTGGTTGATGGACACTTGGGTTGTTTCCATCTTTTGGCAATTGTGAATAATGTCACTATGAACATCGATGTGCAGATGTCTGTTTGTGTCATAGATTTTAATTCTTCTGGATATATTCCTAGAAGAGGAATTGCTGGATCATATGGCAGCTCTATATTTAGCCTCCTGAGGAACTGTCAAACTGTCTTCCACAGAAGCTGCACCATTTTACAATCCCACCAACAGTAAAGGAGTGTTCCTATTTCTCCACATCTTTCCCAGCACTTATTGTTGTCTGATTTTTAAATAATGGCCATTCTATGCGGTGTTAGATGATATCTCATTATTGTTTTGATTTACATTTACCTAATACTAGAGATATGGAACATTTTTTCATGTACTTTTTGGCCATTTGTATTTCTTCTCTGGAGAAATGTTTATTTAAATCTTTTGCTCATTTTTTAATTGGATTGCTTGTTCTTTGATTGTTGAATTGTATGGTCTCTATATAGAATTGAATTCAAACCCGTATCAGATATGTGGTTTCCAAATATTTTCTCCCATTGAGTGGGCTACCTTTTCAACTTCTTGATGAAGTTCTTTGAATCACAGAAGTCTTTAAGTTTGAGGAGGTCCCATTCATCCATTTTTTCTTCTATAGCTCATGCTTTCAGTGTAAGGTTTAAGAATCCACCACCTACCACCAGGTCTTGAAGATGTTTCCCTACATTTTATTCTAGGAGCTTTATGGTACTTACTTTTATATTTAGATCTTTGATCCATTTTGAGTTAATTTTGTATAAGTTGTGAGATAGGGGTCTTCCTTCTTTCTTTTGGCTATGGATATCCAGTTCTCCCAGCACCATTTTTTGAATAGACTGTTCTGTCCCAGTTGGGTGGGTTTGACAGTACTGTCAAAAATCACTTAGCCATAGATGTGAGGGTCTGTTTCTGAACCATCAAATCGGTGCCATTGATATTTTTATGCCAATATCATGCTGTTTTTACCACGGTAGCTAGATAATATGATTTAAAGTCCAGAAGTGAGAGTCCTCCAATTTCACTTTTCCTTTTTAAGATGTTTCTGGCTCTTCGAGGCCTCTTACCCTTCCAGATAAATTTGATAATTATGTTTTCCATTTGTTTAAAAAATGCTGGTGGAATTTTTAATGGATTGCCTTGAATCTGTATATCAATTTGGGTAGAATTGACATATTAATGATATTTAGTCTTCCAATCCATGAGCATGGAATGTTCTTCCAACCATTTAGATCTGTTTTTTATTTCCTTTAGCAATGCATTATAGTTTTCTCAATACAAGTGCTTTACACCCTTGTTAAGTTTATTCCTAAATATTTTATTCTTTTAGTTGCTATTGTAAATGGAATTTTTTTTGGTGACTTCCTCCTCAGATTGCACGTTACTAGTGTACATAAACACTACTGATTTTTGCATGTTGATCTTGTATCCTGACACTCTACTGAAATTGTTTATTAGCTCTAGCAGCTATGTTGTAAATTTTTTGGGACTGTCTATATATAGGATCATATCATCTGTGAATAGTGAAAGTTTTACTTCTTCCTTTCTCGTTTGGATGCCTTTTACTTCTTTTTCTTGCCTGATTGCTCTAGCTAGAACCTGTAGCACTATATTAAACAACAGTGGTGACAATGGCATCCTTGTCTTGTCCCTGATCTCAACAGGAAAGTATTCAATCTTTCACCATTGAGTACAATGTTAGCTGATGTTTTTCCAAATATGGAATTTTTCATGTTGAGAAAGTTTCCTTCAATTCCTATCTTTGTAGTATTTTTATCAAGAAAGGACACTGTATTTTGTCAAATGACCTCCCTGTGTCAATCAATAAGATCATGTCCTTTTTCTTCTTTGATTTATTAATGTGGTGTATTATGCTGATTTTTTTGTGTTGAACCACCCTTGCATGCCTGGTATAAAACCCACTTGATCATGATGAATAATTCTTTTAATGTGTTGTAGTATTAGATTAGCAAGTATTTTATTGAGGATTTTTGCATTTGTATTCATTAGAGGAATGGGTCTGTAATTTTCTTTGTTCATAATATCTTTATCTGGCTTTGGTATTAGGGTCATATTGGCCTCATAGAATGAGTTTGGTATTGTTCCTTCTTGTTCAATTTTTTGGAAGATCTTAAGCAAGATTGGAATTAAATCTTTGACTGCTTGGTAGAACTCATCTGTGAAACTTTCTGGTCCTGGGCTTTTCATTTTGAGGAGCTGTTTGATGACTATTTCAATCTCTTTACTTGTGACTTGTTTGTTGAGGTCTTCTATTTTTTCTAGTCAGTGTAGGTTGTTTGTACATTCCTAAGAGTTTTTCCATTTCTTCTACATTGTCTAGTTTATTTTTTGCATAAAGTTGTTCATAGTATCCTCTTATGATCTCTCTTATTTTTGTGGGGTCAGTAGTAATGTTCCCATTTTCATTTTTTAGTTTATTTATTTGCATCTTCTCTCTTTTTTTCTTAGTCAGTCTAGCTAAGGGTTTGTCAATTTTGTCAATCTTCTCGAAGAACCAACTTTTGGTTTTGTTAATTCTCTCTATTTTTGTTGTTGTTGTTGTTGTTGTTCTCAATTTCATTTATTTCTGCTCTTATCTTTGTTATTTTATTCCTTCTACTTGCTTTGGGATTAGTTTGCTGTTCTTTTTCTAGTTCCTCCAGCTGTGTAGTTAGGTCATTGATTTTAGCTCTTTCTTCTTTTTTATTGTAAGCATTGAGGGCTATAAATTTCCCTCTCAACACTGCCTTTGCTGCATCCCATAGGTTCTGATATGTTCTGTTCTCATTGTCATTCATCTCAACATATTTATTGATTTCTCTTGAAATTTTTTGTTTGACCCACTGATTATTTAAAAGTGTATTGCTTAATCTCCTTATATATGTGAATTTTCCCTTTTTCTGCCTCTTGTTGATTTCCAACTTTATTCCATTATGATCAGAGTAAGTGCTTTGTATAATTTTGATTTTGTTGAATATATTGAGATCTGCTTTGTGACCCAACATATGGTCTATCCTAGAGAAAGATCCATGAGCACTTGAAAAGAAGGTATATCCTGCTGTTTCGGACTGCAATGTTCTGTATATATCTATTAGGTTTAGTCCATTTATCACATAATTCAAGCTCTCTGTTTCTTTATTGATCCTCTGCCCAGATGTTCTTTCCAGTGCTGAGAATGGTGTATTGAATTCTCCAACTATTATTATAGAGATGTATATTTCTCCCTTCAGTTTTGCGAGTGTATGCCTCATGTATTTTGGGGCATCCTGGTTAGGTGCATAAATATTTATGGTTGTTATTTCTTCCTGGTGAATCATCCCTTTTATTAATATGTAATGTCCTTCCATGTTTCTAATAACAGTTTTGCTTTTAAAGTCTATATCATCTGATATAAGTATAGCTAACTCAGTTTTTTGTTGTTGTTGTTACTGCATGTGTGGAATATCTTTTTCTAACCTTTCATTTTCAATCTATTGCTATCCTTGGGTTTAAGGTGAGTCTCTTGCAGACAGCACATAGATGGCTCATATTTTCTTATCCATTCCACCAGTCTGTGTCATTTGATTGGGGAGTTTAATCCATTAACATTCAATGTTATTAATGTAAAGGCATTTTTTATTTCATCCAGTTTGATCTTTGGGTTTTATCTGTCATTTTATTTTCACCACTCTTTTGACACTTTTAATTACTGTTATGGATACAGTCATCATTTTTAGACTCTCTTCCAAGCCTCTCCTGTCTTTTCTTTTCAGGTTGTAACACTCCCTTTAGTATTTCCTGCAAAGCTGGTCTTTTTGTTATAAATTCTCTCAGTTTCTGTTTATCTGTGAATATTCTAAACTCACCTTCATTTTTGAAAGATAATCTTGCCAGATATAAAATGCTTAGCTGGCAGTTTTTCTCTTGCAGTATCTTAAATATATCATACCACTACCTTCTTGTCTCCATGGTTTCTGATGAGAAATTGGCACTTAATCTTATTGGATATCCCTTATATTTTATGTATTGTTTTACTCTTGCTGCTCTCAGAATTCTCTCTTTGTCTTTGACATTTGACATTTTGATTACTATGTGCATTGGAGTTGGTCTACTCAGATTTATTTGGATGGGATTAAGTTGTGCTTCTTGGACATGGATATCTATGTTCTTCAGTAGGGTTGGAAAATTTTCCACCATTATTTCTTCAAATATTCCTTCTGCCCCTTTTCCCTTCTTTTTTCCTTCTGGGACACCCATGATATGTATGTTTGCATGTCTCTTGCTGTTATTTAGTTCCCTGAGACCCTGTTCAATTTTTTTCCATTCTTTTCTTCATTTGTTCTTTTGCATGTTCACTTTCAGAGGCCATGTCTCCAAGTTCATGCTTCTTTCTTTTGCTTCCTCAAATCTGCTGCTATATGCCTCCAGTGTATTTTTTATTTCATTTGTTGCACTTTCATTCCCATAAGGTCTGCTATTTTTCTATGTAGGCTTTCAAATTCTTCTTTGTGCTTCCCCAGTGTCATCTTAATATCCTTAATCTCTTTAAGCATCTCATTGAATTTATTAAGGAGATTTGTTTGAACACCTATGATTAGTTGTTTCAACTCCCTTATTTCATCTGCAGGCTTATCTTGTTCCTGTAACTGGGCCATATCTTCCTGTTTCTTGGTATGGATTGTAATTTTTTGTTGGCTTGCTAGATATATTTATTCTGGGGGCAGTTTATTCCTTTAGTTTAGGGCTTTCTTGTCTTTTCTTCCTTGCTCATTGTATAGTAGGAGTTGAGGACATAGTTGGTGCTGTAAGCTATGGAAGCTGGAGCTGTCCACATTGCCCCAGGAATTGATGAAGCTTCTTCCACCTTTCTCCTCTGTCAGGGGTAGGGACAGAACTGCAGGCATGTATAATAATCCAAGTTAGGCAGACAAGACTATCTGTAGTTGCCCAGAGAGACTGATGAAGCTTCACACCCCTTCCTCCCCTACTTTGGGTGGGGATGGAGCTATAGTTATGGGCAGCAATCTATGTCATATGGGTCCAAAATGACCACAGTTGCCCAGGTAAACTGACATAGCACCAGACTGCCCCCTGCCAGGGGTGGGAATGGACCCTCTGGAGTGCCCAACAATCTAATCTGTGTGGGCTGAATATGCCCGCAGTTGCCCTGGGACTCTGAGGGAATACTGTCCCTTCTGCTTTTTAGGAGGTGGGAATGGTACCACCAAAGCCCAACAGTTCAGTCCCTGTAGCCCGAAAGTACCTGCCATTGCCTGAAGAGGCTGAGGAAGCACTACCACCCTCCTATCCTATTGGATGGGGGGGAGGGTTCTATGGATGCCCAAAAGTTCAGTCCCTTTAGGCCAAGAACACCTGCCATTGTCCAGAGAGGCTGAGGAAACACCAGCCCCCTCCTATATTATTAGGGCATGGGGTTAGATCCACAGGAACCCAACAGTTTAGTCCCTATAGGCCAAAAGTACTCACCATTGCCTGGAGAGGCTGTGGAGACACTGGATCCCTCCTATCCTATTGGGGGTGGGAGTGGATCCATAAGCATCCAACAGTCCAGGCAATGCAGTCAAAAAGTGTCTGCCTTTGCCTGGAAAGTCTGTGGAAACACGAGCCCCCTCCTTTCCTATTGGGGGGGGGTGAGGGTGGATCCACAAGTACCCACCAGTCCAGGCTGTGTGGGCCAAAAGCACCTGCAGTTACCCAGAGAAGTTGGGCAAACACAGTCCCTCTCTTGCCCTTTTGGGGATGGGGATGGATTCATAGGTGCCCAATGGTGGGGTTTGTGTAGGCCGAAAGCACCTGCAGTTGCCCTGAGAGGCTGAGGGAGCACCAGCTCCCTCCTATCCTATGGGGGGACAGAGGTGGAGATGGACTCGTAGGCACCCAACAAACTAGTTCGTGTGGACTGAAAACGCCTGCCATTGCCTGGAGAGGCCAAGGATACCCAGCTCCTCTCCTGTCCTATTGGAGTGAGGGGATGCAGCCCCAGGTTTCCGACTATTCAGTCTGTGCCGGTGGAGAGGGCCTGCAGTTGCCTGGAAAGCCTGGTGCAGGTCTCGCCAGTTTCCTCTCTGCTGGAGGTGGGGCTGGAGCCTAAGCTAGGGCTGCAGTCTGATCTTGATGAAAAGAAGCCAGACCCTAACTTCACTGGATTTTCAGTCAGCCAGGTTTCCCCTCATGCCAGGGACAAAGTAAAAGTGGTGGCTACCAGTCTCTTTCCAACTTGGACAGGCTCAAACCCTAGCTGTTTCTAGGATTATACTTTAGCCTGCCGAATTTACTAATCAGTAGCAGAAGTTGGTGCCACACCATGTCTTCCTCCCCCATTTTTTGGGAAATGGAGCATCCAACTCCAGCCGTGGAATAGCTTCCAAGGCGGCTTGTGCCACGGGCACTGACCTCTGTGGTTAGAGGGCTCTACTCACAAATCCTTTCTGGAGGTGGGCAGTCTCCTCCTTCTATACCTTCAAGGATATTGCAGGATGCTCCTCTGGTCTCCTGGGGTCTCCAAACAGGTGATTTAGATAGCTCTGGGTGATTAGTAACTGCCTTGTAGGAGGAGCTGACCCCAGGAACTCCTTATTCTGCCACCATCTTGGCTTCTCCTATCAGTCCCTTTTGATCCATTTTTTTCACAGCATAAAGAATTGTTTTAAATAAATATAAAGCCCATATTTGGCTTTCCGTTGTACTTACAGTAAAATATAAACTTGTTGCTGTTACCTTTACCCAGTATTCTTTTAGTCTATAGAATACACTAAGCTATTTTTTACCTCAGTGCCTTTGCATGTGATACTCCCATTTTCTGGGACACTTCTGCCTCTTCATCTCCTGCATCCACACTTTGTTCTGTCATCTTTGCTTGTCTACTTCTTTCTCATCCTACAGTTTCAAGTACTTACATGTTTTCCCCTCTCATGTAAGCCCTCCCCTAACTAAGATTGGTTTCTCCTTAAATAGGAACACTTCTCAAAATTAACTAATTTTTTGTTCCACTAGTTATTGGCCTCAGTTGCTCTGAACATGGACATTCCTCTGGAACATTTGGGGGGAAAATATACCTACCAAAAAGTGAAAAACTCTGAGGAAGTTGTTCCTCCTTTATGTATCTTTGAATTTAAGCAGTGGAACCAAGATGCATCTTTGCAGTGTTATTCATATCTGTATTATATCTTCCAGAAAATCCCAAAATTTACTGCTTCATTGATGGCATATTTCATAAGTTTACAGTTGTCTTAGACAAACATTGCTACTTTTTTTTTCCTTTTGTTTTATTCAGAATTAATGAGACTAGAAAGGTAAACAAGCAAGCAGAAATCACTATATAGAAATTCAAATTTAAAAGTGAAAAAAAAAAACCCAACAAAACCACATATAAGAAATGGGTATTGAGTGTAATGTTGGCAAATGCTTTCAAGACTATTTTGAATAAGTATTTTTGAATTTTATGCAGTTGTTTCATATATTATATTCCTTTGTTTATTATTAATAAAATAGTCTTGTTTTTTGGAATAAATTTACTTGTTAATAGGGGATCACACTTTTAATATATTTTGTACTTATATTTGCTTGGCCCTTAAAGATATGAAAAGATGTTCAAATTTGTTCCTAAAAAGAGAAATGCCAATTAAAAATTATACTGAGTTATTATTCTCACCCATCACATTGGCAAAAATTCAAGTTTGAAAACTCTTGGCAAGGCTGTGGGAAAATAGGCATGCTTATATATTATGGTGGTAATACAAAATGGTACAGCTCCCATGGGAGGGAATTTGGCAATATCAAACAAACTTACATAAGCATTACGAAAGTTCATTTCTAAGAATCTTTACCAAAAATACTCTGGAAAAATATGAAAAGAACAAGGCTACTTATTACAGCACTATTTGTAGTAGCAAAAGGCTGAAAAGAACCCAAAATGTTCATCAGTAAAGACTGGTAAAGTATGAACTATTGTATTTGCTCACAATATTAATATGTAGCTGTAAAAAGGAAAGAAGAATATTATTATATATGCATATGGAGTGAATTTTAGTATATATTTTTAAATTTTAAAAAAAGAACAACACAAGTTAGAGGAAACTATATATGGTTATCTATAGGGCAAAAAGTAGGAATAATGAAGAAGATAGATATTGAAGATAAAATTATTTTATATACTTCGTTTTATAGATATTGCTTTAAAAGCACAGATTTGTTTACATAAATATAAAAATTTAATGCAAATGAAAAAATGCAGTCAGTAAAATCAAATTAAAATGAAATAAGTGAGTCTAATTCTGTATTTAATTGGTGGCATAGTCACCCAGAAAAGAATTGTAGCAAAAGATTTTAAAATACAGCAAATTGGGTAAATTTTCTTAGTGAGTTATATCTTAAAGGCAAAAATAACTGAAAGAAGATCAAACTGATTTTGGTAATCTACTCTTGGTAGTATTGTTTTTAAACTGTTGTGTGTGTACAGTAGTAGGATAAAGAAAATAAGTACATTAATGTCATTGGGAACTAAAATTAAAGAAATTAAAAACTCCCAAATTCTACATTTGAATTGGAAATATCATATACACTTATTCCTAGATTTATCAACTGAAAAGCCAAGAAACACAAACTAATCCAATAGCAATGAATACCCATAGTGCCCAAAATATGGTCTCTAAGTTACATTTCCCAGTCAAACAAACCAAATCTCCTCGAAGAAATGACTGAATCCAGGTTTGGGGCAGGAAATATACAAGTTAAGCCTGGCACATTGTGTCAAACCAGAAAGCAAAGGAGCTATAAATAATGAGTGGGGTCAATAGGACTCAAAAGCCAACTTGAAGAAGTTCTTATTGTCCAATGGTAATTCAATTTAAGAAGCAATAATAATTGTGATTGGACATCACGCATGAACTATGTTTAAATACAGGAGAACAGGATGATAATTAAAGAAAAAATCTCACTGATCACCTTTGAGATTGCTAGGAGACAAACTCAAGCATTTGTTCTGACTTTCCTGTGTGAAGTGAGCCTCTGCTTTTCTTATTTTAGGAAAAGGTTTCTCTTAATAGAAGTGGTCATGATAAATGAAAAAATTAATGATAGATTAGAATATCATTAACCTTAATTAAATAGAGGATTTGGCATTGATTATCAATGAATGTTAACATCACAGAAAAGGATGCAAGCAGGATTTAAGAACTTTCCGGGGAAGCGGCTGTGGCTCAATCAGTAGGGCTCCCGTTTACCATATGGGAGACCCCGGGTTCGGTTCCCGGGACCTCCTGGTGAGGGTGGGCCCGCCCGCACGGCGTGGTTGGCTGGCCCGGTGAGCACGGGCAGCAGGCGGGGGATAAATGAATAAATAAATAAAATCTTTGGAAAAAAAAAAAAAAAAAAAAGAACTTTCTGGAAGAAGGCTCCATTTATGAAGTTGTCTTGCAAAAAAAAAAAAAAAAATCAAATATAAACATTATCAAGACTGTGCAGAAGAGTTAACTTAGCAGGCCTGAGATTGCTTATCCTTTGAAAGGCCTTCTTACAATGTTGGCACCAGGCTGGCATCTGGAATGTTTGACTTCGGTATTGGCTCACTGGGCGTAAACTGCTTGTACAAACAATGTAGTTTATACTTGTACAAACATGTGCTTTCTTTCTGGGGGTCTTGAACTATAGCATGTGCCAAGCAGAGGATACTTATGTGCCCATCCCCTAATTATTATCTCAGGCATCTAGTCTTTAAAGAGCTTCTCTGGTAGACAACATTTCACTCCTGTTGTTAGAACCCATTGCTGGGGGAATTAAATGTATACTCAGTGACTCACCTGAGAGTGAACTTTTGGAAACTTGTGCCCAGTTTCCTCTGGATTTTGCCCCATGTGTCTTTTTCCTTTTGCTGTTTTACTTTGTAACCTTCTGCCATAATTAATCAGAGCCATGAGTATAACTACATGCTGAGTTCTGTGAGTCCTTCAAGTGACTCATTGAATTTTGGGGTTGTCTTAGGGAACCCCCCAAACAAAGACGCAATACCTTAGCACCAGTTTACAGAAAATACATGGAACTGAGAAAAACTTGTAAATGATACCACATGGATGTAATGGACTGTAAAATGTGGAAAACTCTACTATCTCTTTAACAAATTAACTCCAAGAAAAAAAGAGGAAGGAGAGATTTATCAGTTAAAAGAGATTTAAGAGATTTATTAACCAAATACAATATATGGACCTTTTTGGATTCTGACTTGAACAATCCAACTATTACAAAAAATTAGGGCGATTTTAACTCTTCCTTGATATTTCATACTATGAAGGAATGGTTTATATTTTAAAGGTGTGAAAGGGTATTGTGGTCATATTTAGAAAGAGTACTTATCCATTAGATAATGAAATATTTGATGATGAACCAATGGCTATGAATGGTTTCAAAGTAATATGGTAGTGGTAGTGCTGTTACAGAGGAAACAAGATTGGTCATGCATTGATATTTGTTAAAATTTAATAATGGGTTTAAATAGATTTATTATATTTTATAATAAAATTCAACAAGCCATTAATAATTTTAATGTATAATAAGTATATTAATGGTGCATTATATAATACAATTTTAATTAAAGATAGATTTAATACTAATCATTTAAAAACTAAGTAAAATTTAAAAATAATATTTGCTAGTATTTTAATTACGTTTGCACATCTGTTTGTACGTGGGGTTTTTCTTCAATTTTCCCTTTTGTTACATTTTTTACTGATTTCAATACTAAATTTATTCTTGCTTCACATTTTCTCTATGTTCTAAGAAAAGTATATTTTATAAGAAGTATCTGTTTCTTGAAGATTAAAAGGTTAATCTATAAATCTTTTGAGCCAGGGACCATTTAAATCATAATTCTTTAATATCAGTATGGATGTTTTCATTGTTTATTGTTCTATTTTATGTTGATAGCTCTTTTGCAACTATGTAATATTTTACATGTTCACAGAGAAACTCTATTTACAAATTCTGATTTTAGGGTAGTACACAGTATTCTCATAAATTAATATTTTCTGCATGTGAAAGTGTGTGTGTGTGTATATATACATATACATATACATATACATATACATATACATATACATATACATATACATATACATATACATATACATATACATATACATATACACATGTAAATGCATGTAAATACATATACAAAATTTGCATGTCCCTGATCATTTATACTCGCTCTATCTTGCCACCCCCATTGAAATTAAGCTTCTGGACCTTGGCTACAAAGGGTAGAAGATAGGATTATGTGAAAGAAAATAGGTAAAGGGGACACTGAAATTGGAAAACATTCCATAAAGGTCAATGTGATTCTTTTATAGTGAGGCTGAAAGACCTCGGAATAGGAAACAAAACATGTTTGAAACTATAAGGTGGACAATGGGGCTAACAAATCAAAGTGAGAGTGCTCTTGATGCAGAATAAGAGAGATTTCTTAAGCTTCTTAAGCATAGTCCCAGCTGACTGCAACAAAAGAAATTAGCTCAGGGCTTTTGTTTCTGTTATTTCCTTAGCTTTCCTGTTTTACATTTCATTTATTTTTCATTTGGTATTTATTGTTTCCTTCTCTTGATTTCCTTAGGCCTTCTTGGAGTGCTTTTTCTAAATTCTTAAAATAAAGTTTAATTCATTTAATTTTCTTTATTCTCTTTCTTTACTAAAGGGTATATGTAAGATGTGAATTTACTTTTGATACTGCTTGGCTATAAAAGTATTTGGAGAGTTTGGATATAAAAATATTCTGTTTCAAGATTTTCTAAATTGTTATTTATTTAATTATAACATGAATGAAATAAGAACTAAATTCATTACTTATTTCCTCCTTGATCTGTAATTAGGCAAATGCATTTAAATGTTTAAGTGGTTAATTTTCAAAACCATTCTTAAACTATATTTATTTAATTATTTAATGTAGAAGCAGGGTTTAAATTGGGTAGTGCCTCAGATTCTTCATCTACTGTGTTCATAATGCATGAGAAATATAATTAGTTATGGAAAGAAAATATTACCATCTCAGAAAGCTGTTCTGTTTACTGAAGGGGTTGCCAGTGATGTAATTATCCTTGTAAAATATATTCACTCACTATCTTACAGAGAATTCAGGAATGAGTTCCCTGGTACTTTTATTACTCAATTTTCCTGAAATTCAAATCTAGTATTTTTATTTTATTTTATTGGTAAGGGGAGTATAAGCACAATACCCAAATGTATGCACTTTTAATTGGTAATTGTTTGAGATTGCTTTGCATTTTAAAAGTATCAATAAATAAAGAAGACTCGGTTATTCCAAATCGGAATACATTCCCGTTTTTTCACATTTGCTATGCTGCTATTTCTCAGTTATATTCAAAAACTATCAAATGTTCATTATTCTTCAGGTGAGTTATCTATTTTAAATATATTATAAATAGTGGGTTAGGAAAAGAAATTTTATTCTGAATATCACAAATCCTGATTCTTGAATCATATCCCTAACTGAAGTATGTGCTTTTATTTGTATAGTACATACATTATCATAGAATTTAGAGCTGAAAGTCACTATGCAAATCATCTAGTGCAGGTGTCCTTCTTTTATAGATAAGTTTATGAGGTCCAGGGAGGATATTTACCTGAGTTCAGTGTTTTGGTTTCCTAGCTACGAAACAAATACCACACAATGAGTTGGCTTAACGGGAATTGGCTCATGGTTACTGAGGCTAGAAGGCTAACTTCTCCCCGGGGTCAGATCTTCTGACTGGCTGGCAATCTTTGGCTTTTCTATCACATGGCAGTGTACAGGGCGGCATCTTTCCTTTCTCTTCCAGGTTCCCTTGACTTCTGGCTTCTGGCTGCTCCCGGTGACTTCTATTTCCATATGACTATCACTCTGCTTATAAATGACTTCGATAATTTGGATTAAAGCCCATCCTGATTCTTCTGGGTCACACTTTACCTGAAGTAACATCGTGATGAGATCTTATTTACAATGGGTCCACACTCACCAAAATGTGCACCAAGACCAAGCACATGTCCAGACTGGGACACACCATTCAGTCCACTACAGCCACCCATATTAGTAGTGATGGAGTAAACTCTAGATTGTTTCCTTTCCACTACATCAACTGTCTTACTCAGAAGGTTTTTCTTTTACTATTTTCCTATATTTTTATTTTCCCAATTTACTAAAAAGCTTTAGTAGCCCAGAATGAGGAAGAAAAAATAGTACCCTTTTTTTTTCCTTTCAAAGATCATTAAATTAGAACTGAATATTTAGAACAATGGATATAGATTGTTGGCTCAGTCCTCTGATATGTCAAAATGTATAATACAAACTACATGAGGTTACCTATCTCAATACAATACAATGCCATTTATATTAGTGGAAGAATTGAGGATATCATTTATTTAGTTAGGATGAATAAGTAAATATTTTCCCATATGGTTTATGAATTTTAAATATAGACACATAATTTCTCTATTTTCTGCTGATCACATGCTGATCTTTCTACCCTGACATCTATTTTTTCTACTTAACTATTACCCATCCTATTGATATGAGCAAAAGTCAATGAGTGAATTTTTCTGATCACATTTTTGTTAATGTCAGTACACATTTATTATTTCCAGAGTTTCTTGGATGATAATTTTTCTTGAAAAATATCCCCACACTAGCAATTTCAATTTAAAAAATATTCCCAAGGATTGATAATTATTATTCTTATATTATTTTGTCTATATTTTTATTTGATTAATTCTCAAGAATTGTTCAAACTCAGTCTCTTTGCTTTATTCCCTCTGAAAATCTCTTGTACATTTCTCTCTATAATTATTTGTTTAGATAATGGAAGAAGCAACTTCCAGAATTCCATGGGAGTTGTCACCATGAAAATCCATAGAAAATAATATTGTTTAGATGAGAAAATTTTAATTTTGGAACTGAACATATGCCAAGTGAACCAAATAGGAAGGCAGTCCTTATAGGGTACAAAAAAATAATATTATTTGTATGCCTACTTCCCTCTTACCCCTGTCCCCTTATACAGAGCAGTAGCTGGTCGTGAGGGAAACTAAGCAGGTAAAGGCTAACACAGGTGACTATTTTCCTCTCTCCAGAGGACTGAATTGTTTGCTGCTTGCTACAAAAGGCACTAAGCCCTTGGCCTTGATTTCATCAACTGCCACAATGATCCTTTGTGCACGCAGCATACGTCAGGTCATCGCGGTGCCCATGGGATTTGAGAGACAAGGTGAACCTGTGGCATCTGATAACGTACCTTCTATTCACTATGCTGTGAGCAATAAACCATCTTGCTCTGATGCCATATGGCTTGTTGTCTACTTTTGGCATCTATGGAATGGTAACAGGTCTACTGCTTGCCATTCCCCACGAGGTTGCGATTGTCCCTTGACAGAGATTCTAAAGCTGCTGAATGGATTGTCTGTTGTCTTAAATAAAAAACAACTTGGAAACAGTTAAAACGGAGTGAAAAGTGAAAGCTTGCTAGGAATAAAGTATTGTATAAATATAGTGCGTATATGTAAATGTAATTGTTATGAATTAATGAATCCATTTATATATGTTATGTAGGTGTATGGCCAGATGGAGGCTGGCTGGTCACTATCCTGATAGGGTCTTTCAAAGATGGCACCTATGTTGTGTCACCTCAAGTCATGATCTGGACTTCAGTCCTGGAACATCATAAATATACTGAGATCAAGGTATTCACTCATGGATGAACTTACACTTAAAAAGGTTGTGTCTAAATCAGAGAGATAGTTTATTAATTTATTATGGGAGATACCCTTTTCCAGCAAGGGCAATGCTAGTATTTGCTGAACCAGGAATGCCCCCTTCCCTTCATAAAGAAAGCTGTGAACTTATTTGTAATCAAAAGATTGCTCTATAAGGTCGGAATCAGAGCAAAGGACAGTAGTGAGATTTGAAGAAACTCCCCTATCTTACTTCTCTGGTGCTGAAATTGCTCTGGCTCCTAGACATTGCTGATTGCCACATTACAAACTTTTAAAATGTCTCACTCCTTTTTTTATATACTTCTATTGACTTCTAATCTTCTTCTCTTGATATATCATTTTCTTGGGTGTGTTATTACAACAGATTAAGCTATTTCCCCCTTAAAGCATTTTTGAAAGGAGGCTGGGCTTATCAATATCCCCAGGTCTCACCCTTAGTTGTGGAGACATTCAATCTCTTAAGATGATTTCACAAATATCCAATCTCATCTATTATGCATTTATTATAAATGCATAAATAGCAGATATTATAATGGTATTATAGTAGATATTATAATGCTATATATATAATGCTAGAATAATGTTATATTATTCTAAAGATATACTAATGTTAAATAATATACTATATAACTATAGTTAGGTATAAACATAATGCATTGACCTAATATTACCTTTATGTGTTTACACACACATATATGGTCTAAAGTTCATTTATTCACTCAACAAATATGTACTTTGCATCTACTATGTGCTCGGGATTTTTGTAGGTACTGGATCTACAGTGTTTGACAGTCAAATCCTCAACCTTCATGGAACTCACATTCTAGTGACAGTTAACAAGTATAGGTATACATTTATAGCATAATTTCAGAAAGTTAAGTTTATGAAGAAAAATGAAGCCAGATAAAAAGCTGAGGAAAGATGGGGGTGGCTATTTTAGATGGCAGTATGATAGTTTAAATAATTCTTAGAAGTCTTAAGCCTATATTGGGAAAGTCACTAACAGCTGATTTATGAATTCTCTTATTTCCAGTTTGAGCCAAAAAAAAAAAAAAAAAAAAAAAATGCAAGAACTCTAATGTAAATATGCGACATTTTTCAATAAATCTGACATTCTCTCATCTTTGTGATTCAAAGGTATTATCATTGATTAGTTGCAAAAAGAAAATACAAAAATATGTTGTTCAAATGAGGTCAACATATAAATATTTAGAGAACGCTGTTAACAGGGCTGACATTTGAATGCGTGATGAAATAGAGTAGATGCCATAGAAATTCAGATAATGTTGAGAAATTCTCATTCTTTAGCCAGTATATTAGTCTTCTGTTCTTCTATGATCCAAAAAAAAAGCATGCAGCATACGGTCATGTGTCAAAAAACTTTTAAAATCCTATTTATGTGTATAAGTTCACATAAGATGCATCTTCTTTTAAGTATTATATAATGATGCTAAAATGTGAGGTCATTTAAGGATTTGTCAAACAGGGAAAAAGAAATTTCTTTGCAGTTTTACATTAGGATACAATTATGCTCTGGAAAAGCACTTTTGCCTAAATACATCTTGAAAGTATGCTTTTGAGAGGGAATGAATAGCACACAAATTCTGATTTCTTTTAAGTCATCTTGAAAAACAGACTACAAAGGCATGAGCTGAGCTTTAATAAAGTGCTAATTAGGAGTGCATGCCACAAATTGAATGGTGGCTATGTGAAATGAACAGAAATCTCAGCAGTGGAAGAATGGTATGTAGCTTTTGAGGACAAGCTGTGGTGGTTAGGTACCTGTTCTTTGCTGCCATGGTTTTAAACCTCTAATACTGATGGCGACTTTGAGATGATCTATTCAGACTCTCAATTTGCAGATGAGGGAACTAAGGTTTAGCATGGCTAAGCAACTTGTTCAAAGTCACATGTCAAACCGGTCACCTGACTGATGAGTTTGTGCTCTGCCCCCTGCCCCAAGCTGCCTCACCCTCCCTCCCACTTGCTTTTCAGCCATTTTGTTGAACTTCTCAGCACAGGGGCTTAAAATTAAAATGAAATTCACACATGTAAATTGTCCTTTTGTTTGTTAGCTGCTCCAGTAAAATATTTTGCAGAACAGAAGAAAAGAATGACAGTAAAATGAAAATGAGGTTTAGGGATTTAATTTATCCATCTTTTTTTCATGTCTCTGCCATAAGAAACTTTAGAAATTCATAAATGTAAATAAGACAGGAGCAGAAATGGAAGTTGGGGCAGGGTGGATTAGAACAGAGTTGGTGGTCAGAAAGAGATGAGTAGGTGAAATGGGGCCACGCTAGTCACTGAGTTAAAAGACCACAATTCCTTGATCACTAATTATCTCTCTGGGAATTTACTTGTCTAAATTTAAATAGGAAAACATTAACCACTCTGCCTTCCTCTCCTTGTCTATAGAATGAATAAATTTGCCTGGTTAATCTCTGAGGTCCTTTTAAGGTTCACTAGCCAATGACTGGGAATTTCCTCAGCCTTTTGGAAGTGTTGTTGGAAGACATATATGTAATTTTTGACTGAGCCTCTGTCACTGTCTCTACATGTAACTAGAAAGCACTAATGTCTATTTTCAGGTAGATATTAGGCCATCCTTGATGATCAGTTAATTAATCTGTTAATTCAGAATTACAGTCAACTCTCTTAACCAGGGTAATGGCGGGTTGGGGGTAGATAGAGTGGGAGAAGGGAGAGAGCATAGATAACTCAAATCATGTGTAAAAGGGAACTCCAATCTGGGCAGGGCAGTACAGCATGGTGGTTAAGAGCATATAGTCAGTCTAGTGTTCAAATCCCAACTTTACACTTACTAGCTAATGATCCCTATAAATGTCCAAAACACCTTACATGATCTGGCACCTGGCTATGTCTATGACAATATATTTCCTCATTCTCCTTGCTCACTTTGCTTCAACCACAAAGCCCTCCCCTCTCTTCTGTGGTCAGTCCAAGCATGCTCCTACCCCAGGGCCTTTGCACATGCTGTCTTTGCCTGGATAGCTCTTCCTCCAATATCTGCATGGAACAGTACTCTTCTCTCAGTGTTTCTTCAAATATCATCTTTTTAGAGAAACCTTCCCTGGCTAACCCAGCAATGACAAAACCCAACTCTCTATCCTTGTGCTGCTTAGTGATTCTTTATACGTCAGACACTATATATGTGTTTTTGTTTATCTTTTATCTACTGACACAAGTAAGTAAACTCTTTGATACAGTTCCTATTTCTAGTTTATTCATTGCCATATCACCAGGGTCTAAAACAGTACCTGGCACATTGTAACTGCTCAGTATGCATTAGTTGAATGAATACATGCATGCTGATACCCACTAGAAGAACAAATAACAGAAATGGTTATATATTGCACCTCTGGCAAGAATGATTGGTGATGAATGAAGAAGAGAGGAGCCTCACCTCCTATCTGTTTTTACCATGTGTGGATCATGTTTGTTATAAATTAGTTTAAAGGGGTCTTGACTGGATGCTGTGTCTAAAATATACCACTATCCTATGCACATTTAATCTGTATTTAATTTTACTTCTTCCGCTTCAATCTACTCTGCTTCGGATCATAAATGGAAATGAGCCAGCAGAAAGGAGACAGCATCCATCCACTCTGCATCCATGCGAGAGTTCACTGTTCCGGAACCTGAAGGCTATGAGCTCTTACTAATGACCATAGATATGAACCCAGGAAAATACTTTTATAAGAATTAATTAAAATGATACAAATTAAAAATACGGCTAATGTGACTACAAATTCAAACACAAGTAGATACAATCAATTTGAATGAACTCATCAGACCATTCATGTGGCCACAATTCCTTAAGCCTCACTAACTTCAAATATTTTCTGTATCTGCTGGTTTCATTTATGTCTCTTAAGCAGCTTGTCTTAGCATGGAAAGAACTGTGGTAGGAGAAAAAACCTATGGCAGAGTGGGAAACAGGGAGATGAGGGTTTAAATGTAACATATGGTAAGTTAACTTCTTTTTGGTCACTATACCTGGCAGGTATTTTGCCTTCCAAAATGAAAATATTTTGGGGATGTAAAAAAATTTCAGCTCTGTACTTTTCTTGGCTGTGTGCTATCACAGACATTAAAAATAGACAACTAATACAGGAACATCTCTACAAGAGGGCATGGAAGCATTTACATCAGTGAAAATGCCTTTGCTTTGCTCTCTCATTCTCTCTCTCTCTCCCCACCGCACACATACAGAGCACCCCCACACACACCCATGCACACGTACATGTACCAATACCCCCCCAAGTCTCACCCCAGGACACAAATGATCAATGCTCAGGTTTGGCCTTCCTCCTGGGGAAGGCACATGTGAGTTCTAACAACCCCTCTCTGAAGCTGTCTCCTGTCACACGCTCTTCAGGACAGGATGAACACATCCACCGAAAATCATGTTTCTTTGCATCCTAACTGAAACAGCATTAAAGGGGGAAATGGGAATTCAGCGCTGCCAGCTACAGTATCTCTCCTATCAGTTCACCAATAAGGCCTGGAACGGACCTGCCGAGCCTCTGGATAAATTGTATTTTCCAAGGGTTAATTAAGCTATCTTGAGCTTCTGCATGAAGAGGAACAAACTGGCACTTGCAGCGCTTTCTGAAACCTGCTGTCGACATTACAGTCCCTGCTGCTTTCAGCTATATCGATCCAATGCCTGACCTGTGAAATCCTTGATGGCTGCTAACACCAGAAGCTTACTGGAGCTTTCCAAGGGAGCTTCAGGACAGCTTGTGTAGTCAGGTACAATTACCTGTCCCTCCAGGAGAGCCAATTAGTTCACAAAGAGTTGGAGCAGAACAAATGTTTTGTATGTGATTTAGAATCCTAAAAAAGAAAGGGGAAAAAAGAAGAAAAAAAAAAAAAAAAAGAAAAGCTTTGTTCTGTCTTATTCTTTTGTTCCTAATTTTATGATTATTGTTCGATTCACAGTGGTCCTCATATTTCCTCACATGTTTTGAAAGAATTATAAGAACGTGATAAATCAGGTTTACATTCTTCTCTCTTTAAACTGTGAAAGTTGCTTTGTGTCATTTAAGATCCACTTTCTGGACTAATTGTGTGAACTCAAAGATAGGAAACCAAGTTTGTTCTACTTTCTGCAGTTTAGAAACTTTCCTCTAAAAGGTATAATCAGTTTTGATCATAATGAATTGCTCCTTAAAAAAAAAAAAGATGAATGGCGAGTACTTCTGAAGTTTGGCTTTGCAGGTAGTATATAAGAATAAGAAACTCTTAGGCAGAAATATGCTACAGATATCCAAACTTATATCAACATTAGCATGATTGATTCTGAATCTATAGCTAAACTTTACAGATTGTCAACTAACAAAATGTGGTGACTTTTGAATAAAGACATGGTACTACTGATCTCCCATTTGTATTTCCTGAGCCTAAGACTGTTTTCTCAGTCATAGATATAGTATTACTGAGGTATTCACACACTTTTGTCCATTGTTCTTTGTGATCAAAAGCATTCATTTATGAGCCAGCTGCATGTCACGGTCTGTCCAGTAAATGCCTTTTTCTTTATTTTTTCTCTGAATGCTATCAGAATCATGCAGGGCTCAATAACTAGCCCTTAAAGCACAATGCACCAATGAAATTAATTAAAAAATGGACTCTAATGTACTCTAATATCAAATAAATATCAAAATAAGGAGAAATGGTAATTAGTTCTTATATTTAATAATGGAAAGAAAATGAAAAATTTGTTTTCAAATCTTCTATCATAAAATCAAATCATATCTATATAACTGTGTGGTCGTTATCAAATGAACTGGGACCAGAACCTTAATATCAAAAAAGGTATCAGGTACTCATCATAGAAGTGATTTGGTCCCATCTTAGAAGAATCTAACATAGACATTTGATTCTATTTCTGAAAGAAAGTAAAATAACACTGACAAAAAAGTCCTCATCTTTTGTAAAAAAAAAAAAAAAAAGGAATCTAAAGAAAAAAAAAAAGTCTTTGACCTAAACTAGAACCAAAAGTGCAAAGACATTAAAAACAAAACAAATAAATCTGTCAGCTGGGTTTTACCTTGGCTGCTCTCGGTAAAATCTGTTTCATTAATCTACAATAAAATGATCATTATACAATGAGCACTAAGGGTCTAATATAGACCTAAGGTAGCTGGAAGTGCAAGCCTGCTTACACAGAAGCAGAGGGCAGCACCCTGGGTTTATGTGCTTGAGAACTTCCTGGCTTCTGGGCAGGCCTGATGTTTGTCCCACAGATGCAGTCAGTGTCAACAAAAGCAGATTCACATTTCTACAATTTCTTCATCTAAGGGCCCAGCCGCATGGAGTGGGAGATGAAAGAGCTCAATCATTTGTTAGTCTGTTTATTAAAAGGGTCGGGAATCTGACAGTGATGTCAGTCTGATGCTTCAAATACTTTCCTCTCTCGCTTGTTATTGTCGAGAAGTGTTGAGACCACTCTAACGAATTAGGGCATGGGAGAGAAGTTGTTAACAATTTCTAGTACTGGGGGATATTGGTATATACAATTCTGGAACTGGAAAAAATGGCCCTGCATGATTCAGGGCTAAGTTCATTATTTCAATTGGTAAAATGCAAGCAAATGGATGGCCTGTTGTATTGGTGGTCTACAGTATATATATCTTTTAGAGCCCGAGACTAAATGTTGTGAACATAAGTGGATTTAATTACTCTATAGTTCTCTGCTTTGTTTTACAATCATTAATCACAGCCTTATCTATCCAGGTGATTTGCACATAATACAATCTCAGAGAAAGAATGGGATATATCATGAAAATCTTTCACTTTCTCTGGAAAAGCAATCAAAAGTTGGTGTCAGTAGTGTGATCCTGATATATGAGCTGCATATTATTCCTTTACTCTTCAAAATGTCTTTTTACAAGAGAAAAAGAATTTTCAAAGTACCAGTAAAAAATCTAAAAGCAATTTCCCTCCTCAGTCTTTCTTTGAAAGAGAAATAAGAGTTCAGTAAACTCTTCCTCAAAGGCAGCAAAAGTAATATTCAAGAAATAACAATCAAGAACCTATTTAATGAAGAAGGGAAAATATTTCACCATCTTGATGTCCAACGATATATACATATATGCTTTCTGAACAGAATATGACTAATTCTGCTTCAGGCATAAGGGGCTGTCACCAAAAGTTAGCCTGGTATCTACAGATATGAATTAAAGACCATCAATTGAGTTGATGTCCTTTTCTTGTCCTTTTCTCACTTCAGTCTTCTATAAAGAGGAAGAATAACTTACTGAGAATGAACTTGAAATCTTTTATTCCATTCAACAGAATATAGTACATGATGATCTGATTTATCTAAGTCATAAGACGCCTTAGAGCTACAATGCCAAAGACAAAAGTACAAACAAGAGCATAAAAGACATTTTAATGTTAGAAATATCAGTGTTCTACAATATATAGCACAATAACAAACATTTTTAACCTGTATTTTTTTTTTTTTCTAAAGAAGTAGCAATCTGGGAAAACCTAGAGATTCAGTTTCTGAAAGCTCCATTTCCAGAGGCTCCAATAATATTATTCTTTTTGGGAAATTGTTGCAGATATCCATGAAGTGCTTACTTTCTTCTCCAACCAGAGCATAAAGAGCCTGTGCTTTTGCCCTCAGAGATGGGACTGTAAGTAGGACTAAGTGTGATTCTTCATAGAAAGACCTCAAGGAAAAGTCAGAATGGATTCCCCAAACTTGATAGATATAGGTATCCACTGAAAAGGGTATAAAGCATCAGGTTCAAACATAGAAATGGCTAAAAGAATTACAGAATTGGGTAGAGGGGAGAGTGCTTATTCAAGTCTAAATGTTTACTGCTTCATGTTCCACTAGAGCATCCTTAAAGGAGGCTTGGTGCAAAATAAAAGAAAACTGTTCTTACAAATAACACCATTAATGCTTCAGGATGTTCATATCTTTTATAAATCTATTGTTAATTATATATTGAATGAATGATATATTTATTATTAACAGTGATAATATGACACTCCTAGTCTTCAGTTTTGTTTATGTTATTCCAAAATTATCTGTCCAGAAAAAATTCTTTTTTATCTAACCCTTATTTATAAGATCGAATAAAATCTTCCCCAAGGTGAGAGACTCACAAAAAGGATATCTACCCTTGTATTCAAAATGGCATTTTTACTTTTGCCTTCGAAATATTCTATCTTTAATTATTTCATAACAAATATAGACGCCAAAATCATTCTCCACCTATAAAGGCCAATTTAAAACATTGCATTCCCATCCCAGCTCAATTGCTCTTTCATTCAAGAGACCCACTATAGACGAGGCACTGTTAGGCACTGGGTTGACAATGGTCAACAAAACAGACACGTTCTCCCAATGATCACGAGCTAATGGAAGAGATTATTAAATTCAACTTGTGATGAGTCCTTAAGAAGGAAAAAGTACAGCGACTCATGAGAGTATATGAATGGGGCACTCAGTCTAAGGATATCAGGGAAGAATTTTATGAGGTAGTCATTTGAACTATAATCTGAAGGATGAATGGGTATTAACTGGGTAAAAGCGGAATAAAGTGACAATTAGAAGGAACTTCTAGGCAGAATATTATGTGGAAAGGTGAAGGTGTCTTTGGTATGTTGGAAGAAGTGAGTGAAGCCTACCACACTGAGCAAGGAGAGAGTTAAGGGATGAGACTGGAGAGTAGGTAGGGGCACACATGAGGCTCATGGGTTATGTTATGGATATTAGTCTTTATTCCTAAAGTGTGTGGAAGCCATTGCAGGGCTATGAACAGGAGTGGCCTGATGAAATTGGAGTTGGTAAAAGTTCTCTCTATCAACTGCGGAGGATGAATAGGAGTAGAGTGAGAGTCAGGCACGCTAACTAATTAGTAGGCTATTCCAGTGGCCCTCCTACCTTTCATTCTCTATCCTAATTGTAAAATAATGCTTGTTATTGCCTGGGGATACGTATGTCTGCCTAAATACCCAGAACTGCCAGGTTTCACACTGGCAGCGTGAAGACTCAATCCAGACCGTGGACATTCTTTGAATTGGCATAGGATTTAAAAATGAATTGGTTCGTTCCTCTTCCCCCACACTGAGGCAACCAAACTCCAGTTTTCCACAGTCCTGACCATTGCATTTTCTTACAGCTGGCCTGCTTCACTCACTTGTCTTGCCCTGGAGGCATTTACATTTTTGGCCTTGTCTAATCATTTTAGACATACCTTGAGCTATGAACTTAGACTGTAAAGTAAGCTAAAGGTATAGTAGAAAATAATGCCATGGTGATGATGATAACCTGGAATTCTGGGTCTTCTAGAATATAGTAAAATCAATTGAGTAATAAAACAATGAATGCATTTCTACATATAAAAGCTAATAGATTTATTAATTGGTTTTCCCTCAAGAGTAATACTTTAATAAATCATTTTTAAAAATCTTTTGTAGACTGAGTTAGAGTTGTCCCCAAATATTCAAAGTAAAATATATTACAATGGCATATGCAAATATATGGAATTGGCTTTTTGATCTCATGTCAATCTCTTTGATTGACAGAATGGAAGTGAAGCATAGCACCACCTTTAATATTATTCCCAGCTTCCATTCCTTCGGGCATGGGAAGTTACTGAAGTTCCTTTAATATTGTGTTCTTTTTTTCCTTGTGTGCTTCTTGCTAAAAGGAATCTAGCAAGGCCTATACATTTACCTGAGTGTTGATATACAACATACATACACTCAGACACATACACATCAGGCATACTAATTATGCTACCCAATCCATCTATATTGTTACTATTTGTGTTCCCTTGAGATGTCACCTTCTATGTGATTTTATTATATCACATTTTCCTTGTTTTGCTTTATGTGTTTTGAATACTTGCTGTATAGTATATATTAAATACCATAACTTTTATAGATTCTTGGTGAATTTTTACCTCTTCAATGTGCAGTCTCTATTCTATTTTGTTTGTTTTGCCGTGCATTCTAATCTGTCTGATAGTAATATTACCATTCCTGCTTTCTTCCTTTTCTTCCCCCTTTTCTTTCTTTCTTTCTTTTTTTAAATATTTTAAAAGATGCTTAGATTACATAAATCTTACACAAAAATTATAGGGATTCCCATGTTCCCCACCTCCCCCACCTCCCACAACCTCCCACATAAACATCCTTCATTAGTGTGGCACATCACCTGCAATGGATATACACATCCTGGGGCTTTGCCACTAAGCATGGACCATAGTTCACATTGTAGACCACACTCTCTCCCACACAGTTCTGCATGGTATATGCTGGTGTAAAAAAATGGCCTATATCTGTTGTCGTAATGTCACTCAGGATAATTCCCAAGTCCCAAAAAAAATCCCTGTATTATAACTGCTTTTCCTTCTCCCTGCCCCGAAAGCATCCAGTGGCCATTAGCTCCACATCAATGTTGTAATTTCTTCCATTGCTTGAATCACAATATGTCTACAACAGAATACCATTAAGTCCACTCTAGTCCATAGATCTTCCCCCAATCCTGAGGAGTCTGGGATAGTGATGTCCACTCCACCTCCAAGTGAGAGGGGGCTTATATCCCATGGATAAAATGGATGGGATTATCCTGCCTGCAGGTGCAGACTCTCTCCATTCCCTGGGATGGCCGTTGTCCATCATCATCTCCTCACCAGGTGACTTGGGTGAGTCCATTGAGCTATAGAGTAGGAGTTGCAGCTCCACTGAGATTCCAGGCACAGCTGGCACATGTGCAGGCCAAAGGCTCCAGTCTCTGGAAGTACACCTACAAACTCCAGCACCACGTATAGGTTTGAATAGAAAGGACTGATGGACCATGTGCAGGGAGGACTTATTTGAGTCCAACTCTGTCACTCTCAGGAGCACAGATTCCAAAGTAGAGCCCACTGATAAGGCATCAATCTCTGGAGCTATCCCCCCTTATATAGGACCTGGGTGTCTCCAGAGCCCTCAGGAGCCCCTCTGTTTGGAGTGATATCCACTTTGGTCTATTTTACAATATTTTCATTATTTTTCTCATTATTTTCAGCTTTTGGTGTCATTATTTACCTGGACCACTCATGAAGAAAATTGAGGTGGATTTTGTTTAATTATTTAGTGATAAATCTGAGTATTTTTGTCTTTTATTGGGGGTATATCTCTCATTCACCTTAGTATGACCATTGATATGTTTGGTGTTATTTCCGACAACATATTATAGACTTTATACTTTGCTGTTGTTTCCATTTTATTTCCAGATTTTTGTGATATTAGTGACACTTTTTTCATTCATTACTTTTATTCTAGAGGTTTGGAGGTTCTACCTTTTATTTCTAGTCTACTATTGTACTAGATGTTAATAGTGCCTTCCCATAAATAGGAAGGATTTACTTCCTTTCCATTTTGAAGGTAGGTATGCCTTCATGACTTGATTTGGCCACTGAAATGTGAGCAGAAGTGACATCTGTTGCATTTTTGAGCCAATATACAATTCCCCATTCTTTCTCCCCTTCTCTGTTATCTCCTCAATGCTTTCTTCACCTGCAGCAGGAAGCTTCCACATCTTGTCTTGAGTGTTAGCATCATGGATGGTGGAACCTTTCTCAGATTGGATTCCTAAATGACAATTGTGATGTTTAAGGACCTTTGAGATTTGGGCTTGCTTATCACCCCAAAATCACCTAGCATCTCCTGACTGACACAACAGATTGCAATTAAAATTTTAACTAACATTGAAGTTTACATTTTCCATGAAGCTCCAGAAATAATCAGTTTTAGTAACCTTTCCTCCTAGCAAGGTAAAGTTTTTTTCCTTTCACATTTTCCTTCATCAAAAGATTTTGTTAAAATCAGTATGAATTTTCTTCCACTGGCTTTTCTTCTTGATAATATACCTCAGCTAGTCTATGACTCTTTCTCTGATAAATTGTATCTACCACCATATTGTCGAAAGTTATTTTAGGAGCAGACGTGGCTCAAGCAGTTTGGCGCCTGCCTACCACATGGGATGTCTCAGGTTAGGTTCCTGGGGCCTCCTAAAGAAGACAAGGAGACAACAAGTGGAAACAATGAGGAGACAGATGAGGAAGCCTTCTGGGGTGGGGGGAATTGCCTAAAAAAACTAACTAACTAAATAAATAAACCTTTTTTAAAAAAAGTTATTTTATAGTGTGAATTTTGCTCATCAAGTGCCTTTGCTCATCAAGATTTTTATATCTTAGATTTTCCAATTTCTAGAATTTAGTTTTCACATAGAAAATATTTTTGAGAATTGCCAAGGGTACATGGATAATAAAATATCTGAAGCCTGTTTTTTCTTAAAATGCTTTACTTGCTCTCATATTTGAGTGTTAGTTTCTTTGAATATATAAATTTGGGTATGATATTTTTTCCCCTCAGGACTTTGAGATGGTGCCCCAACACTTTCCAAATTTTAATTGAGAAGACAGATGGAAGTTTTTCATTCTTTGCAGGTAACTTTTCTTCTCTGTAGTGAAACTTGTAACATTCTCCCTTTATCATTGATATTCATAAATTTTACATATGGATTCTTCTAAGTCCTTCAAATAGGTTCTTTCCTAAATGACAAATTATCTTTTTTAAGTTCAGAGAAATCACTTCTATCATTTCCTTGATTATTTATTTCTTCTCTGGTCTTTCATGATTTTTGATTCTGAAATTTATTTTCTGTTGCTCTTCTCTCATAGGTTTTTTTTTTTTTTTTTTTTTTTTTGGTCTTTTTGCCCTGCATTTTGGGGACATGCAGGTTGATATTCCAGATGACTATTTCTTTCGCACAAGTCGTACAATATTCAGCTCCTCTATTGAATTTTTTCTAATTATGCTAATCATATTTCTAATTTCCAATAATTCTTGTTGCTTCATTTCATAGTAATCTTTTCTTTTTAAATAGAGGAGACATTCTTTCATAGTTTGGAGGATATTAATTATGATATTTTAATATTCTGATAAGTATCATATGTGAATTTCTTCCTTGGAGTTTTATTCTTCTCTTTCTTCAGCTTGGCCCCTATCATCTTTTTTAAAGCATTTGATGATTCTTGATGATGGATTCATTCATTTAAAAGGAGGATTTAGGCTGAGTATATGTGTTGAGTATATTTCAACACAAGTGAAAATTTTCCCTCCAAAGGTAGTAAACACAGATTCTGATCCCTGGCTGAAGCAACTATATGGGTCAGGGAAGGCTAACAGTGAAAAGAAAGTGGGCTATGTTTCAAGGGATGAGGGAAGTTTGTCTTCCAGGCAGGGTAGGAAGTTCTCCTTCCCAACTGGAAAACACCTACAGTACTGTCTTCCACTACACTGCTATCCAGTCTTGGCGGAATCACCTGCAGCTGGCAAGGTCTTCTTCCTGCATTGGCCCAGGGGAAGGACAACAGTAACAACACATCACTGTTCTTACTTTTTTTTTTTTTTTTTTTTACCGGGAGGTCCCGGGTATCGAACCCGGGTCCCTCCATGTGGGAGACGGAAGCCCAACCATTTGAGCCACATCCATCCCCAACTGTTCTTACTTAAAGAATGGAAACACTGCTATCCCACAACATATTTAATTAATTACGCTAGCTGAACAGTCTATGACTGACTCTTGTTGGCAGCTCTAGTCTTGGGTTTCTTCTATGGTTTTGTGGGGAAATTTACTTTTTATTCTGCATCTATCTCAGGTTTTCAGCATTATTAGGTTTTGCTGTCATTAGATCTTGTCTACATTATGTCTTCCAGATAGTCATCAAATCTGATTATAGCACTTTTCCAGGTTTTCCAGTATGATTATTGATTCATTCTTATTTTTACAGTTTGCTATCATTTCAATGGGATTTTTAGTAGAAAGAAATTCACCTGTCAGCAGGGATTTTGATCCAGAACCTTCACATTTGTAGTACCTTGATATTCTGAAAGTATCTATATGTACAAGCCTCTTATGAAATGGCTTATTATTATACACAGTGTCAGAGATTGTATTATGAGGTGGCTAAAACTATAAGATAGTTATGAAGTATAATCATGTTCAAATAATATTGACATTTACCCTGTTCAGGGGACAATGCTGAGGCAATGCTTTTCATATCATTTCCTAATATTTCCTATCATGGGAATGTTAGGCCATGAGATGTTCTTCATCAATCCTTGCAGATCATTTCCCTCACCCCATAGCCTAATTTTGGTAAAAATATCATAAAACACCTTTTGATAGCCCACTACTCTCTCTATGCTGTACGATTAGTAGGGAAAAACGATTACGTTAATTTTATGTTTCCAATAGTCTATATAAGTGCCAAACTGATGGCACTTTCAGTAGGCATTGTCTTGCTTTTTCTCCTCCACTAATGATAGTAAATTCACCCTTTACCCGTATACATTTAGAATCACTTTTTCAAGTGCCATCAATTATATACAGGTGGGCCTGGGGGTATGCAGACTATGACCAAGAAACTGGACCTAAAACCTAGGTATCACCAATATATTGTAACATTCTGAACTCAACAGAGCCTGGTGAAAAAGACAAGAGCTATACTTCATACATTAGTGTGTTTTTGTGTTTGTGTTTATAGTAAAATTTTGTTTTCCTAACAATTGTAACAGCTCAAGAAAAAAAACTACGAGATATTGGAGATTCAATAACTCATAGAGTGGAAAAAGCACTAGACTGGTAGGAGTCAAGGAACATATTCTTGTATTCATTTTGTTACTAACTAATTGAATGGCTCTGAGTAGGTCATTGAACCTGTCTGGACCTTCATTCCTCATTTCCAAACTAAAGGTGTTGGATAAGGTGATACCTATCTCTCCTTTCATGCTAAAGACTTTTTCCATAGTGAATGGAATGTAATTGCTAAGAAGGCTATATTAGTTACCTTCTTCAATGTTCAAAATTTCTAGATTTGGGTAAAAACATGTATTGCATAATATATTCTCTCTAATGTTAAATGCCCGTTCAATATTTGTCCAGGCAAATGCATGTCCATGGCCTGAAGCCCTCAAATAACAAAGAAGTAAACAGAAGATAGCAGAAATATAAACACAGTCAAAAACAAACTTTTGCTTAGGAGCTATTGTGTTTTGTTTTAAGGAGGTACTGGGGATTGAAACTGGGACCTCATATATGCGAGGCGGACACTCAGCCACTGAGCTACACATAGTCTGTGCCATTGTGTGTTGAACACTGAAACAAGTGCTAGAGTGATGGAATGACATGGAGGTGGGAAGGGGGAAGATATGGGGATACAAAATGTGAAAATATAAGTTGTGTCATGGAAAGACGATAATGTAAGTTATTATCTAAAGTAATATTATCTTCCCTATGCTAATAAATTCCCATCCAGTCTCTTTAAAGAATCCTTTTACTTATAAGCAAAGTTCAGATGATATTAGTGATACTACCCCATTGCAATTTTTTTTAAATGCAGAAAATATAATTTAGAATCGGGAGACAGCATATTTTTCTTTTTTTTCCCCTCCATTACTCTGGGCCTCTTGGGGGAAATATCATCCTCTGTTAGAGTGGCCAGTCCTCATATCACACTTTCTTTACCTGTAAATGAGGATTACATTTAACCTTCCTACATCATCGAAATAGTGTGAAGATAAATAAATGATCACATGTAAAAGATGAACTATAGGAACTGTAATAACTCCTTTAATATGCAGGAAAATATTTTTAGTATAGAACTGCAATTCTAATGTTGCCTTCATAATTTAATAACAATCGCCATGTCTCATGGCATGGATTCAAAATAGTTTCCCTTTTTTTAGGCAATACTAGCCAGTTCATTTCTGGACTAATGAAATAAAATGAAACTATCCTATCAATAGTTAGAGTCCATTTACAGACAATAGAACAATGGGCAAAGAGGTGCAAATCCATCACAAAGAAATGTGACAAACTCTCAAAATGAGTCTAAATGGAGAAAAAGAGGTATTTGCAAACAAGACAAAAGTAAGCAGCATCAATTTTAACAAATCGGATAAGAAATGAAGTGAACTCTTTTCATCTCAAAGATGGCAATAGAGGTGTTGGAAATACGTAGTACTCTTAGTTTCTGGGTCATCTTTTTATGAAAAATTTAAAAAAAGATAGTCTGTGTCCCTCACCCCTCTCTCTCTCTCTTTCTCCTTGTCCCTAAGCTTTCTAATCTGGGCTGCCTGGATAAAACTGAATATAATTTACATGAAGTTGTTATGGCCACACATCACTTTGTCCTTGGGGAATGTAACAGATAAGCATCATCCAACTACATCTGATGGGACGTTCACAAAAAGAAGTTGGTTATGGTGTCATTGACTTCTAGGATAAGGGCAAGCTATTGCAAAATAAGTGAGAAAAGGATATCTACAGTCAAATCCACTGCATGCTTTTAGGATTCAAGGGAGATGGCTCTGGCACTCATCCAGAATTCTAGAGTCTGGGTCTCAATTAACTATGCAGTATTTGGCTATCATTATAGTTCTTTGATTTTCAGTTTCCTAACCTATAGATGGATTAATGCCTGCTCTATCTCATAAGGTTATTTTGAGATGCAAATGAGATGATATATATGAGAATAGTCACTGAAATGTTATTTTAATTAGCCTTTGTGTATGTGTTTTTGCCTTCTTAACAATAAGTTTCTTCCAGGTAAGGATAGGTATCTGAAGTAACTAGCAAGATGCCTGGTACATGATATTTGTTGAATGTTTGTTGAATGTTTCTTAAATGTTTGTGGAATCTGAATGAAACTGCAACAACTTTGAACAGCCCAGGTTTGGGAGAAGTAACAACATAAAGTATTAAAATGCTAATTTCCTATTTCATTGTTGACATCTCCTTTCTTTCTCTCCTCTTTCATCTCTCCTGTCACCTCTAAAAATGTTGGAGACTTTTACTTGTATTCACCTCTTTTGTTCCATTCTGAGGGAGGAGCTATTGCTTTTTCCTTCCCTTACTTGGCTCATCAATTTCTCACTCCCTTTACATTTCATTCTCTCTAAACTTTTAAGCAGTATCAAGGTCTTTCTATTTCTGCAGAAAACTGCTCTTCACTTCACAATTTTTCTAGCTATTGTTTAATCCCTTTTCTTCTCTATCAGGGCTCAATTTGTTGATTGTGTTGTTTAAAACAACTACTTCTATTATCTCTTCACACTAAGTCCTTAATGCTTTGCAATTTCACTTCCATTATTACACTCTACCAAAACTGTTCTCAGTAAGGTCACCAGTATATTCTTTCTGGACAAATTCAGAGCCCCGTTTTCCAGCCACTCCTTAGTGGCTCTTTTTATTGAATTTTACTTCATCAACCTACCTTTCTGTCTCGTTATTCTTTTTTCACCTAACTTTGATGACACCATAATCTCTTGCTTCTTATACCTTTCAAAATACTCATTCTGCACCTCTTGTTCATTTCTTTCTGCCCTCTTTTCCCATTAACTACTTTTCCTTTGGCCTTACTGTGCTTTCTCTGATTTCTCTCTGAACTTCACCTCACCAACAAAACTTAGGCTTGCTTCATTAATACCAGTATACAGATCATTTCTAAACCTTCCTTCTCACTAAGAGTATGTTTCCTTTATGATCAATGTATCACTTCTTAAAATCCTATTAGCATATAAAGCCCAACAGATTTAAATATTTTATATGTTGGAAAGTCATAATTAGAGGATTCCCAAGGGCCAGAAAAAAATAAAAGCTTCCTTACATTAACTGCCATATTATCAGGTACTGAGTTTACATGCCTGCAGAAATGCATATGACTCAAAGATTTCCTAGATGCCACTGTGCAACTCTAAGGATCAAAGTGAATTGGAAGTCTAAATGCATTTGCCTTCCTTTCCTTCCCCCAAAATGTCTGATAAAAGGTTCTGCAATAGCAGACACTTGGTGTTGTTGACTAAATAAATACGGTACCAGTTAATTAGGACAGATAGAAAATGTTATTCAGAAGTACTATATATTGAAAAGATTTTCCTAGATGTTTACATAATATTTCAGCATCAGAGATTTGACTAAGAACTAACAGGATTAAGTTAGATAAAGCCAGCTTGGTCAGTTAAAAAAAAAATGGTTTGAGGGTAAGGGCTTTGAATATAAAATATCCTAACATAAAGGATATTATTTTAAATCTAGTTCTGGGAACTTAAAACCTGTGCTTTCGTTTGAACATGCCTTTGGGCACTGGGATTATGAGTTTGTGATTTCACTGAGAATATAGCCTTCAGGAGAGAATAATGAGAAGCTCATCAATGCTTATTTATAGCTCTAGTTTAATAGAATAAGAAAATATACCATATATGGAGAAAACTCTAAAGGGAAAAGGGAACGAAAAAGAAAAGTGTACACAGATGTCAGGAGAAAGATGTAATTTGGGGCCACATCACTGGAATAGTCTAGAAGGACCTTACCTGACTGTCAATGGCCAGGGAAAAATTGTATCACATCACCAATGTACAGGGCTTTACAGGAGGTGAGTATGAATCATGGAACAGGAACACAACTGGGTCACTTAAGTGACTGGTATATTTGTGCCCTGAGGTGGATTTTATTGCTTTCTCTAGCAGTATCTGTGTTGAACTAAAAGGTACAAAATAATTTATATGTAGGAAGAACAGCCAAACTTCTGTCAATATTCTCTAAGTGGCATTAATAATTAACCAGGAGTTAAAGATTAATAAATAAAAGCATTTTTCCCGTCCTATTGGTCTGCCATGTGGCTGGACAGATAGAAAGATCAGGGTAGACTAACACCCACAGGTTTGTGTGGCTAAGGTGATTCTGTGGGACATATCCTAGGGTTATCTGTGCTATTGAGTATATAAACTGCACTATAATTTGGGGGGGCGGGGAACCTGTGGTAGTCTTCAAAAGTATACTGCATAACTCTTTTTGAAAGCAGTTAGAAAATAAGCATCCTACACAGTTATATTTTTGAGATTTCCAGACCCACTATTGCTCATTTCCTCAGAAAACTATGACCTCTTTAACTTGGGTGGAAGTTATTTCCCATTTGTTTTTGTTTATTTAATAAATGCAAGTTTTCTAGCAGTGATGCAGTAGCTTGTTTTAGAAAGGTACCAATATATATATATTAAACTTTTGAAAAATTTGCTTTAAAAATCTGACATTTTTTGCCATGGTGACTTTTCCTTTTATCATTTTGTAGATTGGGACTCATGGGTGAAGTATGATTAAATAGAACCAAGAAATCTTTTCTGATATATCTGCTACTAGCTCATGAGGACTTCTTTTTTCTCCTGCATGGAAACCAGTATAGAGCCTGGCTATAGCAAATTGGAGGTGATAAATTCTCTGAGGTATGCTCTGTTTCATCACACTTGTGAATCTTGCCTTTGGTTTCGTTACTAGAGCCAGGTGAGCAAAGATCTAGAAGACCATGAATTTGATTTAACAGAGGGTACCAAAAGATTAGATTTTAGAATTTAGTTTATAATTCTTTAGTTTTATGAAATCCATCATAATTAAATTATCTGACATTTTCTTGAATATTCTAAAATTTTGGCCCAAATTTCACAACTTGGCCCAGGAACCACCTGATAATCAAGGTTCTTCTAATGTGAATAAACTGAATGTAAACATGCAAGTTTTTACTCTGATTCTTATGGACAAATGACAATGCTCTACAATTCCAAAGACCTTTTTAAAAGCATACTAACTATTTATCTTGTATTCAGTAAACTACCAAGCTAAGTAAATCGTATGCCCTACAAGGACATGTTCAATCCTACTTCTGAACTCATTTATAAATAGTATACCTTTAAAGATCCTGTTTGGATGAGGACAAATTGAATCTCAGTAGGCCTTAACCCAGAATGGCTGAAGCCCTGATAAGCAAAGGAAATCCAGATAGAGACACAGAAGAATGAGCAGGAGAAGCCAGAAGAGGAGACAAGAGACATCATCGTGTGATGTGAAGAGGGACCCACCACCACAACACTCCCAACTTGGAGAAAACATGGACTGCTGAGATCCCGATGTTGGATTTCTCCAACATCCAAAACCTGTGAGACAGTAAATCCTTCTTGTTTAAGCCAACCAGTTTGTGGTATTTGTCATAGCAGACCTGGCAAACTAAGACAGTTACTGAGATTTGCCCATTAGTAGTGCTTATTGAAGACTTGAATCAGAATTATACTAAGAAATCTTTTTGCTGCATAAGATTTACAACATTGTAAAATGTTCATACTTGGAAAAATTTGGGATTCCTGTAAATACCAGAAAAGACAGTTATCCTGAGTTGTTCATGATTTTCAATAGCTGTTCTTTTTCCTTTTTAATTTTTAAATACTAAAATGTAGCATTATAATAATCACTGTGGTTTGGTGGGAATTGTCTGGTTAGCTCTAGAGTTGGTGGTGATTATATTTTGTACCTATATCTTTATTTTAAGACATGTATGTGATCTGGTTTGTAGTAGGCTGAATATGGTCCCAAAGATATTGGGTTCTAATCCCTGGGCCCTGTAAGTGTTATCTCATTTGGCAAACAAAGTTTTACAGATGTGAGATATGATTAAATTAAGGATCTTGAGATGGATAGATCATCCTGGATTATGAGGTGGGCCCTAAATGCGATCACCAGTGTCCTTATAAGAGGGAGGCTGAGGGATACTTGACACAGACACAGAGAAGGCAATGTGAAGAGGGAAGCAGACATTGGAGTGATACAGCCACAAGCCAAGGAATGCCACCAAAAGCTGGGACAGGTGAAGAATAGGTTCTTTCCCAGAACCTTTGCAGGGAGTGCATCCTGGCTGACACCTTCATCTCAGACTCCTGGCCTTCAGAGCCATGAGAATAAATTTCTGCTGTTTTAAGATACCGAGTTTGTGGTAATTTGTAACAGCAGTCACAGGAAACTAACACCCTGTTCAAATACAAATAACTGATACATGTCCTGCTAAAGCAGATGGATGCATCATCCTCTACCCCTTACACTTGCTTGTAAAGTGATTATCATTGCTAATACTCAATTCTTTTCCCCTGGATATTGAAAATTGCTGGGTATTGGGTCTTAGGGTCTTTTGTCCCTCTTATTTGGGTTAAACAGCTTAAGAAAAACGGCTCTAAATCATTTATTACAACAACTTGTATTACCCTGTCAAATTCTTATTTATATGCTCTACTTATGTTGCATCCTTCTCCAATATTCCAGACAGACACTTAAAACCCTGGATGAAACCAATGTAGAATACTTTTGGTGATGATAAGCCTCTGTATTGCTGGACTTTCATTTCGTGTTACATTAAAGCAAAATTTGCTATAATTGGTAGTCCAGGAGCACAGTGTGGCTTGGCTACATTACTGCTATTCTATTTTGCATCAAATAATATTCTCAATTTGACTGGGTATGGAACCAGGCTAGGGACTGGATGTAGCTTGGGTAGGAAAGCATGGCTAACCTAACTTCCACCTGCCTAAGATACTTGGCAGAGCTAAAACTTGCTTTAAGTGGGGCATAATATAAATTTCTTTGTCGTTTGGCTGAACTATTCTTGAATTATAGTCTGCATGTCCCACTCTATGTTGCAAGTAGACCAGAGTGTGTTAGTATATGTCCTTCAATTTATGTCTTTTCAATACTCATTTCAGCAATTTAATATAATTACATTATTTTAACGAGGATGATCCTTGAAGACCATCTAAGTGTTTATTTCCTAAGCAGAGATTCATCATCTTTTCCGATGTGGTGCCTATGCTACTGAAAGATACAGTATTTTTGAAACATTATTTTACTCTAAGAGACATGGTGTACAAAGAATAGGGTTTTATAATTAGTCACAATAAAACATTTTGAGTTAAGAAAACACTATTGCGTTGCATGTAAAACTCACACGATTATTTTAGATAATAAAGGAGATTTCATAAACATTTCTGTTTGAGGTGGATCGCTTTTAGAAACCATTAGTTTTCCATTGCTATGAAATTACCACAAATATGGTCACTTACAATAACATATTATCTCACAATTCTCTAGGTCTAAAGCCCAGTTTGGCTCAACTGGTTTCTCTTCTCTGGATTGCACAAGGCCGAAATCAAACTGTTGGCCAGTAGGGCACTTAACAGTAGGCTCTGGGAAGAATCCACTTCCAAGCTCATTCCAGGTATTTGTCAAAGCAGAAGCTGCCAGTTGTAGGATTGAATTCCTTCTTTCCTTGCTGGCTGCAAGTCAGCGGCTGCTCTTTGCTCCTTCAGGCTTCCTGCATTCCTTCTCATGCTTTTCCATGAGTCCCTGACTCTCTACCAGGTTGCAATCTCTCTCACTTCCTTTCCTGCTGTATCTCTCTCGGCTCTTCTTCCGTTAGCGCTGGAAACAGTTCTTTGCTTTTAAGGGCTCCTGTGATTGATTGGGCCCACCTGGATAATCCAGGCTACTCACCCTAGCATAAGGTCTGTAACTTTAATTACGTCTTCAAAGTCCTTTTTGCTATATAAAGTAACATATTCACAGGTTGCAGGGATCAAGGCACGGACATCTTTGAGGGCCCGTTACTTGGACCACCACATATGCACTCTGAGACCCATTGCGGGAAAGCTTGAGAGGCACTGATATTCAAATTTTTAATATGAGGAGAGTCAGGACCAGAGACAGTGAAGTGGCATGCTAGAGTTTATACAGTCATCTCAGGATAGTTTGGCAATTAGAACCTTGTGATCCTGAATTTCAGTATAGTGAGCTTTTCCACCAAAGCTTGCTGTCATTCAATTAAGGTTTAAAGTACTTATAGCCTGTGAGGGAATAGCACTTAGACTTAAACAACAGGAATTTATTGTCTCACAGCATTGGTGTTTGGAAATCCAACATTAAGGAATCGCCCGGCCACACTTGTCCTGGAATCTCTACCATTCAGGTGCTGGCTTGATCTCTGCCTCTGTCACATGCCTCCACTTCTGGCTTATACTGGCTGACTGTGTCCATATTAAAATCCAATGTGGATTTTAACCCATATTGGCTTAAGTTCCACCCTGATTTGAATAGGATCTTCAAAGATCATAAATGAGCCCACATCCAATGAACTGGGGGTTAGGACGTAAACATGTCTTTGTGGGGGCATGGCTCAATCTACCACAGATTGACCACACAATGCCAAACAGAGAATCAAAAAGTCAGCAAAATAGGTGCAATCTATAAATATCCCAATATTTATGTTCTGTTGCTTAAAGACAATACTATTAGGACATTTAATTGATTTTCTCCTTTTCCATCTAGATTTTCGGCATTGTTTAGATCCAGTCTGAGCCTGGGAGTTCCTAAAGTAAGCCACACTCTGAGAAAGAGAGCTCCAATTTGTGTTTTCCAAAGAGAAATGTCCAAATGTAAAGTCTCTGTGATTTGCTGAAAGTTCAGTGTTGATACTTATTAAAACTATGCTTAAATAAAAAGTCTTTGTAGCAGTTATATATATTCTTATAAATGCAATTGTATAGCTGTGGCATGCAATCTTATACCTTACAAGTCTAGCAGTACACTTAGGTGAGTCTATAAAACTTTATATTTGTACATCAAATTAACCTTGCACCACTGTGTTCAAATGATGCATGTTTTGAATTGCCAATAATTCTTCAGTGCATGGGAAGGAAACCAGGTAACTATAGGGACTTTTTTGGATACATGGTGATACTCAATTCCTGAAGGAGACTTAAACTTGCCTCAGGTGGACATTAGCCAAAATACAGATAAGCTGATCTTCTATTTTCTGTTTTTTTCCTCCTCTTAGGCTTTTCTCCTTTTTTTCTGTTTGTACCTTGGTTCTGCTCTGATTGATTCTTGATTCTTTTCCCTAAGACTTCCTACTTTCCCCCCTAATTCTTACATGGAATCAACAATGATTAACTAGAGAAGTATATAGGGAATATATGTTTTAGCCTCTAATGGTAGAGATTGTGATCATCAAATATTCCAACTGCTCTTCCTCGTCTCCCTTGTAGTTAGATTGGGGCTATGTGACTAGTTTGATCAAATGGATTGCGAGTGGAAGTGGTGTCATTTCCAGGTCAAGGCAGTCAAGAGCCCATGTGCCTCCTCCATCTCTTTTTCTCTACCAGGGTGATCCTAAATTCTACATGTTCTAAATGCTGAAGCTGCAAGATGGAAGAAGGTTGCTCAACCCACATTAGATTTTAAGTGAGCAAAAATGAAATCAAAATATTCTTTATGTGAAACTACTGAGACTTTTGGATATAGTCAACCTATCCTGATCAATTCAAAAAATGGTAGTAGATGTGGGCTATCATCATAACAAAAATCTAGAATGCATTCTATAGATTTAAAAATTTAGAGATACAAAATGAGGAAACTGATATTGGAAGATGGAAAAATGGCAATTCATGTTTTACAGAGGCAAATCATTTGACAAAACTGGAACCTGCAGTAATTTGGGAAGCAAACCATATATATATACTGAACTGGGAGCTCTAGGTGAAGGGATTGGAAAAGAAAACAATGGTATTATGTCTTAGTCACTATTGACTATGTGTGGAGAGGCATTATAAGAATGAGCTTAGTGCAGGAAAAAATTGCCTGGTTTGTAATAGGGATGAAAGGAAATATAGGGTTCAGAAATATGGGGCCTTACAGGGTTGGAAAAGTCTATTACTTCTAGAACCCACTCAGTAAGAAATGGTATTAATAAGAGCTTTTGGGATCAAATGTATAAAAGCTACCAGCTGAATGAAATGACTAGGGGCAAAAATAATAAGTTTGAGCCTTCCCATTCAAGTCAGAAAGTCTCAACATAGCTGTTACCTGTTGCTCCATAACAAATTGCCACAAATGTATTGGCTTAAAATTTCATCTGTAACTTGATGGCATATAAATTATATCTCAATAAAGCTGTTAAAATAAAAATTATCCATTTATTATCTCAAAGTTTCCATGGGTCAGGAGTCCAGGCTTGGTTTAGCAGGTTCCTCTGTTCAGAAAGCTGAAATTAAGGTGTTGGCTGTGTCTGTAATCTCTTCTGGGGCTTGGGCTTCTCTTCCAACCTCACATCATTGCTGGCAGAATTTGTTCCTTGCAGCTGTAGAACTCACTTCAGTTTGTTTCTTCAGAGCTAGCAGGACAGACAGTTTCTGCTGTTTAAGACTCTGAATTCTAGACCCTCTTTTGAAGGGCTCAACTGATTAGGTCAGGCTCACCCAGGACAATTTCCTTTTTGACTAACTCAAAGTCAATTGATTATTTCTATGTAACATAACTTAATTTCCACATTTACATCCATCACATTCACAAGTCCCACCCACATTCAAGGGGAGCACATTATACAGAACATATGTACCAGGGAGCTCTAATCTTGGGGCCATCTTAGTATTCTGTCTATCAGAGAGAGACAGAGAGGGTGGGTGGGGAAGAGAAAGAGGAAGTTTAAGAGATAACAAAGGTAGAAAATCAAGTAGAACTGAGAATAATACTTGAAAATAAGTTTGGGTGTAGTAGCTGGCAGGCCTAGCAACCAGAAGAGAATGGATTACAAACTTAGTAAGTTTTTATGGGAAATGTATTGTCAATAAAATTGTGACTCCAGATTTAAGAAGCCTTTGAGTATTTGAAATTTAAAATAACCCGTGGGCTCATATCTTCCATGAGTAAAAGGTGGGCTGGAAAGCTGTGCAGCTACAAAGGAGGATTTCTCTCTTTATGGCTTTTACAAATGTGGTCAAGGAAGATAATGAAAAAGGAAGAATCCTCTGTGGATGGAGCCAGGACCTGCAGAGACTGATGGGTAAAGGACTTCTTCCAGAGTACCATCAGGATCTAATTAAGGAATCTCCAAGATCAGAGGCCTTTGGACTAGTGACTGCTGTGTGTTCCCCATTCTTCCCTTTATTGAGTGTTTATTTTTTCCCTGCTTCTATTCTTATTCGGTGGAGGGAAGGACTTGGGTGATAAAGTTTTTTCTTTATTTCTTCCTTCCATCTTTCACACCTTCTCTCCCTCCCTTCATTCCTCATTCCTTCCTTTTCTTTCTTAGTACATAAATCTCCAGATCAAGAGAAACCACATGTCCACCAGATAGAGAGATTACTGCATAATCCTGGCAATTCTGAACTTTGAATTGGATGCAATAACTTGATGGGACTTTGGAGTGTTTCCCTTGGAGAGGCATTGAGTAAGTTCTATGTGTAGGAAGAAGGAAGCAAATGGATATTGGTTACAAGAAGTGTGAAACATGGTAGTAAGATTAAAACTCAAAAAATCTTTTCCTCATGCTCATCTTCAGTCTCAGCCAAAATTTATTTTGCTATAATAGATCTTATTATGTTCCAAAATATTCATTCTCTCTTTCCATATATGGGGATTAGACATTCCTTCCCATTGCTGAGAGAATTGCAGTGCTTCCTTCGGAAGGATTATCTATTCCTGTCCATGTGACTAGCTTTGGCTTACCATGTGACTTGGTTCAGATGGTGACTTAGTTCCAGCTGCTATGACAAATATCACAAAATGGGTTAACTTAACAGAAATGTATTGGCTCATAGTTTCAGAGGTTAGAAGAGTTGCTCCCTCCTGGGACCAGTAGTGTTCTGGCTTATTGATGATGCTTGGGTTCCTTGGCTTTCCTGTCACATGGTGATGTCCTCTCCTTTCATTTCAAGGTTCCATTGGCTTCCAGCTTCTGGCTCCAGTAATAGGGCTGTGACCCATCTTGAAGCAGTTGGCCACACCTTAACTAAAAATAGCATCTTCAAGAAATCCAATTTAAAATGGCTTTACATTCACAGGGTTGGATTAAGACTAAAAAGAAAATTTTTTTCAGGGTATATAACCAAATCAGCCATACTCCCCCTTCTTCATATTTTGGGAAAAAAAGGAAATGAGAAAGGAGGGGAATTTTTTAATGTTTTACTTAATTATCTGATGCACAGATTTCATGAATTAATATTTCTATTTAAAAATACTTTTACGTAATATTATCAAGAATTTCCATGGTCTCTTTGTTTTATATCCTTTGTCTACCCATAGCTAAGATGCTATGCCTATTATAAGATACCCCTTTCCCCTTTATCCCCAGGCACATACACACACAATTTGCCTTTATCTGGTGGTAACAACTGGAATAAAGGATATAATGTTGAAAAGAAAAAAGAAACCTGGATTTAGTGACCTCACACCTGAATGTAGCTGTAAACATCTCCAAAAGATGGATGCCGTTGAGTGAAGAAGGAGGTTGTGAATGTGGATACTGGCAAATATTCCCCGTTAAATTTATAGACATTGGTTTTGTTCAACTCTAAAACCTCTTTTTCATTTATAGCAATGTCCGACAAACTTCAGGTCATGGGCCAAATCTAACCAATGGCCCGATTTATTTTTTTAGTGCTTATTGCATTTTTAAAAGTATTAAAAAACTTCATTAATTCTTTCAAGAGCAGTTGTGGGTCCACTAACTGTTTTTTGTAAATAAAATGTTATTGAACATAGTCACTCCTGCTCATTTACATATTGCCCATGGCTGCTGTTGTGCTACAAGGGCAGACTTGAGTTGTGATAGACACCACGAAGTCTAAAATACTATCTGGCCTTTTATGGGAAGAGTTTGTCAGCCCATGATTTAGATGAATGACTGTATATGCAGAAAATTATTTCTTTAACCTCCAGGGTGTACTATGCCTAATCTTCACTCTTGGCTAAATTACTGCACTTTGCATAGAGAAAAGAACCTACTCCTTTTGCTTCTTTCCCTTTTTTTCTTTGGTGATCTCAAGTTTATCATACTCTTGCCTTTTTTTTTTTTTTTTAAGATTTTATTTATTTATTCATTTATCCCCCCCTTCCTGCTTGTGCTCGCTGGGTCAGCTAACCACGCCGTGCGGGCGGGCTTGCCTTCACCAGGAGGCCTCGGGAACCGAACCTGGGGCCTCCCATATGGTAAATGGGAGCCCTACTGATTGAGCCACAGCCGCTTCCCAATACCCTTGCCTTTTAGTAGCCAACTTCTAATCACAGAATTATATGCTTGTCCCTACCATACCTAATAAATGACAATGTATCTATGCCAAAGTTTGTCCTTATATTATCATTGGTAATCATGTTACAGCTTCTGGGTTTCTTTTCTAGAATCTCAAAAGAGAAGTAAGACTTTCCTTTTCCTTATTTTGATATAAACATCCTCAACCTTAGCTCCAAAAATCTATATTCATACCATAGACTTTCCTCACGTACTTGCCTGCTGTGAAGATTAACAAATATAGTATACTATTTGCCATAAAATTGGGAAGTAATAAAATCCAATTGGATACTCTTGCTTGAAATTTTGCAACCTAGCCATGTTTCTAGTGGTGTGGTCTGCTGGATTGATCTTGTATTGTATACCCTCTTGGATATTTAATGATAAATAATAAGCCAGTAAGAAGTATTCAAGCATTCAATTTGATAGCTTTGGAATGACTAGCTACTATATCCAGTGTGATTATAAAAATGGACTTGGGGGGTTTCAGTTTATCAAAAAGCTGCGAACTGTTCTTGTAACACTGTGGATTTTAATTGCTTATAATGCCTATCTAAAATGAGCCTATGAAAGTAATTTTGATATTTTCCCTTTTTCATGCAGGTATTTTTTTTTTAATAGATAAGGAGGGAAAAAACCTATGGCATTGTCAGAAGTCCCACATTCCACTTTATGAACCCTGAAGTAATGGATGTACAGAAGGTATATGCAGAAGCCTGTTATGGACTGTGAAGACATTCTGCATCAGTTGACTGTGAACTGAAGTATCATTTTCCCTCTCATCCTGGCACCTGGATAATATTAAATTTGAACCTTTGATTTGATTGATACATCTCAGCAGCAGGACATTTAGACACTTATGCCATAAAACCAAAATGAAATATTTTATATCACTGAACACAGCCCTGGAAGGTATAGGACTTAAAATCAAATCAAGTTAACATCAATTTTACAGTTATTTAAAAAGCAAACACACATGCACACATGCACACACATACACATAAACCGACTATAGAAGTGCCCCCACCCCTTTTTGTTTCATAGTGACATTTAATAAAAGCATAAAGTTTACCTAAAGAAGCTGAGGTGGCAGCTTTAAATGCAAATAAACAGGGACCTACTTACATATGCAAAAGAGGCACTCACAGGTGCAAGAAAGGTAATTGCTGGTGCAAAATATGCCATTACCTGTTTTACATGCGCAACTGCCTAATTTGTAAGGGCAACAAGCTGATTTTGTCTTCCTCTGCATAATTTTTATGCACAAATTAGTTGCTTTGGAAAATTTGGCACCCATATTTCTCTGTTCTTGGACCTAAAATGTATTATATATAGAAGATAATAGAAGTTTTACAGTCAGTCAATAAAATGCATTTGCTGTCTATTTTTTATTTGTACAAACTAAAACACAAAAAGTCTCCTCTGGAATATTATAGGGAGTATTATATTTTCTCTCCTTCCAACAAGGTTTTTTTTTTTTAGTATAGTGTGTTTCATTAGCACTCTAAAATTTGCTGTAGCCAGGTAGCAACTTGCTCGCATATTAGCTGAACTGAAGGCCCATCACAGCAGTGCATTATACATCGTCTTGGGAACAATTAAGGCATGCCATCCACACAGAACAGTTTTTAAGTGGGGAAAACATATTTAATGGTAGGGTTTTTGTGGCACCCAGAATGGAAATACAATGAAAACTATAGGGAATATGTACTTACCCTAACACTAAACAGGTTCCTTATAATTCACATACACACTCATGGGGATATGGTAGCCCATGTGTACATTCTAAGTGTTGCTAATGAAATGTTTATCATCTATGGCAGCCTAAGCAGAAGAGTGTAATCTGTGGCTATCTAAAGGGCAGCATGAACAACAGCAATAATGCAAAGTTAACATGCACATAATTATTGATCTCTATAGTAAAAAAGACTTATGAATAATATTCATATTTAAGGCTAGGAGCTAAAGTATCCTGGGGATCAGGCATCAGCAGCTTAGCGATTGATGCATTTGGACAGGTCAGACAATGCAAGTCTAAAAGCACCTAATTGATATAGAGAAATGTGTCAGGTGATTTGAGAGCTACCTTTATAATATAAAAAGACGACCAGATCCAATATCCATTTTTCTTTTTTTAATACTATACACATATGGTTCTACAGCAAGGGTGTTTTTCACTACTTTTATTTTAAGTGCTTATGGTAGGACAAATTAAAACACAGCATGTGTCCAGTTTAGCCAACGTGCTTTGGCAATATCTTTTTTGGCAATATCTTTTCCATCTTGTCTAAGAATACTTTTCAATGTAGATAGTGATCTTCTAAATGGACCATGTCTCTGAAAGTGTAGGAGACTGCCAAATGTACGGCAGAATTTCTGTCTTGAGAACAATAAATATTTCAAATATAAGGAAAATATATAATCTCAGCATCTCTCTGTGAAGTGCAAATGATGCAAATGACATCATCACTGATTAACCACTCTGCACATCAAAAAAGTTATCAATGGCCAATAAAACAGTAAGCTGTTTCTTGATAATCCACATTAATTATTCTGACCTTTTCCACAAGATGTGCAAGGCCATTTAAGAAGAATTAAATATTACTGAGTTACATAATTTCAAGCAACGGTGAACAGAAAAATATGCCACCAACTTCAATAGTCGATGAAGGCCAAATGAAATAAAATATTGTTTAACTGGATACACATATTCTCACTGAACTATGCATTACCTTTTCCATAATATTATTCTTTTTTAATGAAGGCAATTTCATATGTATAAATAAATATCATTTAATTTTTATAGCAATATATGATTTTTATGAAAAAATTTGCAAACCAAAGAAAATGTTCTTTGTGGAGCCACGTACACTAATTTTTAAATTGGAACACATGACCATCCTATAGAAATCTTTTCTACAAAAATATATACCTGCTATGGAAAATAATGAGTTGGTTTTATTATATATAAAAGGCAGCTGGGAATGATATAGGGATAATAAGATTGAAGGAAAAATAGAAGGGAAGCCCTTAACAAAACAAGAATTGATTTTGAGAGGATCAATATATGTTTGCATATAAAAATTACACCTAGGTTGGAAAATACAATGAAAGTGCTGAAATCCGGAAATCATTCATGGAAAATGAACCCTTGAGAATAAAGGGCACAAACTGGACACTTAAATAAAATAGTGCAAAGTTGTTTCTGAAAATATTGATTTTGAGTCAATAAAACTAAGAGAATTGTCTCCAAACTTATATTCTTTGTCATTTTTCTACTTTGGCCTTCTCTCACATCAAGTGGAATTTCAAGTCTCTCACTTGTTGATTCTCTGGGCTTGAACTGTTTGTGTGTTTCATGCTCTGGGGGCTCAGAGAATAAGGAATCATTATTTAGGGAAGAAAATCAGCCTAACCAGAGAGCATTATCCAAACGGAGAGGAAAGCAGGTTCTTCTTTCAAATATATAAGCAACTTGACAGGAAGAAGAAAGACAATTCTAAGAAAGAAAATGAGCTCAGAAATTCATGATCTTCAGGTTTATATGTATGTATCTCGCATCCTATCTCTATTGACTGGGTATGTTCCCCTTGAGCATGTGATTATTTCTTTTTATTAGATCTAAGGACTTTCGTAAAGGAATTTTTCAAGCTACTAAATTAGATGATCAAAAGGAAAAGAATGCAAGCCACAAAAGTTAGCAGTAATTACTCAGGGAAGATAAGTGTGAGCTGTTATTGCCATCAACATCAACCTGATTGTGCATTAAGCAGAACCTTGTTTTCTGGAGAGTTTTAACTATAAAAACTACTCTGGATTCCCTCTTTTTAAATCTCTCATCACTTTGTACTTTTGTCATACACTTGTTTTATTCCACTTTGTGTAACTGTGTCCATGTACTTAATTTTCTTCCACTGGTTATAAACTCCTTGGAGAGTTCATTCTTCCCCCAAAGTATATATTTCAGCATCTCAGTAAATATTTTTTGAAATAAAATGAATCCACTTTATCAAAAAACATTTACTGAATGTCTATACATCTTATATGTAGAAGTCAATATATGCTATGGGCTGAGGAAAGAAAAGAACATTTGAAAGTTTTAAACTCTAGTTTTGTGGGCAAGTATGCATAAAAAAGAGATTAACATCAATAGGAGAAAGCATTTGCTAAATATATAATGGGATTGTTAGGAGGTATAGAATCTACCAGGAGCAAGTCATTCCTCAGGGTTGGGAAAGGTAAAGAAAGTATGTCACTCTGGACCTTTGCTATTGCTCCTGAGGAGCAAACCAAATTGTGGGATCTTTGAGTGGAATTCAACACCATTGGTTCTGTTTACCTCATGAATTTCTAAATATCAATGCTAGTTTAAGGACAGACAGATTTATTTACAGAAATTACTCTGATGGTTACTTTCATGTGTCAGCTTGGCTAAGTTATGGTGTCCACTTGTTTGGTCAAGCAAGCACTGGCCTGATTATTACTGTGAGGGTATTTAAATGGATTTGCATCTATAATCAGTTATATGCAGGTTGCATCTGCAGCTGATTGCATCTACAATCAATGAAGGAGAATGCCTTCAGCAATGTGGGGACTTTCTTCATTCAATCTGTTGGAGGTCTTAAAAGCCAGAACTGAGGATTTCAGGAACCAGAAAGAAGAACGTCTGCCTCAACCTCAGTAAGTGAAAACCAAAAGCCTACAGAAATCAGAGAAGGAGACACATGGAGGGAGAGATCACCATGTTACAGAGGATTGACTGCATGCTACAGAGTCAGGGAGAAAGCAAGCCCTGCCAATACTTTGATGTTGGACAAATAGCTCCAAAACCGTAAGATAAGAAATTCCAGTCATTTAAGCCAACCCGTTGTGTGGTATTTGTTATAGTGGCCCTGGCAAACTAAGACAATTACTATATGAAAAATGTACTTACAGTATTCAACATAATGTAAAGTAGGATGTAACTATAGCAAACACCCTTCTCCTTCATGGAAAGTCATTGAGAGAAGCAGAAGTTCAAGTCCTTAGTACCAGGAAAGCAGTGTCTCTTTCTTGCTTCATTTTGTTTGTTTTCTAAAGGAATAGAAGAAAGGGAAGATGGAAGAAGAGATGGAAGGAATGAAAATAAGTCATTGAGAATAATGTTTCTCAAGAGCATGGGGGATACTAGCATTTTTCTTACCACAGTTATGAACTCTACAACCCAGACTGAAATCCCTGAACTCAGGAAATGCATGTTCCAAGTCTCAAAAGCAATGAAGTATTTAAGATTTTCTGTTTTTCAAATTCAAAATTCATTAGAGTATGTTCAAGTCTATTGCTTCTGAGAAGCCACCTTTACCTATACCGTGTTGGAGTGCAAATATTGGTGTGGCCAGCTAGGAATGGATTTTATCATAGCAGGATAGTGCCTGCAAAGAACTAGAAACCAGGAATTCATCTGGGTTGTGGCAGATGCTTCCTCTAAAATTGTGATCAGAGGAGAGGAGGAAGCCCAGAAAGCAGAGTGTGGTATCTGTAGAGTAACTAAAGTTAGTGTTAGAGAGGTTCAGCAAGACCTAAGTCCTCATAGTTGGAGGGTAAAGCTGGATGACTAACAACTCAATTTTTATAAACTTTGAGCTGAGTGCTTAATTCATTTCTCCAATCATTTCTTTATCCAATCAATATTTAATGACTCTTCTGGGGATTTATGGATGAGGAAGAATGGACAATTTACAATGTATCATGGGTTGTAAAAGAAATTATTAAGTATAATGGAAACAAAGATAAAGGAGTATATAATTTTATCTCAGGGAGGACCCAGGGAATATTCCCAAAGAAATGACCTTTGAACTAGAACTCAAAGGATGTTGAGTGTTCACAGGAGGAAGAAAAGGGGTACATGAGAAAGCAATAAATAAAAGTTGAATTATTAGTTTTGCATATACTATTGAAATGTGGACTTCCCTACTGCCTAGTATTTGTGTGGACTTGTAGGGTTTTGTTTGGAAAACTAGACATGTGAGCATGCTTTGAGCCATTTAATGTTCTTAAATTTGTCATTATTTGTTAGGTAACATGTTAGAAAAATCACCTAAAGGTTCATGAGGAATTACATTGAGAATATCAAATTAATGGCAGATCTGATTGAAAATATATACTTCACAGAAACAGGTGTAATTGGGGAATAAACTGGGCAATGAAAGCTTTTATTTTGGCCCCTCATCCTACTCTCAATCTAGACCTTTGCATGGAATTAGAGTTTCATACAGATATGATCTTACAATGGGAACTTAATAAATATTTGAAGAGGCTAAAGTGATGACAACAATGATAAAGATGACCAAGACAAATATAATATTTTTATTACATATAGTATAATTTTAGAATCTTTATCATTCTTGCTTTTTTTATTCCTTCCACGTTAAAGAGGATGCCTCAATTCCTGATGGATCAGCTGTCCTTAGATGAATGAATTGTCAGAACTTTCTTCATATCCAAATCCACTCTACTGATCTAAATCCCCTCAGACACAAGTAGCCTTAGGAAAACCTAAACTCTGAGCTAATTGGGTTGTATTGTATATAAGTAATTCAGATGAGGTATTGAAAACAAGATTTTAGAGTTTACAGAGGATTCTAAAACTGGAGGCTGAGCAAATAATGAGGAACAAAACAATCAGACTCAAAAGGATTTGGATTGTATAAGTAATTGGATCAGCAGATGGCAAAGGCAGTTCAGTACAGGAAAATGTAAAACAGACTTGAAGCAAAAGAAACAAACTAGAGAATGTGTGCTAAATGGAACAATCATCCAGAATGCTGACCAGGAAATGGAAAGGAGGGGCTATGATAAAACATAAATCATGGCAACTCTTAACTAATGGCCAACTCTGTTCTTTCAAAATCCTATCAGAATTAATGTGCATACATGTTATCTATGGTGGGAATTTACCATACCCTATGGGAACTAACAGTATGCTTCAAATTTCAATCATTTCATCACACAATCTTAGAAGCACCTTTCAGAAATTCTCATGGTGCTACTTTTTTGTGCAGATTTTTTCATCTTTGTTTAGGATTTATGCTCATTATTCTATAATTACCCTTCTCAGACATTTCTGGGAAGACTCAGAACAACATTTTTAGGATATTTTACTAATTGCCCTATATTTCATTATGTCAGAAAATCCCCAGGAGGATCGAGGTATACCTCATAAGACCATCACTCCCATTTGCCCTGTGTCTGTAGCTATATTTACATTTTGGACGGGTGGGAGATCCATTGTTTGGTGAGGCTGGATTATATGCAGTGCATTAACAATTTTTTTGAGTGTGTGAGCATAAGAATGACTTGGGCAACTAGTTTAAAAATGGAAAGTCTCCAGCTGCCATCTCTAGAGACCGACTCCATACAACTGAGAAAGGGCCTAGCAACCAGCATCTTTATTGACCATCCCTGGTGATTCTGATCTTTGGGAGACATTGAAAAACACTGGGTAGCTAACTGAAAGAAGAAGTAGAAAGAACACCAAGTTCTAGTTCCTGCTTATCTAACTGATTAACTTGTTGACAACCATGCTGCTCAGGCCTTATGTTCTTTATATGGAAAATGAGCATATCTGTCCAGCATACCTGACAGAGGAGCAAACGAAATAATGTCTGAATCTAACTGCATACAAATATAAATGTAAGGTAAAATGCTTGCCACAGTGTAATTTGTGCTATTCCCATCCCACAATAACATGCTTTTAAATGGATGATTGAGGCAGCCATCCAGTCCCAGCCAGTGTCAGATTATCATTATCTATTGCCACAGGAATTCTCACCCATAGTTGATCTCTGCTACCAAAGAGGTACTGAAAGTAGTAGGTGTTTTCCTTTGTGTATTTTTTTAAAGAGCTAACAGAAGGTCACTAACTGTGTCCCCATGGTTCTGTTGCTCCCAGGGAGCCGAGTTTTGAATAGCAATCTCCAGTGTTTAGATTCAGTCTCAGTCTCTGGTCACTGATACTCAACTCCAGCTTTTGTTGTGAAGAATGAAAATAACTTCCACTGGCCTGACAAGCACATGATAATCACCTTTTCATCGTCTACCTCTGAGCTCCTTTACCCACCTGCAGGAAGTAAAACTGAAGTCTGTTTACAAATCATACCGAGTCTAGTGAACAAACTATCCTGTGAAATCAATTGATCTTGAGAATATGTAAAAATTCCCATAGTTCTTTTCTTACTGCAATTTTGTATTATCCAGGCAGTCACATCTAGAGTTTGTTACTTGGCTAAATTAAACAATGAAATGAGTAAATGAAAAGAGTATGAGTCAGCTAAACTGAGGCATCTGGAGACATTGTGTTTTAGGATGAGATATACCCTAAACATGGGAGAGTATGCATAGCTTCTTAGCACAGGTCTTGTCTCCACAGATCTCTCTTTGGAATGGTTTGTGAACATAGCTATCAAGTAATTAGCTCAGCAATAAGTTAGCTGTTGAAAATATTTTTTTCAGGTGCTTTTTTGTATTCATGATAGATACTCAAGACCAAAAATCAATCTCAATCAAAGCTGCAACTGAGTTTATCATAAATTATCATGAAAAGGTTTTCTACTGAGTAGATGGTTAATTACTATCTAATTTAAATAATTTTGCATATTAATGAGAAATGAATGAAAATCATTTTTAGATTTTTAACATCAGCTGAGAAACCCATGGAGATAATGGTTCCCTTTTAAGATGTGCGTGATCCCTGTTACTAAAGGAGACACCAATTTTTAAAAAATTTACCAACTTGTTTTAAATTGATTAATGGATTAATGTTTTGTCATTGATAAACTATATCCAAGTGAAACGCAACTTCATTATTTGACTCTGTAGCCCCTAGCTGCCTGCCAGGAAAGAAAAACGGAAAATAAATGAAAAGTTTGCTAAGGAAAAATACAACCTTGCACAGTCCTCCAAAATTTCTGGAGGCATACATTTGTATGTTTTTCATTCTGAATGAATGTTTATAACTTGTATCTTTTTGTCATGTGAGGTTTTATGCATACTTGTTTACAATTGATATTTAGATTTAGAATATACATATGGAACCTAAGTAGGTGTGTACTCTTAAAACTATTACTGCACTCTCCAATCTGAAAAAGTGACTGACAGTTGCCTCAGGCCCAGCCAGAAGTTGAACGTCACTTTTATAAAGTCTCACTGAAACCTTTCTTGGCATTGCAAACAAAGAATAATATTTTTTATACTCATTTAGGAAAAAAAGAATGTAAAGAAAAACCTACTTACCTCCTTTCAGTTTTCTTTTACCTTTGCCTCTTGTTTCATACTCAAAATTCCCCTATTTGATACACACTTTTAGGCTCTCTTTCTTTCCCTTTTTGGTCAAAATCTGCTATTAACCAATAATTCCGTGAATTCAATTGGCTCTAGCCAGTATTTATTGCAGACTAAAGCAGACCAGCCACGATGATACTTCTGAAACTGAAAACTTCATCCAGGGTGTGTAGTATATGACTTCTTATACTCCACACTCAACTTTACGAAACTGGCTAATCTGGTTATGTCGATACCATCTCAGTCTAAAGATGATTTCTAAAGACCTCAGATATGTAAGAATGTCCTAGCAGATAAGTTATTTGGCATTGTATTTTATCAGGAAGAGTCTGGATTAGACTGGACTCATGGAACTTAAATGGGGCATATAGGTGTCAGTATGATTAGAGAGTTCATGAAACACTTTTGGATTATTTAACTCAAGAGAAAAGGAAAAACTAGGAGAGCATTTTCTCTCAGGGCCTAAAGAACACATCTTTTACATTACAAAACTCCTCACAAGATTGGTCATGCCTAAAAAAGAAAGCGCTTAGATACTTTCACAGTTCCTCCCAGAGATGCCCCCTTCACTATTCATCTACTTTCATGGCCAGGACCTTCTTGGCCAGGAAGTACAAACACACGGGTGATAGACTCTAAAAGTGGCATTGACAATACATCTGAAAAAAGCTGGAAAAGAGGCAAGCCATTTTAAAGAGAAGTAAAAACCTTGATGCTTCCAATTGAGCCATATGCCAGGGTAACTCTCAGGATAAGAAATGACTATATTTTATATGCACAAAGTAGGATTTAAAAAAAATGAAATCAAGAGTGGCATTAGCATGAGCTGTCCACTCCCCCTCTTCTCCTTCTGGTCTCTTCCAGTCTCTTTTGCCAAGGAACTGAGAATGAATATTTGAGAGCCAAGGATATGGAAGAGAAGACAAAATAAAGCTGGAAGAATTCTGGCGAAATTACATGCTTAACATACTGCACCATTTCTTTAATATATTTAAATAGTCCTGTGTCATCAGTTGGTGGCTTTCCTTTTCGACAATTTGCGATATATTTTGTTTTTCCTTAATTAAGCTTCACATGCTGGAATTAATTACTTCTGGGTAGTTGAAATCTGGTGGTCTAATTTCAACTTCAGTTAATAGAACTCAGAGTCTACATTCACTTCTGAAATTACCAACCTTACCAGATCATATTTGTCTACATATATCGTCTAGATCACGAAAATATAGGGCAGCTTCAAGGTGCAATTATAAAATAACAAGATGGCTTTTCATGTGTGACTCCTAAGTCAATGTCACTATTCATAGAGAAACTTTACCATATGCAAAAGCTCTATATTATAGAATTGCATGTAAAATATAAAGGGTGGGCATGTACCTCAGAAAATATTCTAAACTATCCTCTCACCTAGTCATTAAAATGTGTCTGTATCAAAAGTTCATCTCTCAAAAAGATAATGTGAAATATTATCCATATGATAAGAAATTCAGTATGCTAACCTGGAAATGGTGTTGAAATATCTAAATGCCATTACCCAAAACCAAACATTTCAAGGATTAAAAAATTTAGTAATAAATCTAAGGCAAGAAATCAGCCAAAAGTCCACAGTATGAATCTAGAAGCCCAATTTTAGATAATAAGATATACACATATATAATAAATTGCTCCCACTTGCATGATAAGGTATTTAGGCGGGTGTTATCTTTGTTTTGCAGATGAATATATTAAGAGTCAGATATTAATTGAGGCACCATATTATCCTGTTGATAATTGGTCTTCAACCTGGGTCATCTCAATTCATAGACTGAGCTACTTCCATTTATACCACCAGGCCTCGTTATGAAAGTCGGAAAGGAAGAACTGGAGGCAAGACAGTGAATGCTGATCAAGTGAAAGTTTGCTTTTCTCCTTTCTAGACTTATTTTTTTTTCTATTTCAACCAGTTTTCTCCCCTGTCACTGGTATTTTCTTTCTCTGATCCATATAGATTGCTGGATTATTGATTGACATTATGGTATGAGTGCCTAACTTAATTTTAGCAGATAATATTTATATTCCTAATTAGGACCTAAATATTCTCCAGCTAGTTGAATATAGTACAAATTCTACATTTGAAAAACAGCATCACTTATCCCGGTTCCACCTTCTCCTTCTTTATTTAGCCTTTTAAAATACATTAGTTCATTCGACCCTGTAAAGCAGACACCGTTACTGTCTTTATTTTACAAAATGAGGAAATACAGACTCAGAGACCTCAAGTGACTTCCCTAAATGGTGAAGGCCAAGCTAGGATTTGAATTTAGGTCTGTTCAACTTCAGAGTCACACTCACTCCCCACTTCTGCACAAGGATTTACCCTACCCAGACTCAGTAAAACACAAGGTCTAAGCTTCCTCACTTCTGAGCTGTGCCACCTTGGGCAATATACTTAATGAGCTGAGACTTATTTTCCTCTTAATTTGTCAAGTAGGAATAGTGACCACAGAGATTATTTTTGAGTATTAAATAATGTTAGACGTGGCCATTTTTAGTACCATGCTGTTATTATCAGCAGCATTGGTCAAAGGAGAGTGGGTTGAGACACTGAAAACTCATAGAATGGCCTGGAGTTAAAATCAGGTGCTTACCAGACTGGCTCTTTCGGGGGTAGTCTTAAGATTGAGACCCTGTTGTGGAGGTATTTCCCCATCTAATGGGCGGTCTCGTTAGTGGTATAAGAACCAATCAATACAGCTTGAGCTTCCTCAGACAAGTAGACCTTATCACAGGTAAGGCTTCAGTCAGAAACTGCCATTTGCTTTTGTTCTAAGTAATTTTGATTATCATTGTCCCACTTTCTGCTTTGGAAATGAAATAGAATTTGGTACAGTGATAACCTATTCTTTTCAGCTCCATTCCTCCTTTTTTCCATATTATTTTACTGCCCTAGTGAACATATATGTATGTGTTTCTTTTCTCTTTTCTTTTCCTTTTTTAGTTCATGCACTGAGTTTCTTTAAATATACACTGATTAGCCTTGTCTCCTTGAAGCTAAATCTCTTTAGATAATCATGAGGCTTGATTTTAGCAAATGAAATAATAAAATTATTGTTTTACAGTTGTTAGGTTCTAAATGCTTTCATGTTTGTAAAATGTTCTTAGATTTATGTCAAACTAATAATCACTTAGTGAATTACTAAGTGAATTACTGCAAAAAACGTTTTTGATAACCAGGACTCACATAAATGTATTTTGCTTAGTTTTTAATAAATTTTAAATTGTAACACATATTTGATCCTTTTGGTTTAGAGATGACTATTCCTATTCAGGGAGAAAACTGCTACAGAAGTATTTTATTTTGCTATTTCTGATTTTGTCCTTTTTATCTGAATATATGGTATGTACAGTTCATTTTTTAGTGCAGTTATTCATCAGTGCCATATAAAACTTCTGTAAACATGTACCTTTTTGGTGTGAAGATTGTGAAATCAAAATAATCAACAGTAAACATCACAACTACAGCTGCAGTTTTAAATATTTTATAATTCAATCAAATTGTTTTAGTAGTAATGCATTTAAATGTTTTTATGGAATCCCCTCCAGACTTTTTAAAATGGTTACTCTATTCCAGGGTTTGCTATTTATAAAATTCATAAGGGATGACATTTTTTAATAATAGAGTATTTGACTTAGAGAGCAGTGTTTCTTTTCGTGTCTCAATATAATCTATAATCTGCTGGCTTAACTTTCAGAGGGACACAAATACAAATTACACTTTTATTAATGAACATATATACATCTGCTGTTGCTGCTGTAATTAAAATGACCCTAAGTGAGAAGTTTAAGCTGAGACATTTAGCATCTTTTCAAGTATTTGGATGAAGAAGCAATTTTACCCAAGGAGATAAGGTAGCACAGCAAAACCAGCTGTGAAAAATATGCTTATAAAAGACTTAAAGTAGAGGCCATGTATAATAGAGTATAATGTGGTATTTTAGGTCAGGTCTAGGTCTTGTTAGAGTTTAAATTGTTCTAAAAGTCATACAGGTTAGAGCTCTAGTATTACTGTTATAAACAGAGCTAATATTAATTGAAGTCTTACTATGTGCTATGCCGCAGACTAAAGCACTTTATAGCATTTATGAGATTATTTCCAGTTTTTCAGATGAGGAATCTAAGCCAAGTAGAGGTTAAGTACGCCAAATAGTAAATGTTGCAGTTGGAATCTGGGCAACCTGACCTCAGAACCTCAAGTTTAGTACTCACTTGTATTTAATACATGTACTTAACGCAACTAACAGACAGGCTTTGTTTCAGAGGCAAATGCTCTTAAACTTAAAACTTGAATATTTCAATAAAAGGTAATTTTTATATTTTAAAAAGTTGAAATTCTAATTTTCTTTAATGTGTGAAATTTATCTAAAATATTTAATTAAGCAATGGATATGTTGTATTTGACTTAAGAGAAAAGTAAAGTGACATTAACTGTTTTTGTTGGCATTTATAGGCACTTTAATAATTATTATTTTGGTTACATTTTATCATGACTTATTCAACTAACTGCTCTATTACAGATTCACATACACCCATTATTTGGCACTGTTAAAAAAAAAAAAAACCGTACTTTCCTCTTTAAGCTGAAAGAGGATGTAGAAACAACATTCTAAGGAAGTGTGAGAAGACAGAAAAATAAGGAATTAGATACCTGAGTCTTACTAAAGGCAGAAACACGTACAAATATAATTCTTACATCTACAATTTGGCATTCAAATACAATCCAGTTTGATATCCTAACATTCTATATGTCGCCCTGAATTATCACAAAAGTTAAAGAGTAGGGGGAAGAAAAAAAAAGGAAGGAGATGTAGCTCAGTGATTTGAGTGCCAGCTTCTCATGTACGAGGTCCCAGGTTCAGTCCCTAGTACTGCCTGAAAAATAAATAAATAAAATAAAGAGTGAGTACTATTTGTAGGTACAAATACTTATTCTAGTATTCAAATATCAGAATAAAAATATACTGAACAAATACTGAACAGCATAGAAAAGTTATAGTGCATCTAAAATCTTAGAGATATTTGGGTACAATATAATATGATCTAATGAGATAGCAAAATTTAAAGTCAGGGAGACATCTAGTTAGTCCACCAAGCTGCTTTCTTTGTTCAACTTCGATTCCCTATACTTTAGGTGGCAGATAAATTTTCACTTAAAAGAGAAGAATGAGTTATAGACATGTTGGGTGTAGTTCTACCAAATAAAAATAATTTACTAAAATAATCCTGGGACAATGAAACATTTGGAAAACTACATTTTCTAGCATGTATTACGAGGGAGGCAATGAGATAAGCACTTTTATAGATATATCATTTAACCTTCATATCATATCTATAAACTATTAATTTCAACCAGTTGATTTTTTACTCAGCAAACTCATGAGGTTCAATGATCTGTCTAAGGTCACATCACTGTAAATAAATTGTAGGGCCAGGATTGAATCCCAGGCCTCCTCACCCAAGGCCAGTGTGTTCTAGCTACCACTTGATAATCTTAAAATGTTCAAATGAATGTTCTTCCTGTTCTAAGCAATTTGTATGATGGAGTTTTTTAATACATTTATTTCCCCTGAATTTTCCAGTAGCTCAGAAGCTACTTAGCTGATATGAAACATTCCTGGGACAAAATCCACTGCTCTTTAGAAAAATTACTAATATCAAACCAAACCATTAATAACCTTTATACAAAATTTTTGGTGTACCTAAAATATGACCTTCCCAGCTCTTTTCTAAAATCCTCTCTGGTTCTGGATGGGGCTTTGCCCCTGAATTTATGGGCTTCTCTTGTCCTCTTCATCTGTTTTTCTCTCCAGTCTAGTTAATCACTTCACTCTACCCTCAAGTTTTAGTCTTTTCAATTGAAAACAAGATAATCTTCTTGAAAATTGTCCTTGCTTATCACTCTGATTGACTCTACCCCAAACTCCAAGCAATAAATGAGGCTTTTCATGCAGGTGTGTTTCTCTGAGACATTGCTGGACTATATCTCGGCATCCTCTCACTCAATGCATGATTCCAGGTGTCTGACTTATTTAGGTAAGTTACATCTTTGCCCACCTATAGACCTACACAAAAATTGCAGGTTTTTTTTTTTTTTTTTTCATGCAAAACCTTGACTAGTTCTTTTTCTGGCTTCATCCTTAATTCTTAATACAACTGGGAGATTAGAACCTGATTGAGAATTTGGTTGAAACTATATGCTGTGAATTTATGTCAACTAATGCTAGACATTAATAAACAATTTTTGAATCATCTTCATCTTGTTATGTAAGTCCAACTCTTTTAACAGGGTCTAGTAACACTTGTGTTTTAATTTGTTCATATATATAGTAAATATTTACTAAGGGCCTATTATGTGCCAGGTACTTTTCTAAAAAAGCAGACACTGTGTGTTTTTCCTGGTTGCTAAGACAAATACCATACAATGGGTTGGCTTAAAGAATGGGAATTTATTGGCTCACTGTTTTGAGGCTAGGAGAAGTTCAAAGGTGTGGCATCAGGAAGTTGATGCCTTTTCCCTGAAGTCTGTGGTGTTCTGGGGCTGCTGCTAACCATCCTTTGTCATTGGCTTTTCTGTCACATTGCAGTGTGCATGGAGATATCTTTTCCTTTCTCCTCAGTTCTGCCAACTTCTGGTTTCTTCTCCATGTGGCTTTCTCTTCCATGTCCAAGTTCCTTTGCTTGTAAGGACTTCAGCCATATTGGATTAAGACCCACCCTCATTCCGTTTGGGCACACCTTAACTAATAACATCTTTAAAGGTCCAAATTACAAAGGGATTCACACCCACAGGGACATGCATTGGGACCTGAGCTTGCCTTTTGTTGGGGGCATGAGTCAATCCCCAAGAATCACTGTCCTCCTAATGAGTAGCGCTGTGTCTTTTATGTACTAGGGCTTTGCCACTTGACTAGATTCTGACAAGTGCAGTAGTAACGTCCCCTGACCCTCTCTACAGTAATCATATGTTTTCAGAATTTGGTCCATTGGCCTATAATTAAATGTTCATAGAACCCCAAGTCATATCCATAACTGTATATGATTTTATCAGTGGAAAATATCCATGCTCTGTCAGGCATATGAGTTACGTTAATGAGCCTATCAAGTTTTTCTGGGTCTTGTATGTGTCACTTTTATTCCAAGTGTTTTTCTCTTCAATGTGCCTGGGCAATTTTTAAGATGAAAACAAAAGAGAAAATCTGCCTAGTAGTTATAAATGGATACACTTTGTGGGGCCAAGCAACCACTGACTACAGATGTGGATTAGTCAGAACGGGTTTCTGTGGCCATCAGAATGCATCAACACCCTCTGTGATGTCTGCATTGTTTGGCAGTACTTAACCTTTGCACATAATACAGAATCTTAGCTTAGGAACAGAATATTGAGTTGTGCAGGTTTCTTTACTGCAGTTTCTCAAGGCCATTAATATGCCAATATTAATTATGATTCCTCAAGAAAGGGATATAAAGTTTAGTGTTTTCCAAGTGTATTTGATCATAGAACTTTTCTTTTCTCAGAACATCTCTCAGGACAAGTCTACAGGAACATACAGCTTGAGAAACTCGGGAACACAGGGCAAAAAAAGAAGTGTATAAAATATAGAATCTAGAATACCGCTACGGATCTTAATACAAGTTATTGCTAATTTTACCATGAAGTAATAATAGCTACTATTCCTTGAGTGTTAATGTCATTATTTTCACATTTTACTGACGAGGAAACTGAGATGTAGAGAGTTTAAGTAGATTTCCCAAGTTTGTTCAGTTACGAAATGTTAAAAATAATAAATAAAAGCAAAACAAACAAAAGAAGAAAACTAGAAAGCCCCAGCCAGAGCTGTCTGATCCAAACCTGGCAGGTGTTACTCCAATCTGTCCAGCTCACTGGCTCTCCCTGGGCATTCAAGGCAATGAAATAGGGCTAGTCTGCAGTCTCCCTGCCACCGGGCCGTGACAGATTTAAAACCAAATCTTTGAGTTTTCATCTTAACATTGGATTACTCCTTGACTTGTAAAAGGGTGGCATCCTCTTAAGAGCTTTCTGATAAGTTTAAGTCACATACACTCCGCCCTTAGAGAAGGGAGTTGACTTTAAAAATTATGGTGGCAACACCAAGCACAGTCACCAGTATTTATTGAGCACCCACTGTGTGCTGGGTTGCATGACAGACATTTAAAAGCGCACACATATTACCTCATTTGATCGTCTCATCCATGCCTATAATGTTGGTAAAATTGTCATTATTTTACATATAAAGAAATAGACTCAGAGAAGTTAGACAAATGATCAAAAGTCAAATAATTAGTAAATGGAGGAGCCAAGGATCAAATCTGGATGTGATTGACTGCAAAGCCCACAGGCTCTTCCACTATCCACTTTGTCTCCAAAATCTACAGAGATAATCCTTCGATAAATTTCTCCCTGGGGCATAAATGGAGTGGGGTGTGAAAGTGCCTTAGATTGCCTTGCTCTATAATTTTACCTATTTCCAAAATGTGGGCATTGTGTTTTATTGCCATAATACGGGAAAGAATACAAAAGGGGAGTCAGTACCACAACCATCCGGATAGAATGCGCCTCTTCTCTTTATCAAACTCCAGAACTGACCTTCCTGTGTGCTGAAAAACAGCATGGAGAAAGGGTCTTATCTGGTGTTCTCACAGCTCTGGCGTTTAGGCAACCCTGTAAGAATAGCTAGGTACACGTTTTATAGAAAATAGCCAGCAATGGAGGCCCAAGAGGATTGTTTTTCTGCCCTCCTCCAAGGTTTTAAGTAGTGTGGGCTTAGTTTACTCATCAGGGTGATTATAAATGATTTGAAACTCCATACTCTGGAATACAAACTTTTACTTTTGTAAATTGACTCTATGGATGAAATATTTTTCTTCCCCATTCCTGTTGTTATGGTTTTATAGGATCAATAATTTTACATTTCACAAAGCTTCTAAGATGATCTGAATATAGATGATGGCAAGCAAAGGCTAAAGATTCAAATGAGACTGTTCAGGTCAATAATTTAACACTTTCAAAAAATGTGTAATATCAATTCTCACACATCTCTAAGATAGATCTCATCATTAAAAATCTATTAAGAGTTAGAAGGAATTTGCTAAACAAATTATTAATATTTCAGGGCACTGCTAAATAGCAAATTAAAACAAAGCTAAAATAGCACAGGAAAAATATAATTGATGATTAAAAATGAATTTCCGTTTCACATTGAGTTGTACCAATGGCTAAATATTTCTCAAATATTTCAGTTTGGAATCTTAATATTTTTTGCATCGTGAACTATATAGTAGTCTATAGTTTTTATCCAGTACTATTTAGCATCACATGTTTTCTCCTTTTAGGAAAAAAAACACACATATACCTTCATAGTGTCAATTTCTCTTGGTATACTTTTCTTCATAGATAGAAACCACCACAAATTACAGGAAAAGAATGAACACTTTTCTTTCACTTGGCAGCCACAGAAAGACACCTGATGACCAGTACTTAAGTTTATATTTGTATTTTGGTTTATCATATTAGGTGGATGTTCTACATTTGTAATAAAATGCTCCCTAAAATATGGAAAAGGACATAGTCCAAAAGAGTTTAAATAACAAGCTTTGTCAAAATTATAGCTTCACCAAAAATTATTTTGAAAAACTTTTCTTTGAACTCAGTCAAACATTTGGTTCAATGAACTAAAAACCTGTTAAGTCCAGTTTGGAAAAGACATGGTGGAATTAGTAATAATATGGTAGTTTGGTTGCTTCTACAGCATTTACTAAGATTAAATACTAAGCATTTTTGAAGGATTACTTATACATGCAGAAATAATTGAACTGAAGGTTTATTTTTAATGCTTTCATTCACCTATCCTTGTATGCATCCATCCATCAAATATTTTTTGATCATTATATTAAAGCATTGCAAGTTTCTTAGAGAGGAACTAGGACAAAATCATGATGATCTTCAAGAAATTTATAGATTAGTCAAGAGAATAGGGAAAGTCTAATTTCTGAATTTTGTCAGCCACGTAATTATAATGCTCCATAAAAAATAATGTGTGACAAAAGATGTGTCAATTGTAGGTCAAGCAGCACCTTTAAACATACTATGGGATGTGTGGATATCCTAATAAATAAGAGAAGAATCCTCCTTGAAGCCACATAAAATACATGGCTCCATTCTCTGGTCCTCCAACTCCTGATGTGCTTCCTGATTTCTGACTGTGGATTCTTCCTTAGGTTTGCCTTCCAGAGGTTCCTTGGAAATCTCTTAGCACTAGTTACCCATTGCCAGACTGCTTTTGATTACCTTGTTTGGTCTCTGCTAGCCCCTTCTTGGCCCAGAGCCCCCTGTCATACTAAGCATAACTCAGAAAAAGGACTCCAGGCCTTCTCCAGGAATTGAAGATAAAACAGTTACTTGTGCAGAGCAGGGCCCACTTGTTGGAGGAAGAATCTGACTTTGTTCTAAAAAGATATGACGAATATGAGTATCTTCAGATAGAAGCAGTGAGGAGCATATTCAAGGATGGAGGAAATACCATATTATCCCCATGAGAACAATTACAGAAGGAGGATTCTGGACACAGACTGTGAATTGAAGAGTCTATAGCTAGGTTTGGAGGGAGCTGAGGATGTTTGAAGTGTGGTGGCAGGCGCTATGCTAAGAAATGTGAGTTGGTTATTGAGCAGCAGAGATATGATGATACACGCTCTTGTAACAAGTAGTCTGTTACCAAGGAGCAAAGGGTGACTTGGAGTTAAGAGCTAGAGATAGGAGGCCAGAGTGATGGTCATCAGCGATGTTCCTACATAAATGGTGAGCAACCTGTGGACTGTTTAAGGAGAATGAAGCACTGAATAGGTAGTGTCCTCGATTGTAAAGTCCCTTCCACCCATGAGTTAGCAAAGCAGGGTAGAATACTAGGCTGTGCAGTCCCACTGTCTAATTTTCATGTTGGTACCACCACTACTATCTATGACCTTGGGTAAGTTAGTCCTGAAAGTCTATGGTTTATGTCATCTGAAAAATAGGATTAATTTTAGAATCTATTTCATCATGTTCATGTGACGTTTAAACAGAGTAGCGTATATGGAGCCCTTAGCTTAGGGCTTTGCACAGCTAAGATCTCAGTAAATGTTTGCCTGTACTGTTATTCGATATTTAGACATCGAGGTTCTGAATTCGTAATAGTAACAATAAATAAAAAGGAGGGTGGAGAGAATGTGTTTGGAAGGAAAAATAGTGTTAGGGTAGAATTCATAGGATTTGGAAACTAATTAAATGCAGATCAAAATGGGGCAGAGGAACAGGAGAAACTAACAAAAATACAGAATTTTAGGAATAGTAAACTAAGGAATTGGATTGCTTCTATTCAAAATGAGAGAGGGAGGCTCCCCCCACCCCAAGTGATTTTCCTGAATTTTCTTTTCTGAATTGTTAAAGTTTTTTTATACTTAAATTTATGAATTAAAAACGATATATTTTTAATGGAATTGTTTTTAATTGGTTTGCTTCTAATTTCAGGAAATACTGACATTTGAGCTTTTTCCATCTGACGTGAAAGTCTTAGACAAAAGTGGTCTTTTTCACAGGCCTATGGACACTAAACGAGCTTTCAGTACTTAGTGCAACAGCATAGACTAGTGGTGGGAAGGAAGATTGTAACCAGGAGACCTGGACACTATTTTTATCATATCCACGGCCCATTTCAGTCTTGAGCAGTATTAGAACAAAATTATCTATAGCTGTGGAAACAAACTATTTGATGAATAAAACCAATCAATCACTGTTTTAATAACATAAGACTTGTTTACTAATGACTAGGATAATTGAAACAAATACTTTATTTTTTTATTTTTACTATTTCAATAAGTAGATTCATAGCCATGATCACATATTCAAATATTTTTAAAAAAGATACTTCCTTTCCTCCGACTGAAAATGTTACCTATTCTAAAGAAGCCACATACTGGAAACTTTATTGGTTTTATATTTATCATGGGGATAATGGCATCATTTTCTTGCATTGAATTTCCTTATGCGGCCAGGTGCTATACATCAATCAACAAACATTTATGTGCATTCTAGACACTATAGAGAGAAACAAAATTTACTAAGACCCAGATCCTGAATTTAGAAGTTTATACTCAAACATGTACACAACTTACACAATATGGCCGAAAGAAGTAAGTGCTATATTAGGAGTCTAAAGAGCTATAGAGGCACAGAGGATGAAGGGATTAATTTAACTCCTTGGGGGAAAAAGTCTTTGCAGGACTCAGGACTCAGGATATTGCCCAGGACAGAGTAGATATTCAATAAAAATGTGATCTATAAATAGACACATTTCCCCAAAACTCTGTGGTTTAAAACAACTGCTATTTCATTATTTCGAATGCTTCTGTAGCTGGGGAATTTGAGAAGGTGCCCAGCTGGGTGGCTGTCGCCAGAGCTAGACCTAGAAGAGCCGAGAATGGAGCAGCTGGGATCTGGCTGGGCGTCTTGTCTCTCTCTCCATATATCTCAGGCCTCTCCTTGTGGGTGGGTTCAGGCTTCCCACAACATGGCAGCCTCAGGGCAGTCACGCTTCTTAGGAACCTTCCTGGGCAAGTAGTTAACAAAACAGAAACTTCATGGCCTTTTATGACTTAGCCTCAAAAGTCAATAACATCACTTCTGCTGGATCCTGTCAGTCAAAATAGCCACCAAGCCAGCTCATTTTTAAGGGAGGGCATGGGCATGGCCCTCATCTCTTGATGCGAGCAATGTCTAAGTCACATTTAAGAAGAGCATGATAGATGGGAGGCATTGATGTGGTTATTTGTAGGAAATAAGAGCTGCCAGAGTGAATTCAGTATTATATTTTAAGCCATGTGATGTAAGCTTGTTACATTAATTTTCCCTTTATTTATTTTTTAACAGAATGTGTTATGATACCAGAAAAAAAAGTAAGTGGATTTGGATTTAGAAGCATAGATTATTTATGAGCCCCTCAATTTCCATTCAGTTTTGTATAGTTTTTCTTCTAACTTTGTGTCATTTAATGTGTAAAATCCCCATTTAGACTGTATCTATAAGATTATGCTAAACATCTACAAATAAAACAATATGACTCATTGAGCCACTGTAATAACAAAACAAAACAAAAAAAACCCATCAAACTGATTGGTATTATATAGCCAAAACAAGCAAATTGAAACAAAGAAATACACATACACAACTCAAAAGCAAAGCAAAACAGAAACTTACCACATGTATAAATTACTTAAGTTTTCACTTAAGTTGCTTTTATACATTATAGAAGACAAGGCCTTATTTGACAAACAATTTATGCCAGATTTGATATTAGCAAGTGTTGTAGGAAGGGTACAACTAAATGGGTTCTGCTTTACTCAGCGTACAAAGAATCCATTGATTCCAAGAGATTTGTGAGGAACATGCTCTATTTTCAGACCAATACAATACCACTTTGGTGGGAGAGAAGAATAATTTATCACCTCTCTTTCATTTTGTATATGACCATATGAAAAGAGAAGCCAGTATATAAGCTGCAGTGCCCTAATGACTGCAAGTCTGGTGGTAATTGTCTTCTGGTCATGTGACCAAGGAATCCATTCAGTGGAAAATGTGAAAAAACAGATGTTTCAGTAACATCCTCTAATTTCTGGATCTTACTACTCACAAAGGAAATGTCAAGCACTACAATTTTTTATTAATGAGGGAGTAAGAGTACACATTTTCAAAGTGGGCTCCATGATACTCTTTGGATAATAAAAAATTATTTATTGATTAACCTATGTTTTGCTTTGGAAAATTGAGTACCACATTTAAAACTTTAAAGATTAAAAAAAATATATATATTCTATGATTTGATTAGAGTTTTAGGATAGGGAAGCCATCTGAAAAAAATATTTTGTCCCAGTTTGACCTGTATTGTTATAGATGTGTGAAAAGATGTTTATTATAAGAAATAATATTCTGAAAAATAGCATTGAAAAATAGCATGTAGATGTAGATACAGCTTTTAAATAAAACAGACATTTTTATTTGTCATTATTAAAACATTTAAATATTTGTGTTTAAGGTATAATGTTACTAGCAGAGTCTGAAGGCGGTTTGTTGTTGAGAAACTGGGCACTGATTTTACTTTCAAGAGGTTTTTTTGTTGTGATAAATACCTCATAGCATCAAAAGAAATAATAGCTGAACATCTATCTCTTCTGCTGCAAATACCATTTCAGTTCATTCATCTCCTTCATGTGTCCTGAGCTGCTAGACTCAGACCTGGCAAAAAACACTTCTTTCTTTTCCTGCAGTATTTCTTCCTTTGTTTTAGTTACCTCAATAACTCTTTCCCTTTGTTCTACTTTGGAAGGTACAACCATTAAAGAAGTTCAAAATTTAGATTTTCTGTTTGAGACCCAGAAAAATTTCTCAGCATTTTCTTTATAAGCACATGGGTGACCTCATTTATGAAATCCAGGCACAAAACTCTTAACATTTTAATTAAAAAATAAGCATCTGATACACTTCCCATGGCTTCAAGAGTATTCCTGATTATACACAATGCTGGATATAGAGAATTATGTAAAATATAGTTATAATGAAAACGTTTGATCTTGCTCATTCTATTGGTACTCCATCTTAATGCTGGATGAACATGGTGAGGAGAATACTTATATTTTTTCTTGTCCTTAACCATTCTATTTCTCAATATATGAATAAGAAGCCACATCCAAGTATGCTGAGTACTCAATGTACAGTTCAGCATATTCTTTATTTAAAACAGAAGGTAGGCATGAAGAAGCTTAGAGGAGTCAGGACATAACAGTTGCTTCTACCTGAGCTATCTGTGTTGTAAGATATCTTTTAGTTCATCCCAACTGCATTGTTATATCTAGCAATTGCAATTTCTAAGTTATTCTGTGATTAAATTAGTGGTTGAGCAGGTGTAGCTAAAAATGCCTTCAATCACTTTTGTGTTAATTTGAGAGAGAAGTTTTGTAAACCATTGAAATTTAATTTTAGAATCCCATTCAGGAAGCTGGAAAAAAGGAAGACAAACTGGAGATTTCAGTCTTGCTTTTACATCTAGTAACACAATTAGGGCTTTTTAACCAAAGGGAAGTGATAGATACAGAATGAAATTATGGCAATTCTAATATTTAGTAGATTAAAAGCTTTATATACATTATCAAACTACTCTCAATAATTCTGGGAAAAGGAGGGGAAATGGTATTTGCATTTTACACAAAAATCAGTGGCGGTATACTACTAAGGTGGGCAACATGGGAATCCCAGTGGGTTCCGTGTAATATTTTGGGTAATCTAAGCACCTCTTGAAATATATGTATATATATATATAAATAACATTTTTGCAAGCAAATACACATATATGCATATATATTTATATATCATTTTGCAAATGTTTGTATGTATTGTGAGAATTTTGATTTTTACCCATAATAAAAAAAAATAAAATAAAAAATAAAATAAATAAATAAATAAAAAAATTTAAAAAAAGAATATATGTATAATGAGAATATATATTTTTAATGAGAATATATACATATGCATGAGTGTTGTGTGCCTACAAATACACACATACACACACAGAATGAGAATAGCTTAGCTTTCCACCCGCCCCCCCCCGTTAACTTTCTCTTCCTCATCAATGTATTCTTTCAAGGCTTTATTTCATGTAAGCTTCCTGGAATGTGCTGTTTCTGTTCCCCATCTCATTTATTGCTTAATTGCCACGTTTTTCTTTATTTAAACTGGGTAATGTTAAGGGGTGGGGGCAATCTTACAGAACCTGAGCAGGCTGACTTGAGCTGAAGGAGATGTCATAGACGTCATGGTGAAGTCCTTCTTCATGACATTTCCCTAACTAACATAGCCCACCAAAAAGTGGCTACTGTATTATCAAATGGAGGTTTTAAATCATGCATAGTATTGGCTTTTGTCTTCTCTTTAGTTTTCCAGACTTTGTCACTAACCTCAACATTGAGCAAATAAAAGGATACCAGCTTTCCAAGAAAGCTTACACCAAATTATAAACATTACACTCTAATTTCTAGGATAATTTAATAATCTACAAACATTGGCATTATGTCATTACTCTCAAACTATTCTTAGGGTGGAAAATAACGAGTCGCAAAATTTGTACTTCAAAGCCAAGCCTTTCCTTCACGTGAACAATTTTCAAAAACGTCTTAGTCTTTGATGCAGACAGATTCATGAGCCACATAGTGCTAATTGTTAGAGCTTTTCCTGTCTGTTGAGATTATTCTACAGAATTAGGTTCATTTAGTAAAGTGGCTCAAAACAAAACTTAAAAACACAAGAGGGTTTTATATGATGGATGCCAAGGGAGTAGAAGCAGGAAGTTGTAATTAAAATAATTTTTCTCTATTACTAATAGTAATAAAATGTTTCTTTTTTATTAAGAGTTAAAAAAAAAAAAAAAGCTTGGAGATAGACAAATGTAAATTAAGACAAAATGATTGTAGTTTCATATAATATGTTGGTAAAAGTCTACCAAAGGGGATTATACATTATTTCTTATTTTTCTGTGATCATATTTTTGTTCTCATGCAACCACATGCACAAACACAGATATAAATACATCCACCGATATACAGAGACTTCACTGAAAATAGCCTAATATTCTGGTTTCAATGATTTTCAGTGGCATAGCTTTATAAAAACTTTATCCAATAGGAGTTCTAAAAGATATACTTTTAGAACCTCCACTCATTCCTATCAGATTTCCTTCTGCGTGGACTGGTTGGCATATTCCCTATCAGATATAGATGACAACATTTGTTTCACTTTTATTTCTTAACATCAAAATGGCTCAGATTTTCTTTGTCATTTATCTTTGGTATCAGTATCACTCAGTTTTCTCCATGCTGCCCCACCCCCTTTTTTTTTTTGAAAACCCCACAAAGGTTTTATTTAATTTCCCTTCCACCCCACCTCCCATCCAATGAATTCCTTAGAAGTCATGTCATGATGAATAACGGTAGTTTCCAGTAGAAAGATTCTGCCAATTCAACAAGGATTGGAATATTAAAGATTATGGATTGGAACATCCTTCAGATTTTATTTCTTCTGCATTTTATACACACACACACACACACAAAAGATTTTACTTATGTGTCATGACTTTATACAAAACATTCCAGCGAAAATGGGACTCATTTTACAGAAGCCTCATCCTGCTTACTATTGATGTTATTTCTCAATATTTTTTTCTCTCCTCGTTAGTATAGTGGTGAGTAAAAAGAAAAAAAATAAAATAAATAAAAAAAAAATAAAATAAAAATATTTTTTTCTCAACCTCCCTCAACCACAATTTAAACCTATGTCCTTATTAAATAGGGTTTGGATGACTTTCATCTCTATTTTCTACTTCTTCATATTTTCTGCGGCCCCCCTATCCAAAGATAACTACTGCAAAATGTTTCTAAAAGTCTTATGGTATTGGTCACCCTCTTGAACTGATGAAATAAGCAGGAAATATCTCCCACGTCCCGTTGCCTCTGAGGAAACACAATTCCTACTGATTGCCACTGAGAACAGATGAGTGGTCCTGGATATAGTAGATTATGTGCAATTACAAATGCCCTCTAAAAAATCAGACCACATGCTGCCCTTTTGAAGTACATTTAAATCTTCCTTAACAGACAGTGAACATTCTGGAGAACGCCTACCTTTATTTAGATCATTTGAAATGCATACCTGTAGCAATACATCTCAACATAGTATTTCTTTTCATCCCTGAAGCTCTGTCTTGGGAAGAGATCTAAGAAGTTTGCCTTTTAGAATAATTTCCAATACTATATCAAGTTTCCACTTAGGACTCATGTGCCTTCTGAATGGGATACCTACATACATATAATTTAAATATTCTTCATTTTATTATATTAGGAATGGCATGGAATGATCTTAGGCTACCAAATTTCTATATACTTAATACACTAAGGAAAAAACATCACATATTCTAATTCAGGGCTCAGGATGAAATTGGGGGCAGGGTAGTAAAAGAATCAGTGTCTTGCAGTGGTGGTTGGAGCATACCTAGGCAGAGGCATAGGTAGGTGTGGTGGTTTGGAGATATGCATACCAGAAAAACATGTTTTTAAACTTAATCCATTCCTGTGGGTATGAACCCATTTTAAGTAGAAACTTTTGATGAGGTTACTTCAGGTAAGTTGTGTTCCAACTCAATCAGGATGGGTCTTAATCCTATTACTGGAGTCCTTTATAAGCAGAGTGAAATTCAGACAGAGAGAAAGAAAGACACAGAGAGAGCAGACAGAAGCTGAATATCAGTGGAACCGGAAGAGAAAGGAGAGGCCAGGAAAGGTCGCCATGGACATTGCCATATGATGGAGGAGCCCAGACCAAGGACTACTGGCAGCCAGCCCCAGAATGCCTGTGTTTGGGAGGAAAGCATTGCCTTGATGATATCTTTATTGAACTTTTCCTAGCCTCAAAACTGTGAACCAATAAATTCCCATTGCATGGTATTTGCTTTAGCAATGAGGAAATTAAAACAGTAGGCAATGTTGCCAAACACATCTATCCAAAATCAAGACCACTAATAATTTTGCAGGGGTTAGTATGTTGCTGCTGCTCTAAATGTTTCAGTATCCTTTCCCAGTTAGGTTCATAACAAATCCTGTAGAAGCAGAAGTATCGATACTCTAGGAGAGTCCATCCATCACGCTTCTGAGAGTGCCAGAACAGGTGTCAGCTTGGAGAAGTTTGGATTCTACTACTGCAAGGATGACATCGCTTGGTTACTTCCTTCTGAGCAATCCATTAGGTAATATGCCAGACAAATCTCATCTCCCATAAACAGGGATTTAAAGAAAACAGGGAAATAATGTGGGTGTAAATGTGTTGTCTTAGTTGACAGGTCTTTTGAACACTAACACTAAAGCAGCGGTTCTTAAACTTTTTGTTCCACAGACCCCTTTGCCAGTCATGTGAAAACCACGGACCCCTTCTCAGAACGTAGTGGCAGATTTATGACACTCAACACCGGCATGTCTTTAAATTAAACTTTAAGATTATTCAAAATTATGTTTTATAACTTTCCATAATTTCAATACCTGATAACCTAACAGGGTTCCACATCTGTTCAAATGGTCATTTTCAGCAAACGTTTAGAAATTTAAGTTTTCCCAAGCATCATAAAACCATCTCCTGCCATCCTTACCAACCTTTTTGCAGGCAGTTATCCACAGCACTCAGAGCACACGTCAAAATAAAAATCACACTAAGTCTGCACTATACTGTGTATTATTTAATAAATATATTACACTCGCACCAACACATCCCCACAAGAATAATGTTTTTTTAATTTTTAAATCAAGCTCACAGACCCTCTGAAATCCATGGACCCCTGGTTAACAACCCCTGCACTAAAGTTTTACATTTTCAAACTGATGTGTATGTGTATTGTACCAGTCCTCAGTTCTGTCCTGCCTGCTAGTTTAGTCCAATCTACAATTTGGAATGATTCCTTCCATCCCAGGATGAAAGTCATTATGTGAATAATTTAAAAAGCTGGGCTCTACCCTACCAGTAACCTCTTTCCACCTGAAATAGCCTCATTTACCGATACTGTTGTGCTCCTGGCTGGCCCTTCACCCAATTTTTTGGTTCTTTTGCTGGCTCTCTGCCTATTGTGAGCCTGCCCCTTAAGCACTCACTTTGCTTGTTGAAATGTTTCCTGGCAATGTAAGTGTACTATTAAACGTGCATGCAGCTCCTCATCATGTTACTCCTTTATGTCAGTTATGTATCTTGATTTAGTCTTTTGTGTCCCAGAGAACAATTTTAGTCCTAATATTACACAAAAACTCTTCTCGAGCAAAACTGAATACGTGCAGCACCAGCTCACTTCCTGCCCAAAATGTTCTCTCCACTATACATCAAGGGGCAATCTTAGACCCTGACTTTCCCTCGTTCACCCTGCTTAGAAGTTTTATAACATTCATTGTCTAGGTTATTTTCAGAAGTTGCATATATACATATATTCAAATTGAATTATGTATTTCTTACATTACATTGTAAATACTTTGGGGAGGGAGACTGTGCTTTAGTATATGTGGCAATAATGTACACATGGTATTAGATATTTGAAAAATACATTTTTTTAAATTTGTAAATTGATCTGTTGAACTATTTTGCTTGAATTTTCTCTTTTAGAAAGGTTAGATTTCTGGTCCAAACTCTTGTAAATCTTCTGTTTCATATAATAGTTCCACAAAGGGACTCAGCTATTTTCCTTCTGTGTTACCATGCAATTTTTGGTTCGTACAGGTCTTGCTGTTTTTGTCTTAAGGGGCAAAAAGCATTTGCCCAGTCGACTTCTTTGTAGGAATAACTGAAAGGGCAATAATGTGGCACTTGTTAGTTTTTAAAAAATGCAATGAAGGGGGCTTTTAATTGTACAGGAAATTTAATTAGATTTAGGCTAATTAAATTCATTTTTTATATTAACATGTTCACAAATATTATTGCATCTCGTTAGATTTCATTCTTCTGGCCTTACTGAACAATATTCGGTAGTAGTTTCAGATTACAATAAGTTCATTATGAAGATAAGGTGGAATTAGTGTAGGAAGCTCAGCTGGTTGAAGGGGTCTGTACTTTAATTACTGCAGAGGGTGTGCATATTAATTACAACACAAGTGATATTTACTGTACCTCAGGAACATATGACAGGGTACAGATACTGACAGCACCAGCTAATAAACTCAGTATGATAATGAGGAGAAAAGACCATAAAAATAGAAGGAAATAAAATTATTCATAAAGTATATTGATCCCAAAGTAAAGACATTAAGCTCTGATGAAGGGCAACAAAAGGGAAGCTCCTCACTTTATCAAACAAATAACCAAAGTAGAGAAATGTTAGCAGGGAGACAGATTGTCATTATACTGGTCACATGATCACACTCCAGAGAGTACACAGGAGCCATAAATGGGAGATTTTTAATAAATCAGCAGAAAGCCATACTGTCACCTGCAGGAACCGAGGTCACAATGGCTAAGGACGGCTCCTTGGAGTGGAGAAGTCGGAAATTCTGCAGTGTAAACTGGAAGGAACTGTGTGCACACAAAATCAGGTTCAAGAGCCACTGTCCTCTCTGGAAAAGGGGTCACCTAAGAATGCTGTGATAATTCTCTCAGTAGCAACCCAAAGGCCATCACCCACTTTCCCTGTGGTTTGAAAGCACCAGCTAGGATTTTGGGATGGAGAAGGGGAACAAGAGGGGGTTGGTTGGAGAGTTTTTCCCAGGAAATGCTCAATTATGCCATGATCCTATCTAAATCCATATGTTTCTAAAGAAAGTTCAAATTTTGCCCAAGAGCGATTACATTTGAGGTTTTGTTTGTTTGTTTGGTTTCTGTATGGGCCCTCTAAAGGATTGATCATTTTTTACATTTATTTAGTCACTACCTTACATTTGCAAACCACCTCATTTAAGAAAACAAACAGATAAAATACTAATTCTTATTACATGTCAAATAGTTCTCATAGCCAGGTTTATGCTAAGTACTTGTTTGTGGGTGTATTACCCAAAACCTGCCACAGATTGGGCTCATAGTTCACTTATCATGGGAATAAAGTACATTATTTACTTATTTATTTAACCTATCATAGAATAGGAATAATAATGTCAATAAACTCTTGGAATTTCTTTAAGTGAGTTTTATGAAAAGAGCATTTTTGTGGGTATATGTATAATAGTGAATTTAACATATTTTGGATCTATGTGATATATACTTGGATATATGAACTTGTTGAGTCTACATATACTAGAATGCACAGTTCTGGTTAAGGCATCTGGAAAGAATAACAGTGAACCTAGAGAAAATGGATAAGAGGGTATACTAGGACACTGTATAATTAGAGCCTGCCCCTTGGTAACACTCATAGAGTTGTTCAGAGACAGACACGAAAAATAAAAACAAAAAAAGGGAGATTTTTCATTAGCTGAAATCTATAAAATCATGAACTGAAAGACAACTTACAAAAGGAAATCATGGAAAATCTCAGTTTCCAATTTGAGCAAGATAAATAAAATTCATTCAGACCCGAAGTGCTTTAACGTATGAATCCTGGGGCAGATATAAAGATAGACAGTCCTAGACACAATCATGAAGTAGAGAGTGCTGCTCCTATTTCTTCCTCTACCCTTTTCAGGGCATTCCTCCATTTAACCCTAATATTCCTGTGTTTTCATGCTAGCCTTGGTGAAGGGTTACTTGGTTAAGTGGTTACTTCTCAAATAGAGAACATTGCTTCATGTAAACAAATTAGGCTCACATGTTATTATGTGGCTATCAATGAAGTAATCATGTCTGAGCAGAAGGATCCTCCTGGAATTACTCAAATGTAATAAACCTTTATGAACTTGGCCCACATAAAATGCATAGGCCCACTTAGAACATGGGGTAAAGCAGGGGCAATACAAGTTTTATTATTGTTTTGTTGTGTACTGTTTCTTTCTCCACCATATATGTATGATATTATGAAGTTATGGCACTAAGGCTGTAGGAATAGATGGTATTTGGAACACGGTAGGTTGATGCACAATACATATTTGTTGGATAAATGAATAAACAAATGATTGGATGGTGAATGACTCCACCCCAGGTGGCATTTCTTCAGTCTTTGAAAATCACTGGCGGTGTTTCCGTGGTAACTGGTGAATTGGGTGCCGTCTATCACACTGGCAATGGGCTTTGTGTGCTAGCATTTCCTACATTGTGGTTCCCTGATCACAACGCCTCTGTCATCACCTGTGATGTAAATGCTGGCCAGAGCAGACTCCCGCTGTCCAGTGGCTGGCCCTCGTGCTTTGTATGAGTATAAAGGATACAGGTGATGATAGGAGATTGATGCTCTTGTGTTGAATTCTGGAACATGGACTTGTCTGCAGCTCACTAGTTGGGAAGTTCAGTTTTACGATAAATATAAATAGCTTTAGCTGACTTTCAATTATCAAGATGTTGATGTATGTTTTTTTTTTTCTTCAAAATATTCTGACACTTGGAAACAAGAACTGTTTAGGTGCATAGCAATCATATGTAAAAGCTGCTGGGAAAACAGATGGGAAACTCCACATCTATGACCTGAACAAATAAGATTGAGGTTAGGCTACTTAACGGCATTGAAGAATCAGAACTTTTGGCAAAATGGGTGGGGGGATATATTTAAAATTATACTGAGTGTAATTCTGATTTTCTGTTGCTGCTTTATGGGTTTCTGGTATGGGCCTACATCTCTTTGTCAAGGTATTTAATTTTTCCTCTTATTTTTTCTGGGTCCCCTCTCCAGTTTCCTGCTGCCCTTGTGCCATCGCATTGGCTCTTAGCTTCTTTCTTTTCCTTGCATAATTTACTTCAATGATCTAGAGTTTATTGCTCACCATTATAATTTGTCCTCCTCCCAGCTAATTTGGTTCTGATACTTATTTCTGCAAATGATGCTTTCTTTTCTTCACATTTTTTCTTAATAGCTAAATTTGGAATTTGGCTTTCTGGAACTGCTCTTCTCTTTTTCAGCAGAGTACTAACCAGACAAGGTTGAGTCTGCTGAAAAACTTTAGATTGGGAACATCTATTAATATATTTTTAAAATGAGAGGGCAGTTCTTAGCTTTCCTCATTTATGTCTTTTGTGAAAATGGGGAGACAAAGAAGGTTTGATGCAAACATTAAATAGACATGGATTCTGATGTTCAAACATGTCTGTAGAAAGCAGAGGACTTGGGTGTTAAAATATCAGTGAAAAGAAATGGCTTGTATCACATGAAGACTGAAATAACAGCCTACATCATCAAGTCAAGGATTTCTTCTTTTTTTAACATTTGGAATGAGTATATGGGAAAATCTTACATTATACTGTTTAAAATTAAATATATACGTTTAAACAAAACAAATGACCTTTAAAAATATACCACATTTGACCCAACGTGCTTTGTAATCTCTACAGTTAGAGGGAGTCACAACATCCTTGTTTCAACCATAAAGAAAATGTTGTTGATCTTCATTGCAGTGAAGCAAAACGTCCCCCCAAAGCGTTTGAACCTTAATGCATGGTTTAATTCCTTTAGGCACCTTAGGTTATGAGTAATTTTATAGATTAAAATTTTAGAAGGTTAAGTTTCAGGTATAAACAAATTTGTTTGCATATGTTGATAATTAGAAAAAAATATTTCATGAAAATCTGAGGAAGTGAGATTGAACAGATAATTAAAAATCCCAACATCCTAATCAATCAATAAATGATACGGTTATGACTGCTTTTGCCCATTCTGTTTCTTAGACTTTATAAATCTTCATAACTCCCTTTCTTCTTTTTAAGATGGTGCTGTACACTATTACCATAAGGTAAGAGTTATATTTAAGGTTTCCTCCAAGTGTTTGATTGTGCCTCTCCAAATTCTGTATTAAGATAATAATGCATTGAGCAACCTCAAAAATGCCTCATAGAAGATTATTAATAGTGACCAAGGAACAGAAAAGGCAACCCATGATGCAGAATTTGTGACTCTTAGAAACTGTCAAATTGATCAGCATCTCTAGGAAGCATTGAGACGAGTGAAAGTATAATGAATGAAGATGCCCTGGTTATAGTTTAACAATAACAAAAACCAAGGCAAAAATGTTTGATTTCATTTGGGAAGGATCATTTTATCAGTTACCTTTTCTGAAACAATCCCTACCCTCCGTCCCCTCATTCCTGTAACAATTAGTCGTTACTTACTGTTGCTTGCAATTTGTTGGCAGCCTCTAACTGCAATCTGTTGCTCTGTGACAGATCGATTCTTTCAGCGCACAAACTCATTCCTGAATTCAGCCAAAATGAAAAAAAATATATATATATATATGTGTATATATATATATATATATATATGTATATATGAAAAGAAAAAGTCCAATTCGTACTGCTCTGGCTAATGTGGCAGATCATTCTTTTAAAAGGATGCTCTTAACAGAGCCCATTAATCATCCCTGCATATATGTAAGGGGAGTGAACAACTCTAAGTGACCCCCTATGCAGAACAGGCTCAAAGGGGCCACATGTGTAGACTGTGGAATTGGAAGTATGTTCACTCACTATCGTCACTCTTCAAAGGAGACAATTTCAGTACAATATTTTAGTTAGAGAAGAGTAGTTGCTACTGAGCTTACTGAAGAGAATTTGTAGAAACCCTCTTGTTTATACCCACACACATGTAGATGTATACACACACCACTGAGTTTAAATAATCCCAGTAAGATTCATATTGCTCGGGTTTTTCAGCAAGAGAAATTATAGTTCTGTTGCAATCAATTTAACAGTCAGTGCTTTGGTGTAGCAAAATATAGGCTTCGTAGCCCTTCAAAATTTACGCAGTTTGTGTGTGTGTGTGTGTGTATATATATATGCACACACACATACATATATGCTGTATCTATTTTGAAGTGATACGTATGTTAAAATTTTTCCTCACTTAAAACCATGCTGCATAATTGATTGGAAGATTTACTCTCATCACAGTCTATTTTTGCAGCAAAGCAGAGGCTATTTGAGATGCCTGTGGATTTTTTTTTTTTTGAAACATTTTACTTTATTGCAAGGAAAGGAAAAACTAGACATTATTTGGCAAGATTCTTTTCATTGTTGTTTTGTTCTGAACAATGCTGAATTAGGTAAAATTACTGCATGGCAAGATAAAATATAAAAAGAATTTTCTCTATTAGTTTTTGTCACCACTGTTATCTGACTTATTGAGACATTTTTTGGTGAAACACACACTCATATATTCATTGACATTTGAAAAATGTAGCCCCTTGAGTGTGCCACTTTACAGACTCAGGGAACATCTTACTTCTAAACATTCCTATACAATACGGTCTCCTCCAGAGCAAGGCTTGGGTTGCAAGAGCTGCCAAATTAAGAAGAAAAATTGATTAGCTAGTGAGGAAGACACTGTTGAACAAAAAGGCAGGTGTTTTACTGCATTTTGAACATTGGTGGAATATCATCAACCTGTTGGCATGCATTTTCTCAAAGTATCAACTAGTTGATATTTTCATTCCTGTTTCCATTTCAAGTTTTTAAAGGGATCTTCTTGTTCGGCTTTCTGAAAATTACCGGGTCTCCTCACTCCAAAAGTAAAACAAGATAGTCATTCATGAGAAATTACTCTAATAGCTTGAGAAATACTTTTTTTAAAAAGTTTTCTAGGCACAATTTGGAAGGACACTGTAGATATTGCTTTTTGGTCATTATGCAACTTTATAAACGAATCCATGACAGCTGAGGCAGAATTGCAACAATATACCAATAAATAATACAAGCTATAAGGGCTAGTGAATAGCACTGGTAAGGGTAGGTTGCAAAAAGCATGCGTTTTGAGTCAAATTACTCTTCTCACCAAATCCTTTTATGAAGAAAAGGAAAAGTCCTTAAACATATAAGTATTGTAAAAATTTGGGACTGAAAAATGTTACCACAAGAAAACAAGGGAATAGAAAAGGACAGGTCTGTTATGCTTTGTTTTGCATTATTGCCTCCTTTGTAAGCATATATGATAATTTTTCTTCCAAAATTATTTTTAAAAATTACAATTAAATTTTTTTTTACCATTTTATAATGTTCACAGACCAAAGAAATCGAAAAACACTTTAAGTGGATACACGAATTAATTGAAACCTTACATGAGATTAAAGTCTACTTTTAGTATCATTTCATTGTACATGGACTCTCAAAACATTATCAAATTATGGGGATTTTACTAGATCTGTGAAACACACAGAAACAAATTCAAACATATTCCTTTGTTCTGGTAAATTACTACATGTGCCTCTAACTCCCTAGTATCTGATGTGCTATAAAAGGAGATATCTTTTTGCCCTCCTAGTGTGTTTTATTCACCATTTAAAAACACATTTGAAATATATTGTAATTGTGTGAGAAGTGATATAAATACATTTGGTGATTAATATTTATTTGATCAACTGAGATTACAACAACACAACTTCTAATTTGAAGCCACACAAGCTCCCTTTTCAGCAATCCTTCCTTTCAAAGTCTTTCATTTGCTGCATCACAGGCTGATCTTGGAAAGAGAACCTGTCAGATGTACTTTTCCCTACACTTTTTCCAACTTGAACTGTTGAAACCGCAGAGAGGGAATTTAGTCTTATTTCCAGGTATGCCATATTGAAACTTGTGAAATGTGTGAGGGGATGGAAAAAATCTTGAACTCTAGACCTATGAGTGATTCCTGAGAGCTTTGCCTGTTGAAACATGTTCCAAGGTGTGTGTATTCAAAGGCCTATATATACATTTTCTGCAATATATAATAGCCTCACACACAGACATTCTGGAAAAAAATCAGAGTGACTGTCAAGAAAACATCTTCCAATGTTAAATAAAGATCCTATTCTTGTTTTTTTTATTATTATTCCTATTGTTTTATTTCTATCCCCTGTGCTAGTGGTGTCCTTTGTGGCACTTCAGCTGTGATGAGATGGGCGGGCGAGCAGCTTCCTCCAGAACTGACGCCAGCTGGTTTGGAAGACTGGCAAACCCTCAACTCTCCCTCTATCTATTACATTAGAGATTGACTTTATTATCTGCTGTAGCTCCATGCTATGCCCAGTCTCCAAAGGCCCAGAATGCAGGTATATAAGATGGTCTTATTCACCATTGTTCTTATTTTGATATAGTCATAACTTCAGGATTTGCCTTTTAACAACAACTACAAAAAAGTGAGGGTCATCCACTTCTAATGCTGGAAACCCTGTGATAATCTGTTCCATGCATTCAAATGAAAATATGACTTCTTGGCAGAGAATAGCATTATAATGTAAAATCCCATATGCTGTTATACAGTATGTTGCAATCTGTTTTACTGCTGCCTCAATTCTAACGAGTGAATACTGCCAATAAAGCAATTGAAGATAACACTAATTGCTTATTTCTGTGATCCATAATTTTTATGGCTGCCTTATAGCTCTTTAGTCAAATAGATGCTTTTTGGCCTTTAAGATCTAGAACTCATGTACTGTAGCAATTGGAACTGGAAATGTACATGCTGGCCTGAGAGGCTTTTCTGTACTTGATGAAGAGGATGCAGCAGAAAAATGGAAAGGTGCAAAAGGAAAATAGTCTTAAATCAGCTCTAACAGGTAAATGCTAGATTTTATTAGTGTTTAAGTGACAAAAAATATGTGGGTGTTTATAAAACTAAATTAGACTGTTAAAGCTTTGTTTCCCATGTATTTCAGGGGCTGTTGAACACAAAGGTGACCATGGGAAACATGGTGGTGCATGAGCCAGCTGGATGCTGATGGAGGATCTAGGTTTTATCCTGGGCTTTGCCACATATTGACAGTGTGGCTGTGTGATCTTGAGCCAGTGAGTCAACACTTCTGAGTTTAGTTTCCTCCTAGAAATGCTGTGAAGACTGGATGCAAAAGCACTTTGTTAGCTGTAAAGGTTGTAACTGTCTTTGCCTGATCCTTGTTTGGGACCAACATGATATGCTTTCTCATGAAAAATCTTAGAGAAACCCAAAGTTGCACAGCAGGACTACAGTCAGGAATTTATCCAGTCCTTTGCCAGTCCAAGAGTAGTCTGGGGACCAGTATTATGGGCATCATCTGGGAGCTTGTGAGAAATGCAGGATCTCAGTCCGCAGCCCAGATCTATCCATCTGAATTTTCCTTTTATCAAAATCCCTAGGTGATTAGTATGCACTAAAGTTTGGGAAGCCCTGATGTTGTCCAACCCATCTCATAGATGAGAAAGTTGAGATTCAGCAAGCCTATGTGATTCACAAGAGCTAAGCCAGGATGAGAATGCAGGCCTTCTGACCCTGAGACTAACCCTGTGCTGTCTCCATCTATATATGGAGGGTTTAATTTTATCATGTGACAGAGTTCAGAAAACTTCATAGGTGCAAATACGGGCAACATATTTGTAGCTTTAATAGTTCATGTCAGAAAAATCCATCTGTTTCTGCTTTCTTTGGTCAGTGAAAATAAAAATCAAAGCAAACAATCAATACATTGTATTAATGAGCATTAATTGTGTGTAAAATGTGTCTAGAGTACCCATAGATTTGTATTCATGAAGGTAGGTGGGTACATTTTCAAATCCTCAAATTGAAGAATTTAAGATGCATACCTTTAAACCCAGACAAAGTGCATGGAGATCACAGGGACCTAGTATTCAATGTCTTCATTTGGACCCAGCTTTCCAGTTATAATGGTCTCTTTGGCAGAGAAAAGAGATTATGCTTACATATAAGTATTTATTTCTCCTATTCCAGGAGAAAAACATAGCACCCAAATAAAAGTCTCAAAGAATTTTACAAGCAATAGCTTAATAATCCCCTGAGAGATATATATACTACATAAGTAGCTATAAGAAATAACATTAGATCAGTTTCAGTATATATATAGTGTATATATACATACACACAATCTATACTAATATACTATACTACATTATTGGACACTTATGTTTTTTACATGTATTGTGTAAATGATCAACATACACATTATCACAGTATTGTGTATGGGATCAACATACCCATCATCTAATTGTCACCAAAACTCTATGGGGTACTATTATTATCCATTTGTAAATAAGCCTCAGGTTGAGAGAGATGGAAAACTTGCCCAAGGATACAGCAAACAAGATAAAACAGAGGGACAAACTCAGCAGTGATGACTTTAACTGTACCTTCCAAATTAATCTTGTGACTTGGGAGGAAGAATTTGAATCCTAATACCTTAAGTTCTGATATTCATTAGATCTCTTTCCTAGATGTGAACCTCCTCTACCATAATTTCCTTTAGTGAGGTTAGGATGATGGCGATCCTTTCCACCTTTTGTACGTAGCATGCAGAAATAACTGGGCCCTGTTCCTGAGGAAGCAGGAGTTGGGGGAGTCTGTGGCCAGGGAAGGAGCCGTAAACTGTTCCATTCTTCTCCACTTTTTGGAGAAGATACTGCTTCTCCAAAGATGCTAATTCTGGGTTCAACAGCTCTTACTGTCCAATACCGAGACTGACAACAAATAAGGGCTGTAACAAAATGCCAACATACTTGAGAATATTCTTAGTGGAATCAACTGTAAAAGCTTTCACGGGGAAATGAGAATTAAAGATGGAGGGGTAGGACACAGAACTATCCAAAATGGTTCTAGGTACAGCTGTGAGAGCTTTGTCACAGAAGGTACAGAGCTGAAAAGAAATGATCAAGAGAAAAAAAGGGAGCAAGAAGGAGAGAGAAGTGATATAGTAATTGCAGAGACAGTCTGAGTAAAATAGTGATTATTAGCTAAATGGCAAAATGACTGATCTGGAAAAAAGAAAAGAAACACACATGCTAACATATAATGTTCACCACTATTTTATGTGACACATCCAGCTTGATGCAAATAGCCCCTTGTGTAGAGTCTCTAAAGCTGTACCTTGCCAAATGCTAACTGTTAGTATATGCAGAAATCTTGTTATGAAAGGAATGATCAGAAAAATAAGCAATATCACAACCAGCTGTAACCTATTTCATTCAAGTAACTATCTTGCTATAAGAGACAAACCCTGATTATTTAAGTCCAACACTTTGTAACATTTTAAAGAAAAAAAAAAAAAAAGACCAGTTTTCCTTACACTGGTAGTTTTCCTTTATATTATCTGACTGGATTGTACATGTTCTTGCCGGTTTGACTACCTGATTTATTTTTAAATACTGGAGAAAAGATCAATTTAAATACCTCCAGCCTCTCAGCATGCTATCATTTGGGTATATTTCAGCATTTATGATACTTACCCTAAATTATCTTTTTAGAGAAAAGGAAAGAGTAGATTATCTATTAGATACACACAGAAAAAGGTAAAATTCTGATTTCTTAGAAGAAATCTCATGACATATGCAACCTATCAAGATAATAGAAATAGAACAACCCTCCCACCCTCCCCATTTGTATTTCTTTAAATCCTGGTATAATTCTTGAAACCCTCCACTTATTTTAGAAAAGGAATTCTAGCATTGTCTTCTTGTTGGTGCTCTGAACTGCATGATTTTTTTTTCCAATTATACCAAGGGGCATTTATTTCACCTTTTTGTGAAATTGGTAAGTTTCCTGAAGTTATTGTTCTATTATAATTGAACACATTAAGAATAGAGTGAAAAGAGGCCTAATATGGTATTATTTTATTACTATATGAAACTCCACTGTCAACTGAAAATACAGGAAAGACTCAGCACACAGATGGTTGAAAAGTGAAGGCTGAGGAAATTAGAGAGAAACAGAATCATTTCGCAGTCTATGGGCCTCAGTATTATTTTGTATGCATGCCTTTGAATTTGAAATTCAAATAAGGTATATATAGATGTAGATAGGCACATAATTGAAAACAATTTTTGATAAACAAGTAGGCCAGATATCCAAACAAGAAGATGCTGTTCTGCCCTCTTTCCATTTAATCACAGAAGTCCTTGTCTTACCTTATGTTATAGGAATGGAATTACAGGGATTAACGTGAACAAACTTAACCCTTTTTAACTTACCATCATGTAACGTTTCCAGCTTCCACGGCACAAGGATTCTGGGTAGTGCAGGGCGGGGAGGAGATTGGAGGGGCATAAAGGGAAGGAGGATGTTAGGGGAGAGGAATAATAGAAACCTTTTTAGTATATTGATGCAAAATGAAAAGTAATTCAGAAATGCAATTTAGTGATGACCTCTCCTCTGGGTGGCTGTGAAAAACAGCCTTGTTTTCTTTTATAAAGAAATGCTGGCATGCTTGACTTTAGTGAATCAAGAGAATTGTTTGGCAAATAGCAGTGATGGTGTGTGTCCTTGTCAGAGCACCTGCTGTACTCTCCCAGCAAACACCGGGGCCATGGCGTCTCTCCTCTAATGACACCTCATCAATCCGCTCCTATCAATGTCCCAGCCATGGAGGTGACTTCGAGTGCTCAGAAGCCTTAGAAAATGTCAACGTTTTGGGAGAAAAGGTCAGTCACAGCTTCCCCCCCACCTCCCCTGCCAAGCCACCGTGGGCCTGGCGTTCATTATCCTAATTAAATCCAGCAGCTGAACATCTTCTTATCTGTAGGGGAGGAGAGCAGGGGCATGATGCAATAGGATTGATTTGCATATCCAAAGTTAATTAGTGCGGAGGAGCAGGTGTACAGTAATAATAATTATCACACATGACAATCACCTGTGACCACTTCCCCGCGCCCCTTCCGGGATTCAGCACAGTGATTGCTGGCTGTTTTTTTTCCTTGCTTGATACCCATCCTGAGCTGTTTATGTCCTTGTGCCTCTCTTCACAAACCTGCTGTGAGTAGCTCGTCTGTTCCTTAACAGGCGCTGTATTTTTCTCTAAAGGTATATTTTCTCCCCTGTTTCATTTGGAGGGAGAGACTATTGTAAGGCAGCTATTTTCAATTTTGTTTGCTGAAGTTGTCACATCCTGGTAGAGCCTGGGTATTTATTTTTAGATTACATGTAAGTGGATAAGAAAAAAAGTGCTCAGGATCATAATTTGAAAATCCCACTTTGCATCATTTGAAGATTCTATCTTGAGCATATGCTGGAAAATCAGTCTGATCCAAAATAAACTTATTAGGCAGCAGGCACATGAAACCCAGTGACAATTTGATGTTTGTCACGAGATTGCCCATGCCAGTTTTAAGAGGGCAATGAGGGGCTGAATCTACAGCCCCAAATGCTCCCAGTCTGTAGACTGTGCAGTAAAATGCAGGCTGTTGACGCTCTCTGGACACAAACCTGGAGAAATTGAATAAGGTTTTGGTAGGTTGTTTAGGGTCTGGTAGGATCCAGGGTAAACAGACAGACATAGGAATGCTATAACAGTAGGAAGACTTCAGATCATAACCTGGAAGCAGTCAGTGCAACTCACAGCATAGTGTGATGGCTATCCTGTGCCTTCTTTACAGAAAGCTTAGATAGATTACACTCTTTGGATTTAGCTTGCACATAAATGCATAGGTTATGCATGTTTAAAAGTGTTTTCTCTGTCAAACTAGGGTAATTTTTTCAAATTAAGCCAGAAAGCATGCCCTGGAAAAGAGATGTGCTTTTACAGAAATGAATTATTGCTGCATGCTATACAGGAATTTAACACTCACAATGGTAGGCTAATAAGTAGGTAGGAACACAGTATTAAATACAAAGACGTTTTTGTGAGTAAAGAGGAAGCATTAATGTTAAATTAGCTATGAAACTGTGACTGTTTTGAATTTTTTTTTTCCATTTCGACTTTCGTCTACTTCACTTTTTTTTTTTGGTCAGGGAACAGGTTTGCCAATCAAGCCAAGTATAACAGGTAGCCCTCCCTTTCACACAGCTTTAATGATAACTGACAGAGATGGCAAAAGGCACTCAACCGCCTGCAGAATGCATTAAAAATTCAAAACTTTACTTATCAGTCTTTTATTAAAACTTTCTGTAATTGTGCAAAATTATTTCCCCACTGGGTTAGCTTTCAATATGGAGTACAATTATATTTCTGACACAAAAATAATTATAGTTAAAAAAATCTGAAAGAAAAAAGTATTTATTTTTTAAAGCCAAGTCCATCCATTTACATCTGTGAAGAGGTGTTGCAATGAAAAATTAAGCAGTTATTGAGCCAAAGCTCCAGGTTTGAACATTTAACTTTCAATACTAGACAGCTGGGTGGAGACCTAGCCTGTAGAAAGTTAAAGGAATTATGGCTGAGGGTTAAAGACTTTCTGGTTCTTTTCTGTTTACCAAGGAAATACTTTGCATGTGGTATCTTTAATCCATCAATGCTAATGTAAATGAAGTGGTAGGTCCAGTTACCTTCAAGCAGGATAAGTAGTGACTATTAGTAGTTGTGTTTGGGGGAATTATGTGGTTTTTCTGTATGTTTGATTTCTACTTAGGTTAAAACTTTTCATGCAAGAGCTGACAGCTCTGGGCAGCAGGCCCTGCCCATATAGAGCATCATTCAAATAATTCCTAAACCTCTATTTTGGTCATTTCATCATTATCTAAAATCCTATCAAGCAGTTTTCTAGAAAAAGAATTTCCGTATATAGATTCCACTAAAATATAGAGATGAACACATATTTATTTGGACATCTTTTATGTGTGCCACTGTAATTGAAACTCTGGGAAATATGGAGACATGACTCAGTATTTGAACTGGGGACACTCCAACAGTGGTGTCCAGAAAGCTGACAATACTATTCTTTGCTACATTTCACCCTGATGACACATTCTTCCTGAACACAAGGAATACCTGTTGGATAGTCATTAAGTACACAGCATGGTATCAAGTAGTTGCTTATAAATCCAAAGATGAGGGAGACTGTCCTTGCCCTCAACTAACACACAATCTAGTAGGAGATGTAGACATGGGAACACCAAACCATAATTCTAAACGAAAAATACCAGGTGTTTCTAAAATAGGGAAATGTAAAATGATCTATTTGGTTGTGGGAAAATACTAGAACTTCTCATTTTAAATTTCTCTTTTTATATTTAATGCATGTAGCATGAATATATAAACTGCGGACTTAAATTTAAATTCAAAATTTCATAACTCACTTGAGATCTAGCATCAGAATGGTAGTGGTCATACTGTTTAGGAGAGGTTTGGAAACTTTATGATATCGGATATACAACTAATGTATAATGTTTAACTTCTCTGAGAGTCTATATCTTATCTCCTTCTCACTCCCTCCTCTTCTTAAATAATAAGCATTTATTGAGGGATTATGGACCAGGAAATTTTCTAAGTAATGTGTGTATATTAATCCATTTGATACACACAACAACCTTATGAGAAAATACTATCATCCTCATTTTACACCTGAAGAAACTGAAGCAGAGACAGATTAAGTAACTTGCTCCAAAGGTGGATAAACTAAGATATGGTGGCCCAAGAGTCTGAAGGCTGTGCTAGAGAATTTCTAAAATAATTTTCAATTCTAAATTCATTGAGTTTCTTATAGTGGTACCAAAGGATCACTTAATTCACTGATTATTTTTTATTGAACACCTATTATGGGCCAGATATTGTTTTAGGTGTGGGTTATACCAAAATGAATTAAATCTCTTGGGAAGATAGCCATAAAATCATATAACTATGTGAACACAAAAAAGAAAGCATGAACTAGCCAGAAAGTGCCAGAGAAAGTGATATTTATTTAAGCACTGAAGTAAGAGTAGAGAATAACAGGTCAACAAAGGCAAGTGGAGGGATTAGAACAAAGAGGACAGCATTAGCTCAGAGCAAAGTGAAAGAAAGTGGTGTGCTTGGGTACTCAAAGTGGCTTACCAGGGGTGGAGGCCACGTTGTGTATGGGTGGGAATAATGGGAGACTGGAAACAAGACAGGAGCCAGAATCTAAGACTTATTTGTTGTGTGTGGATTTTACTTTGTAGTGGAATATGAGTTACTGAGAGACTTTAAGGGGTAGAATTATATGACCATATATGTATTTTAGAAGTTGTATAATGGCTCTGGTGTGGGCATTGAAGAGGAGTGATGTAAGCTGAGGGCCGAGAGTTCAGTTTCAAGAATATTAAAATTGTTAACTCATTCATGTGCTCATGAAATTCCATTCATCTGTTTATTTAATCTCTATTTGGTGTGCCTACTGTGTACTAGACACTGTTCTAGGTGCTTGAAATATATCAGTGAAGAAAACAGGCAAAACTCCTTGCCTGTAAGGTGCTTACCTTATAGCATAATTCATAATTCACATACATTGACAAGGAAGGGCTTGTTTAAGGGGGCAGTGGGGTTAGAGAGGAGGAGATGGCTTTGTGAGATATTTAAGAGGCAGAAGTACCAGGACAAGTAGTTAGGACTGAGTCATGGATTCTTGAAGGAAGATGAAAATTAACCCTTTAGAAACAGAACTAACTACTAAAAAAGGATTTTTATTATTCAAGAAATCTGGGAAAAGGTAGACCAAGAGATTTTATGGGCACTAGGGATAGAATGAGGAGGAGAAGGTGGCCACTGGGAACTTTCTTTGAGCCTTCAAGAGAATTCATGAGACTGATTATGAATTGCCCACTACTAACCTCTTTCCCATCGACCCCAGAGGTATACGAAATTAAGCTTCCTCTTGAAAGTTCTGATGTGACATTTGAGAGAGGAATGACCAGGACAGTGATAGTCCTAGAAGAGAGGCTTCCTGAGCCTGAAATCAGAGCATAGACAGGTTTTACACGTTGAGTTTAGATTTTCAAGTCTTATATAAAGTTCAACACTGTGATTGTCTTACCTCAAACAAGGTAAGAATCAGGCCCATCTATTGCAGGCTTTAGAGAATACTGTGTCAATTTTGTACATAAAAAGAAACAGCAAGTTTACCTGGGCATTTAAATCTCCCTGAACATTTTGCAACACATCTCAACAGGTGACTTCGCCACATGTGGTCTCCTTGACCTACCATGGTATATAAAGCTTTCTAGAAATAATAACCAACAAAGAGAGGCCAGGTTAGTGGGTAGTTAGAACATCAGCTCTTCAGGGTTCTTCAGGGCTCGGGTGTTGACTCATTTTGGGGCAGCCATGGGGTCAGGTTTTTTATTCTTATGTGCCCATTTGTCCATTGGGAGAAGGGAAAAAAAGTCTATTTGACTGCAATGGCAAATAGAAGTGCATAGAATTCTATTTTTATTGATGGCTTGAATAAGAAGCATAAGTGGTTTGGCTGAAAACATTTCTGAATAAGAGTCTTTTCAGAAATGGGAAATGATTGGCAGAGGTCCGGAAGGTAGGGATGCCATATACCTTGGCCCTGGCCATTATTCTTGGATTGCGTTGGAGCTGGCCAGGCTAGGGAGTACAGGAAAGGGAGATAAGCAGAGAGTTCCTTCTCCACTCTTGGTACCCTACTGCATGTTGCTGAAATAACTTTGACACCTTGGGGCTGTTAATACAAATTTAGAGAATGAATCAGCCTTGAGGAGATGAGTGATAAAATGCAAACAACAGAGAAAGAAAGGGTCTTTGTTTATTTTCCCTTTTCCTGGGGTATGGCTAGGCAGGTTAAACACCTGTGAGAAGAGGGTGCTTCAGGGATACCCTCATATTCAAATTGTTCCTGGGTGTCTTGGTGATAGCACTTCTCTCCTTGTGCGGTGATGAGTTGCCTTTTCATTACTGGCAAGGCTGGCAGCAAGGAGCAGGGCCTTCACCTGCAGGTGTTGCCATGGCAAAGGACACTTGGAATATATTCAGGCAACATTAAAACGCAAAAGCGATAATGAGAGTTGGGAGAAAATAGAAGCTTGATTCAAGGAGACATTTGAGTGGATCACTTTGCCTTTCTTACAATAGTTGCTGCCAGGCTGGAGATCAACCCTACCTTTTCCCTCCTAACTCCCAAGGCTTCCTGGGTCCTGTTAATCAGGTGTTTAAGCTGACTTTTTCTTTTAAACACAAGACTTATTATTAACCCTCTTAAATTGTTCTGCTCCTTGGAGACTTGGTTTGGTTTCTTAATCCAAACAGGATTAAGAAATTATGAATGAAAATTGGTTTATGGAACCTATAAAACAATTTTTTTTCCCTATTCAAAAGTCAGTCAGCAAAGTAGCTCATTTATCTGCTGCTCTGGATTTTTCTCTATCACCTTCTTTACCGTTCTTAAGGAAGTCAAGCCACATTTCTCCTATGTCACTTAAAGAGGCTTGCCTTTCACTTGATTTTCACATAGAATTAAATTTTCTCTTTTTCTCTCTTGTTTCCCCACTTCAACATTTTTTGCCTATTATTTGGAATAATCTGATTTATTCACTAAGATTGTCTAGAACTTGAATATATTTATGGTACTATTTCTTACAAATCATTATCTTCTAAACCAGAAAACTGTCAGTCTATCTGTCCATCCATCCATCATCCATTTTAGGAATTACCAGTTAAAGCCAATGCCAGATTGCCTTATATTACTCCGATTCACTGATTCACTTGATCTATGTAGTGATGGTTAATAATAATAATGCTAAACATATGATGACCGAATAACTACTTATATCAGAATCCTTGAAGGTGGGAACCAGGTTTTATTTGCTATTTCAGAGTTCCTCAGGGTTGAGGAACTGTGAGGTGGAGGTCCATAGGACAATAGGGAAGATGATGCCTTTACCATGGTAGACATTCAATACATGTTGGTTTTCTAAATTTCTTATGAGTTCTACAAGAAATGCACCATGCCTCCAGCTGCCCTTTTTTCTTTATCAGGGTGGATTGAAATATGAGACTTGGTTAGGCCCTAGGAATATGGGGATGAGTTGAGGCTAGGAACAATTGTCTGTGGGACTTTTCTTTATGTACTGTTTTGAACTGGTCAGGAGGGACCAAATAACTCTAGTGCTATTTCTGCTAGGAAACACGTTTGAAAATAGGACGGTGATTCTTAAAATGGAAGGGCTTGCAGAAAACTCTGTTGTGTACAGTGAGGCCCCATTGCTGGCAAGTGCCTGAGCTGGGAAGAACCACCTTCTGGATATTGGAGTTGCCCGAGTGTACCCTGGGGCATTTCATCTCATTTCTGTGCTCCCTGTAAAGCTGAAGAGAGAGTTTCTGTACGATCAATCTTCTCTTATGTGATCTGGGGTATGATTAACCCTGCTTGGCCTTCATCCTGAAAGTCAATTTAAGTAAACAAAGAACCTTCCTCAAGAAAGGTCAGCAGGAGGTTGCACCATAACATCTGTTCTAAACTAGAACCTGGAAAGGACTGATAGGCCCCGTGAAGAGAACTGTCATTTAAATGGATCAGGAGAGGAAAGGGCAGAAAGAGAAACGGAGTGGGCCTGGCACTGGAAATCTAGTTCTCATACATCTAGAGGTTAATATAGTTCCTAAGCTGGCGATGTGCGAAGAGAATAGCCTCTCCAGTGAGCACTCATGCTAGCACTAGTTGACGATGTGAAGGTCAGCATGGTAAAACTTGCCAAGCCTTTTTTCCTAGATACAATGTCTACCAGGAAGAAGTTATGCAAAATTTGGTCACAGATTTTCTTCATATTCAGATCAAATTTTGATCTGGTTGTACTGTCTAACCTACTCTCAACATGCCAACGCATCATGCATGAAGCTGAGGCGTGAGAGTGATTTACTACCCACCAAACATCTCCTTTATTCCACACTGTCCCAAAGTTCTTTGATGGGACAAAAAAAATTAACGCCAGAGTTGAATGAGTTACAGCCACTACTACCTAATTAAAATGATTTTGTGCCAGTTGCTTTTGTTGGGCTGGATCCACACATAATATAATTTTAATCCTGTTTATATATACTCTGGGGATAGATTTGAGATCAGCATTGCCATTTAAGTGAGGTTAATCAAGCATAGTGTATGCAGCTTTTGTTTCTCCATTGGATGTGAAAGGTGACCACTGCTGATAGGTTACCCAACTGGCCGCTCACTCTATTAACAAGAAAGAGGTGGTTTTCAGTGCCTGGTCATTAACCCAGCCTCAGCCCCAGCCCCTCTTTCTGCCTAGTCCTTGGAATGGTGCAGCTGTTGTCAGTCACAGAGGAGCACTCGAGTTATGAAGCGCTCTGCTTTGGCTGCGGGTACATGCCTTTACACAAGGGGAGGGAGAGGGAGAAAAAGGGGGAGAAAATACAATGCCCCTAAAAAACAAACACCGTTTTTTGTATGGCTGGTTCTGTTTATGTATATAAAATGGACATTATGGTAGCGTGAAAAAGACCCTCATAAAAATCCTTCTTGAAAACTATTGTTGCTGACAGCCGTGACCTCTGTGAGTCTGCATGTTTACCCATAATTCATAATTAACAAAGACATTAGAACTGCCACAGGAGAATTCTGGGCTTTATTTCTTTCTAACTGGGCAGTACTAATGCTGGAAGTGCTCCCAAATCAGTGATTTAACATTTCAGGAAATCTTGGAGAGGCAGCAGAAGCCTCCTTATATAGCTCATTCACTGGGACTTTGGTGATACAGATACGGCCGAGATAATTATTCAGCTCTCGTTATTGCTGTAGCTCTGCACCTGATCCCCGAGCCATTAGAGCACTCTGCAGGTTATTACAACTATCAAACATCAAGGTCTCTTTTCTAGTCTCTTGACTATGTGGTTATCATTTTACTTCTTTTAAATCCCCCATCTGCATAGAAAGCCTCTGTGTTTTTTACTGAGATCTGCTCTCAGCCTTTCCCCCACCCCCTTCTTTATTGCTCCCCAAATGAAGCCCTTTTCTTACCAGCACATTAGCATAAAAATATAAACCTCATGCTTCTCCACTTGTATTGTTTTTATACCCTCTCTCATGTTTGATGTCCTCTCTGTGGCTGTGTGCACCTACACCTTAATTTGGGTGGCAAATGAGTCAGTGGATGAGAATTCTCCTGAGCTCGAGGAAACCGTGATAATATAATTTCAGATGATGGGAGTTGTCAGTGCCCACGTTTAACCTTCCACTTAGTTGAAGACTCTCTTGCCTTTACTGTATCTTTCTACCTATTGCTACTGTATCTTAGAGTATACCAAAAAAATAGCAAACTCTAAGAGAACATAATGACAACTTGCAAAAAGGAGTTTAGTGTTGTGGGAGTATTTAACGGTTCATTACTTTAAAATCTCTTCACTAGAGACTGTGTCCCTTCTCGGAATTTAACATACAGCAGTCTTTTTGATGAAATATATTTTCGCTTTTGGTCACAATCTAGCCCTGTGATAAGTTTGCTTTTAATACTTTTCTAGACAAACTCTAAGATGATCAAAACCAGACAGCTCTGAATATTCTGGGCACCGTGTCAGCTATCTAGGGGCAGGCAGTCACTTATGATGATATATAAAGATAATACTATAAATTAAGATTCTGAAGCATTCCGCTGGGGATTGCATCTTAAGTGAAAGCATGTTGCTATTTCTGGATGTTTTACACAGCCTGACTCCCCTTAGAAATCTTCATTTTGTGTGCTCTCCACCAAACACCTGTAAAAAAGGCATTCCATCCGCTGCAGGCCTATCTGATGAAAAAGCTAATCCACAAGGGGTGAGGGGCAGTCACAGACAGTATGGTGGGTCTAAGCAACATATGGCTTCCCACTTAATATTGCTGCACAGTCGTCCCACACCATATTCCCTTAAATGGGCATTAACTATGTAGCTAAATCAGTAGAGTACAAGACATGAAATAAAGGCACTTTTGATTTACCAGAAAGACACAAAACATGATTTAATGGTGTTTATACATTGCATGTATGTGTGTACATTGTGTTACATGTAAAAAATGAAATACAAGAGAACTTTCAAGGATAGGTGGTGTTTTCATCAATGAGCAGCCAAAGTTACATAAATTATATGCTTTAATCAGTTCTCCATTGGCCTATATGGAGAAAATATCTGATTTTCCTGACTTGCAGAAGAGACTGATTCCTTGTAGGATCTCCTCCTGCCCCCTTCTGTTGAACAAAGGAGGTTTTACATGTTTTTAAAACCAGGTTCTCCTCCTTTGTTAACATAAAGGTACATGCGTATTTTCTTTCTGTGGAGCTAAGGAACATATACTTCAACACCAAATATATATCTATTAACACAGATTCATACAGGTCAACCATAAAAGTAAATCAATGTGTAGCATTTGTTGTGAATTAAGTTTCCTCAACAAGTGACAGCAAGATGAATGCTTCACTCTGAGAACTTCGCTAAACTACTGTTGAATCAGAACACCATCAGGGGTTCCCCATTTGCATGTACTTTCATTTTTTACTACTATATGCAATTGTTATTCCTTCATATGCAGTAACCCATTTTATATTAGAATATTTGATATAAAATATCCTGGCCCCCTTAATTTCTGAGAAATCTGAGACCCAGAGAAGTCAAATAACTTTCTTGAAGTCACACATCCACCTAGCTTGTGGCAGATTTTGGTTCTGGTCACATGATCGTCTTTCACTGCTCTTTCCAATATACTACATTGCTGTTCCAATTACTGACATCATCAAAGCAAGGAAAGGCACTTTAAGTTTTCTTTCTAGTGGCAGTGATGGCTTGTTCTTAGCCATCCATTCTCTCATTGGTGAGAAAAATGCATACATTTGCAAGATGGTGGGCCAGCAATATGGCAAAGGCCTTTTCTTTGTATGACAACCAACTGACCCCTGAAAGAATTGAACCCATGACCCCTTTCCTCATTAGCTCCATAAAAAGCTAACTAGCCCAGAACCAATTGTTACAAGTGAGCTACAGCACAAACCCACCATGTTATTCCTGTGGGATTAATTAGAGAGTTAAAACAATGCTTTCTCTTTGAAAGACATACAAAATTATATTGTTATATTCTTCTGGCTCCTGAACCTCTTGAAATTTTATGCAAAATTTTATGTAAGAGCTAGTATACATTGCTCTGGGGAGAGGGTTCCAAGTTTTTTAAGATTCTGAGAGAAAGAGAGAGAGAGAGAGAAATCCAAAATAGGTTAAAAGCAATTGTTCTATTTCATGCTTCAGTGGTTTGTGCTGATGTCATCACTGGTATTGGTCCTCCACCAGAAACACAGGAACTGCACATGCTTCACTAGACTTGAGGAACATTCATTCCTATTTTTCTTGAGAAAAAAGGAATAGAAAGTAAACATACACATCTGGCCCTTATAATTAACACTAAATCAATAAAGACTATTTTGGGGTATTATGACAATTTAGTTAGTGTTAATTTGAGTAGGAATGGATATCATCCAAATCCTGAATATTGACTTTTGTACACAAGAGGAAAAATAATTCTGTATCCTTGAGTGTGAGGCCATTATGGTATCCATAATAAGGAGAGTAGAAGAGAGAGGCAAAGAATAAAATACTAAAATATTTGACAGCGTCTTTAATTTATTTAGATATCATATAAAAATAAGTTGTCAGTAAGACCCCTCTAGTCATCAAGGGGTTAAAGCACTGTAAAGAAACTTCCATATGTACTTTGTTATCTATGAGCCAGATAGAGAGATGTCGTTCTACTGATATATTACATAAATCATGGTGCCAGCCAGAAAAACAACAGATGACCAATTTGTACAAAGCATTTTTTTCCTTATGTTACATTTATTTAAAATACATTAAATCGTTGTGCTAAAATTGAAGCAGCTGGCAGTCCAGGCAACCTTATAAGATTTGTGTTTTCTGGAACCAGGCCCATTCATTTGGAAAGGTGGATCCATTGGGCTAGTATATTTGCTTAGTCATATGCCAAGCCCTTGGGGAACACAGGTAGTCCAGAATTTACCATGGTTTCACTTTTGTTTTTGTCAGACATCTCCTGACAAATGGAAGTCAGATGGTTAATACCCATTTACTCCCAAGTGAAGTCACTAATTAACGGAGCCAAGACTCAACCCAAGGAAAAAGACTCATGTGGGATGGAATCAGAGAAAGCTGGCCATTTTCCAAGGGCCTCTTTTCCTATTTTATGAACATGACATTGATGTGACTCCTGGTTCATCTTGGGAATCAAAGTCATGGCTAGGTTGAGTGAGTTTGTATTAAACTGGTTCAAGCATAGACCTCTTTGGTTTGTGGAATTTTACTGTTTGCTGTTGTATTTTTCTAGCCCAGAACACTCACTAAATTCTTCATTAGACCAGTGACCCTCCCCATCCCAAGAGAGTAAGAATCACTATTAGGAGTTTTACATGTACTCACATAAATATGTTTTCCAGTGCCTATTATCAATTGCATTGGATAAACCAGGACTGGACAAGAGGAGCCCCTCTCCAGCAGTGCAGACTCACATTTCTGCAACTTTAGTGGAAAGCTTGAACTTTAGGGATGCAATGCTCTTAAGGAATTGTGGTAGAGTGAATGATACCTACATAAATTAGTCATTAAAATGAGGAGTTGTTGGAGTCAACAAATTTTCTTCCCTGTTGACCAATAATCACAAGATCAAAGGGATTTCTTCAAGAAGATGAATCTTTAAAATTGAACCCACCCAAAGTGATAGGATTCTATTTCAATCCAGCAACTATTTTTGAATGACTACTGTGTTCACAAAATGCAAAGAACATATATGGTGGATTTCTAAGGACATAGATACACTTTATTTCATAGGAGACTGCATTAGGACAATAAAACGGCATACAAAATAAAATTTGTTTTTCTCAGTTTATTATCTTTTTGGGGAGATGTGTATTTTGGGGAAGCATGCAAACAAAGTACAGTTCCAGACCCTAAATTGTTCCCAGTTGAATGTCAAAATATATATTATTATAGACAGAAATGACCATAACTGGTTGTAAAAGGGAGGGATTATGGAAAGTCATTATAAAGGAGATATGTGGAAGAGATAGGAATTGAAATGTCCTACATTGTACATAAAAATTAGATGCATGGGAATGGAGAAGCATTTGATGGTGCTGGCTGGCAATGAGACTTCTAGTAGGTTAAAAACACAACCACCAGGGTGAAAATGAGGCAAGTTTTATTTGTGAAAACTTAAAAAAACTGGTTAGTAGGAAAAAAAAAAAAAAAAAAAACTGGTTAGTGACTTTCCATACTAGAGAAGGACAAAGAAATCTTGGGAAAGAAAGAAATTGAAATTTGTACTCTTTTACAATTAAGGATGTGCTGCAAAGTAATGGGGCTGATCTCAAGGAATTGGAAACATTTTCACCAAAAGTAAGCTCTGGAAAGGGCAAAGGTGAAATGCTCAGCTGAGAATTAAGTGTTAGAGCTAGATCCAGTGGGTGCTAGAATACAGTTAGCAGGTACATAAATGGGAGCCCAGGACAAGAAAGTACCACCCAATACATGTCTTTGGTTGACTTTTAGAAGATTGGGATAACTTGGGGGTTCTTTCTTTTCAACTGTCTTTACAGATGCATGTTATTTTTATACTGTGAATCTGTTACAATATACATGTGATAGGATTAAAATGTTGCAGGATAAAGTAGAGCATATTTTACATGCTAATAAAATACTCAAAGTTAATAACCAGTAACTTTGTGGTAATAAAGCTATTTATCAGGGAAGCAGCTGTTGCTCAATCAGTAGGGCTCCTGTTTACCATATGGGAGGCCCCGGGTTCAGTTCCCGGGGCCTCCTGGTGAAGGCAAGCCCGCCCGCACGGCGTGGTTAGCTGACCCAGCGAGCACAAGCAGCAAGGGGGGGATAAATGAATAAATAAATTTAAAAAAAATCTTTAAAAAAAAATAAAATAAAAAATAAAGCTATTTATCAGACTCTAGGTTTTTCCCAATTGTATGTGTATCACATTTTGAAAATTATCAGGGCTTTAATAGCAAAAAGAAAAGATTTAGGTAGATTTCAGTCTTCTATAAAATGATCAAAATGTGGCCAAGCGTAAGAGTCTTTTTTTTTTTCTTTCTTTCTTCCTTTTTTTCCCCTTCCCTTCCCTTCCCACTCCCCTTCCCCTACCTTCTCTGAAACTGAGTTAGGGTTTGAATGCTTGAATTCTTGGGAGTTATTCTATTAAACAAAGGACCTGTATCTTTCTGTACCTTAAGATGTAAATTTTTGAGTAATTTATAATAAAATCAAGGATCTCTTATCTGAGTACATCAAGCATGGTCAAGGATAACAGTATAGTATAATGGTTCAGAATTCAGGCTTTGGGGTTGGAACTTGAATCCTGGCTACTTTGTTTACATGGTCTATAATTATAGTCAAGTTATGGAAATTCTTTGAGTCCCAGTTTTCTCATCTGCTAAATGGTTAATTTTAATAAATCATATATTGTAGAATTTTTCCAAGAATCAAATAAGGTAATATATGAAAAGCACTTCACATAATACCTAGAACATAAAAATCATACAGTAAATTGCATCTTTCATATGGCATTCACATCTGGCTTCAGGCCTAACTTTTCAGTTGAAGCTATTATGTTAGCCTGATCAGTGGAACATTCCAAAGACATTTTCTTGTCACCTTCTCCTTAAAAAATGATATACTAGACCTCAGACCTTAGAAAATAAATCCTATTTGATTATTGACTGCATCCTTGGGAAATAATTGTTTAAAATGTAGACTAAAGCTTGTTCTGCCTCTAGACTTATTGTATGTAATCCATCTCCTATTCCTTTTCAATAGGAGGGAGGAATTCAGTCTTGCTGAGCTAGACGCAACATTTCAGAAATACAGGGTGATAACTCCTACAAACTGTTTAGTGTGCACATGTGGTAGCTATTTTTTCCACCTGAAAATCTTAATATATATTTTTATTGCATGCAATCCATGTCCTATATACTAATTAGCTAAACTGGAGATCAAACAAGTCTCTTGGGTATAGAATATGCCCAAGTAATTAAATAAAGATTTATAAAATATAAAACAACTTCTCTCAGGTGACTAGAATAACCTGTCCTACAAATTGACCAAAGTTACTTACCTGATTGACCGTAACTGTTCTTGAAGATAAATCATAAACCCAAATTCTTTAAGTGGCGCTAGAGACTGAACCATTAGAGTCCATGGGAGCTGAGTGGCTAAAACCTCAAGCCATGCTTTAAAGGCAAAAGCTTTACACACACACAAAATTGCTGATTGTGTATTTAGCCAAAAGATTGTGGAAAATCATCACAGCTCCTTGGGTAGATATGTACATTGGCAAAAATGCTAAATACAGTTTACAGATATTTAGGGCTTTCTGATATTTAGTTTAGACAGTGCAATAGTGAGCTTTTATTTTTATTTTTTTCAATACTGAGCTTTAAAAAAAAGTAGTAGTCTACAGGTATGTTTATTTGACAACCTGACATGCTTCAACAAGAGGCCATTGGGGCCTTTTACATGGATAATGCCCATATTGAAATTCAGTTATCTCCAAACATACTTGTAGAGAGGGCATGGCATTCTTCAATTCCTCTGCCATTGTGGTCTATAACATGTCAACTCTTGTTCACACCCCAGATTTTATTTTTTTCACTCATCTCCATTTTGTTGTGTTTTCTATTCATGTTCTCCTAAGTAGAACTATATGCTTTTCAAATGTACCCTACCAAAAAAAAATAGCCATCTTTATAGTCATGCATAGGTGGTGACATTAACTCAAAACAAGAGATTTTGAAGCAGGAGCTAAAATATCCTGGCACTTCAACTGTACCCCAGGGTCTGGAATCCTAGACCCATCCTTAGTTTGCCTCACTATGATTAATTATTGTGGCCAAAATATTGTGTCAACTCACTCCCTGTTTGGGGACCTTGTGGGTAGCTGAACATGGGGAAAGTGGTTCAATAGAATTTCGATTGCATTGCTAATTATGTGCATATTTGCATTTCTCCTTGGGGAAAGGTTCTTAAAAATCTTTAGGGGACTGCTTTCCTTTGGTCATTTTGGTGGAGGACAGTTTTAGAGAAGGGGTTGAAAGCTGTAGGAAAATTGCTGATTTTATCCTTCCTTGGGCCTTTTCCACTGCCTGTCTTTAGCATCTTCACTTCATTGCCCACGTGTCACCTGTGCTTAGCCACGAGGCGATATATCCTCTTCCATTCCAAAAACATTGATCTAAGTCTCCCTCCTTCCATTTTTTAATAAATCTTAGTGAAGCAATATAACATTCCAGGTCAGTCCTGTAGTGTCGTTCTGGCCTCGCTGGAGCGGCTGTTGCAGAGCATGGAAACTTGCTGGCACAATATTGCAAAGTGACTCTGTGGGGGCTGGACGACTTCCAGCCAGCGATGAACCACGGCCAAGAAACGCCAATATGGATAATGCAAACAAGAGAGATTTGGGGCACATTTCGATTTAACCATCTGATTTAATTGACAGAATAAATGCACCTGTCAACGGGTAATATTCTTGTGATTAGTTTTGGCTGTGATGATGAGATGATGTTAAAAGAATGTCAGAACAACCTGTCCTGGGACTCTTACAGGCAGTTTCGAATGAGGGAAGGTCAGTTTTTAGCTAGTTCAAAGAAGCAGGATTATCCTCTTGTAACGTGAGGGTGTTTTATGGAGACAGTGAACGTTTTACTTGACGTTTTTCCCCTCTGTGCTCAGCCTTCACCACAAATCAGAACAAGTAGGGGATACAGGCACACAGAAGTAATTGGCTTTTGAATCAGTCTCTATGGCTACTGGGGATAGTACTCATTTGGAAATGGAAAACTGTAGGTATTAAGCCTAAGGCTGCACCCGACATTGCCTTCCCCCAAATTGTGGTTCTTTTCCTACTGGACTAAGCAATTTAAATAGAGTTTTAGTGGGGTGAATATTTTAAAAGGCCTTTAATTGTAGTTCCTTTTTCTTTAGAGGAATTGTGATTTATGATCTTAGATCAAGTATATTAATTCTCACTCATTCTCTCCTTAACTCTTTGTAACCTAACCCCGGTCTCTTCTCTGGAAATTGTGTTCCTGATGTTGCTGGCAACGTAATCAGCAATTCCAATAACATACTATTGACTGTCAATCTCTGACCTTCTGTGCTGCTTAACATTGTTGAACTTTTCTTCCTTTTTGAAATTGTCAGCCATGGCTTTCCAGAACGAGCCTTTCATTCATTCGTTCTTTTACCTCTCGGGTCTCTACTTCTCGGTCTTTTTCACGGGCCGGTTGTTCTCTTCTGCACTCCATGTAGCCATTCTCCAAAATCCTGGGCCTGGCCACCTTGTATTTTCTCCCCTGAGTTTTTCTTTTGAAGATTTCCCCCACTCCTATGGAATTCTTCCTAAGCCCCCCACAAATGCCTTCTAAATTTACCCATTGAGAACTACTCTATACCAAGTTCCTATTCCCATAATCAACGGCCTTGGGTTGTATTCCAGAGTGAATGAATCATCCTGACTTTTTCATTTCTATTGAATTAACCCTGGTACAGCTCCAACCTCTAAGTCATGAAGCTACATTTTTTTTTTAACTAGAAACCCCTTTGAGTACTCATGAAGGCTATAGAAATTTCTTCCCCCAGAAAAACGCTCATACAAACCTGTATTTGTGGGTGGTTCCTAAACTTTGAGTACTATTCATTAGCCTGTTGAGGATTCACTACCTCTGGATTAATAGCCCCTCTTCTGAATATCTTTAAATCCTTCCTTTATTTGTCCCCTGAGCCAGTAACCAAGTCCTGTAGGACAGTATTTCTCCAAGTCTAGAATATAAACCAAGAATCACCTGAATTGCCTCAACCTACCCTCCCTGTATCAGAATCTCCTTGGATGGCACTTGAAAATATGTGCTTTTAAAAACAGGTCAGCATAGTTTGAGATCCACTGCTTTGGACCATGTTTTTACAATACCTTCTCTCCCCCTTTTCCTTTCTGTTGCCAACTCCTTGCTGCAGCTTTCATACCTCTCATCCGGGCTGTTGTAATAATGGCTACCACATTCGAGTGCCTACTTGATGCCAGGTGCTTTGCACGCATTATCTCAATTAATGTTCACAACTCTCCAGGAGGTACACGATACCACTTCATTTGTCAGATATGGAAACTCAGTCTCAGAAAGGTCAAGTAAGTTCCTCAAGGTTACACAGCTAGTAAGTGGTTGTGCTGGAATTCAAATCTAGGGCTGCTGAGTTCCAAAGTTCAGATGCTTCTCCAGGGCACCCCGCTGCTTCTCATTGCTGTAGCCTCTCTGCCTTCTGTCTCTCTCCCCATCATTCTTTAGTTGCTTCCAGATAAATTTTACTCAAGACCATTTCTGCCAACCTCTGTAATAAATCATACCACCTTACTTTGTATTTGTTTTTCCTGTCCCTCCTTTAGACTGCAAGATCTTTAAGTTCATGGGCTGTGTCTGTCTTGACATAGAGAAAGAACCAAATATATATTTGTTAAATAGCTGTTTTTACCTTATTAGAAAACTTTAGGGATTTCCTATTGGCCACTGAGCCATTTCAAAATTCCTTAGTTAGGCATTAGGTTTTCCTTATTAAATTTGACAGTACCTTTCCTTACCTCCTCAGTTCTGACCTACATCTCCTATATGGTCAGGTTTACCTTGCCAAAAATACTCTTTACTTATCCAGCTTTTCTCCTTTTTTCCTGCTATTGTCTTGGTCAAAGATTTGTTTCTGCTCCATCTCTGTTATCAAATCCTACCAGTCCTTCAGGCCATAGCATACATATCACATTTCTAAGAAAAATTCCCTGCTCTTCACCAGGTCAGAATATGATTTATTTTCAGAACTCTAATGGCACTTTATATTGTCTTTAAGCTACTAGTTGTATTGTTTCTATCATAGATAGTTGTGTACATTTATAATTTTGCCTATTAAATTGTAAATCCAATTATGGCAGGGGTAAGGTCTTATGCACTTTTAGATCCACTGCATATATACAAGAGTACTTTGCATGTATGACATAAAACAACTTGTTAAATGTCACTTGTCACACATTCAGTATAAGAAAATTTTGTAAAATAGGATGTCTTAATTTTTCTGTTGCTGTGACAAATACCACAAAATGGGTGGACTTAAACAACGGGAATTTATCAGCTCATGGTTTCAGAGGCTAGAAGGTTTGCTTCCTCCCAGGGTCAGTAGTGTCGTGGCTGGCCAGAAATCCTTTGGCCTTTGGCTTTCCTGTCACCTGGATGTCCTCTCCTTTCTCTTCAGGGTTCTGTTGATTTCTGGCTTCCTATTCATCCCCATGGCTTTCTCATTATAAGGCCTCCAGTAATAGGATTACATCCATCCTGATTCAGTTGGTCACACCTTAACTAAAAATAACATCTTCAAAATGTCCCATTTACAATAGGTCCTCACCCATAGGAATGGGATTAAGACTGAGAACTTTTTTTTTCTTTCTGGGGCACATAATTCAACCTACCACATAAGATACATCTAAAAGGCTAATGTCTAAAAGGATTGGAGATAAATATGTATCTCCCACCAAGAATCCTAAGGACTTTTAACACTATACACAATTCTTGTTTTCGGGAAACATCCTTGTTATGCAGGGAGTAAGATGGGTATCTAAAATGTTTAAAAAATCGGTGGTATTATTGACACCAAGTTAATTACTGACAAATTCCTGTAATCATGGCTGCTTTTTCTCATGCAGATGATGCAAGATCAGCAGCAATAATGGCTCTGCAACCTTCTCCTGATTGGTATATCTAAACTTCACTGGGTGTCCAGGATCTCAGGATCCTGAGCTTTGGGATAATTTAGGATTCCTAAAGATGCCTCAGCAAACAGGCTCACAGGCAAACCACCAGTGATGATGGGAGTGGGTTTGGAGTGCAGACATCTCTGTGTTTCCCTGAATCTGGACTGATTCTGCTAACCAACTGTGAGGGGCAAATATGGTCCATTTTGCTTACTCTAAATGGATTTGAATCTGAGACCCCAGCATTAGAGGATATAATTATTTTTAAGATATGCTTTAGCAAAAGAAAAAGGGAATATGATTTAAGAAGCATGAGGAATATCTTAGGCGACCTTAGATGCAAACTGCTACTTTTCAGGAAAAGAACTAAACACTGGTATGTTCTCCTACCAATCTACAGAGAGGAGATGTGTGGGATTAACCCATCCAGCTATTGGATGACACTGCTACCTCGCAAGTTTTGCAGCTGAAAGTGCATTTATCTGGTTTTAAATAGGATGGAAGTTTCCCAATGACAGTAATCTGAAGTTTAACGTTTCTCTAAACAAATGGTAAGGAAAGGCGAGGGCTGACTGCAGATATTCCTGTTGGGGGCTAGCCTCATGCTTAAGGAATTGAAACCAGATATTGCAATAGCATACATTGCAGTCAGAAAGTGACTGAAACCAAGCAAGTCATGTGGTTGCCAGTTCTCCAACATCACCCTACCCTGACTGGGTGAATGGGTGAATGGTAGAGACCTGTAGGGAGCTCTGGGTGTAATCATTCACAAATGCACAAGTTTACCTGAGAGAACAAGACTGGAGACAATAATTTGGGAAAGTCTCGAGAACACAGATTACATATGTATGACAGGAACATGTAACATGGATATATTGCATTCAGGTTATTAGCACATAGGGGCTTCTCTTTTTTTTTCCTGGATGGCTGGATGAAGGTGATAATCTAGGTCAGAGGTCTATAAACATTTTCTGTAAAGGGCAAGAGAGTAAATATTTTAGGCTTTGCAGGTCACATAAATCTTTCCTCCTCTTTTTCTTCAAACATTTTCTCCTCTTCACCTTTTCTTTCTCCTCCTCCTCATCTTCTTTCTCCATGTCCTCCTCCTCCTCTTCTTTCTTCCTCTTTCCCTTTAAGAATGCCAATTCCTGATCACATTTCTAGGTCACAGTCTGTACAAACAGACCCTTGGCTTATTTGGCCTTTGAGTCATAGTTTCCTACCTCTGTTCTAGAAAATCAAATATTATAGTAAGTGAAGAGTTTCCATATAAGCTATAGATGGATTAATAATATTTGCAGAATTGAAATCTAGTAAAATACTTCTAAACTTATATAGGTCAACAAATTTTTATCTTTGATTATAGTTTAAAATCTAAAAACAGTTCATAACAAGTAATGAGAATTAATGTATCAATTTTAATTATAAAAAAGAATTTGACCGGTCTGTATCTCCATTGTAAATATCAGAAAACTTACTTTTTTTTTTTTTCAAATAGGGGAAGGGCCTCCAAAATTAAATTTACATTGATTTCATTAAAGATATAGAGACATACTTGTGTATTTGTTATATTAATTCACCACTGTCTTCAATCCCACACAAGACTTTCCTGGGGTTTCCAGTATTACTAGAGTGTCTGAGTTCAGTCATAGATTGTCTTCTAGTGATTCTATTCCTGAGCATATTCCACCCCTAATTCTAGTTCCTGTAGATTTACCACAAATCTCTCTGTTAAAATTATTTTGCATAATCTAAATGTATAAAGCATGGATGCTAAAATATAGAGTTGATAGTATTTGAATATTGATGTTACTGAGACAATAGTTTAAATAGGTATATACTCACTGGTTTTCCTTCATACTCTAGTCCAGAATACCCAAATATTGAGAATAGAGAGCAAAGATAGCTTGAAAATGTTTCTTCAAGTGGCTAATATACTTTGGGCCTTTTATTAGCAGGTCTTGTAGGAATTTTGAAAAATGAGGAATGAAGAACTAATAGCTAAAATAAGGGGTTGTAATTTCTTTGTTTTTAATATTCTTTTTAATGAATACATTACAAAAATAGGAGAATGTGGATATATGGTTTGATAGTTTCCCTTATAGGATTGTGCAACCTTCTAAATAATTTTCAACTGTCAATATGCTGGCTGCAGCAATATATAAGAGAAGGCATTGCCAACATGTCAGAATGAAAGGAATGGCCATTTTGAAATAAAATGGAGAAATTATGTCTTATATTTGGAGGTAGTCATCCCAAAATCCATGCAAAGGTCTCCTTTCCTCAAAAATTCATTACTTGTGAAGATACATTGTGAAGGGAATGGACCGTTCACTCAGCTATGGTCTGTACTGAGAAGCTATTACTACCATAGCCCTAATTTTATTTCACTGGACTGTGTATTGAGCAGACTCTGCTGTTTGTGATATTCATTCCTGAGAATATTGTTTCTATGCTAGAGATTCTCACCATACAATATGAAAACAATGAAACTTCTATAGAAAAATGTGTCTTAAGCAGTCAGAAAGGGCTGTTTCTAACGATTCATTCCCACGGCGGTGATCATTAGTCAGAATGGGGGCTGAATATGGAATGGTCTGTTTTTGAAAGTTATTTCCTAACCTCTGGCTCAGTGGACTTGGAATCAACTTTACCTTGAGATTAGCATAAACATGACTTTAGAGTAATGTAAAAGAGTGAAAAATCTTGGACCTTGTTTTCTGATTTATACAGTCAACAGGCTATTCCAGTCCCTCTGTACCCTGGTTCTTGACACAACATACCATGTTTCTCCTATACCCTATTTCTGCTGAGTTCCGATATAGTATCTTGACATTAGCTGACAAAGACATTGCACTTGATATTTCAGAGATATATTTGCATTTCCATAGAGGATTCTTAAAGAACTAGAACCTTTCTGGCTGAAGAAAATGAAAAGATAAGAGCCAAATGTACAAGCAGCAGGTTGATATTTTTGAAAGTATATGTACAATAATATGCACCCTGCAGATCACAATACCGTAGAGACTCCTTTCTCATTCTTTGCTTTTTCTATGCAAGATGCATGAGTTCATCATTTTACAGTACGCTGAAAAACTTGGAAGGTTCATATTTTTAAAATTAGGTAGTTCCTAGAATAATATATATCAAAGAAGAAAGGTATCCTTGAAAGAAACACATACCTTAATTACCCTGGCAACCTGTGTCTCATGTTTTGGCCTCTGTCATGGCCTAACTCCATCTCCAGAACATGCTGTGGGCTCATAGAGGACGACTTCTGTTTGGAGGCAAGAGCAAGCTGATGAGAGATGGACTTAAGGCAACTCTTCCAGATTGACTACTCAGCCAGGTGCAAGCTGCTCTTGCACTCAAAAGGAAGAAAAGAACAGTGTGTCTAAATTGATTCTGAGCTTGAAGCTTTCAACTAGGATATAAATCTGCCCTGTTCACCTTCCAAAAAGCTAATCCCAAATCAGTTTATGGGATTAGTGCAGTTACTCTGTAAAGCGCTTAATGGTACTTGAGGCATTTTCATGAGAACTGACTTGTGCTGGATCCTTTCTCCTATTTTATTCTACTCAGTAAGGCTCTTACTTCAACATCTTATAAGGTATAAAGAAAGGGGACTTGATGCCCCAAATATTAAAGGGAACCTTAGGCCTGTACCTCTGATATTACACATTTTTGACAACATCTTGTCAACTATACATGACCTTTTAATAGGCACCTATTTGTATGTGATGAAGGGCATAGCTTTTGCTTTATATTGTTATTTGAAGGAATGATCAATTTTTCACAAATGTTTAAAAATCCTTTCTGAATCATCAGTTTGCCAGGGCTTCAAGTCTTGACAGCCCCAATCATGGAAATAGTAAGCTTATCCAACAGAAGAAAATTCCAGTATAGCTTTTTCAATTTTCTACTTATCTCATCTTTATTCATTTTGCAAACAATGATCAGGTGTCCAGTGTGTGTCATATGCCACAGTGTGCACTGGGGATGAATGATCTGAAGTCTCTACCCTTGAGGAATGTCCAGTGACATTACCTCTTTCTTGAATGGGTCTCTGTTCTATTGCTTCATAGATTAAACAGATTCTTTAAATTTGGGCATGAAACTATTTGCTTTGAGATGCATGGAATTTTTTCCACTGATCTTTTTCATAAAATTGAGGTATGTTTCTGAATATAAAAAATTTATTCCATGGATAATTGAGTTAAAGATATTTGTCTATAGCATTCTAGTAATTTTCTTATAATCTATGTCTTGGGAACTTGAGCCCTTGCTTAAATGTTTCTTAAAAAAAAAAAAAATCACTTATTTAAAGGGTGCAAATGATCTCTCTTTACATTCCATCCCAGAATAAAGAAGGCATTTATTTCATGTCGAGGTATCCAATGAATCCAGAACCATAGATTTTCAAACCTTTTCTCTTCTTTCCTTTCCCTATGTTTATTAGAGTTGGACAATAACAGCACTCTCTTCAGGTCATTTAGGTGATTCTGTTTTAACGTGATGGAGTTTGCCCAGGTGGTTTTCTTTTTCTTTTTGAGATTCTATACTGTGTAAAATTATTTAGCTCCCCCATTGCCATTTCTGGAAATGCACACTGCTGTTTATCAAGTTTATTATCTAATTCCTTTAAATATATTTCAATATGCAGATAATTAGATCACAGTTGAATTGAAATTTTATCAGTTTTTAGACCATATTAAAATTTTTCATTATCTCAAGTGGTAAATGTATGTATTATTTATATCACTGTTTACACAGAATCAAGAAGTGAGGAGGCCATTCTGATGAATTAAAGTTGCATGATGGAGCTCCATGGCACATCTTGTGGTGGAATGACAGTCTTCCATTTAGGCAAGTACCATAAATTAAATTTTTTCTTTTTATTTTGAGGTACCGGACTGGGGACTGAACTTGGAACTTTGCATGTGGGAAGCCAACACTCAAGCACTGAGCCACATCTGCTCCCCTGAATTGGCTCTTTAGTTTGTTTTTCTTGTTGGTTGTTTTGTTTGTTTTTAAGAAGCACCAGGAACTGAACCTGGGACCTCCTGTATGGGAAGCTGGAGCCCAACTACTTGAGCCATATCTGCTCCCCATCTACATTAAATTAAATTACTAGAATAGAATAGAATAGAATAGAATAGAATAGGACAGGACCTTTTCAGGAAAGAAAAAAATACCTTCTTAAGAGACAAAATATGTTTGGAATAAATGAAAATGTATGTGATATTTATGGCTAGAAAATATATTATAAAAACATAAATCATTTTAGTGTGGATAAAACAAGTTAATCTTTTGTAATTAAGTATAACTTACAATATACATATGCTAAACCCCCAAAATCTAACATTTATAACTCAACTCAATGAATTTTCACAAATTGAACATATTCATGTAACTGTGATCAATGGATGAGAATTCCAATTGTTCAACATCCTTATCAATATTTGATGATGTTAATCCTTTTCATTTTAGCCATTCTGATATGTGTGTAATTTCCTGCCATTTTGGTTTTAATTGGCACTTCTGATAACCATTTTTTAACACCTTATCAGTTGCTTATTAGTCATGGGATAAACTCTTTTGTACAGTAATTCTTTAAATCTTTTGTCCATTTTTCTATTTTCTGTAATTTTCATATTGATCTATAACTGTGTATTCTGGATACAAATCTTTTGTCAGATCTATGTATTGCAAATATCTTTTCCTATTCCATGTCTGTCTTTTTTTCTTTTTTTTTTTTTTTTAGGAGGTACTGGGGATTGAACCTAGGACCTTGTACATGGGAAGCAGGTGCTCAACCACTGAGCTACATATACTCCCCTGTCCTTTTGATATTTGGTGTCTTTTGATGAAAAGTTCTTTAATTATGTTCAACTAAGTTGAACTTTTCCTTCATGGTTAGTGCTTTCTGCATCTGGTTTTCTTATAGAAACTTTACTGTTTTACACTTTCTATTTAGGTTAACAATCTCTTTGGAATTGATTTTTTAAAAATTCTGTGAGGTAGAGGTCAAAGTTAATTTTCTACATATGGATATTCAATTGATGAATTTTTTGCCACTGCATTGAAATGATATTTTTGTTGTAAACCAGTGAATATGAATATATTTTTGGATTCTCTGTTCTTTTCTGCTGTTCGCTGTTACTGTAATAATAATAAGTTTGCTTCCAACTGTCTATAACCTGACCCTTTGTGATTGGTCATATATACTGCATTTATGCTATTAATATATATTTTAGGTAATTGAGCAAATTATTTACTTTATGTAGGTACATATGCATTTCAGCAGAAGTTTTTCTTTTTGACAATTTGTTGCATAATACCATGGCCTATAGTTTTTTTAAACTTGTTCCTATTGAATATAGTTAGTTTTTCTTTATCCAAATATTTAAACTATCAAAAATTGGAAATGGGAAGCCTTTAAGATAGGTTACTTGTTCTTTGTAACATCAGTAGCACATATTTTTGATAGCTTCCTTCACATATTGAAATAACAAAAATTTCCAGGCATATTGTGGAAAATTTTCCTTTCCATGGTATTAGCTACTCTCCAAGGAATCTCTGTCTTTTAAGTTGAAATGAATATGGGAGAAAAATATGTGCACTGGGGTAAACATTATGTTATTTAACATGAGGATAAAGTGGAAATTGCCAGTTAATTTTTCTATTTGCGATTAAATTATTAGTTTTATTAAATGTAATATTTTCATTTCTTTCTAACTTTACTTTTGTTTCTTTTCTCATTCTAATGTAAATGTTTTAAAATCCATTTTCCTCCTGCTTGAGCTACCAGCTTTGCCTTTATATCATGCATGTCATTTTTATTACCTTTACTACACCATACCATGTTGTATATTACCAAACCATATGTTTACATTAAAATATTATAAAAACGTTTTTAAAGCAACTTAAAACTTTCACAAAAGTTGCAAGAATAATACAAAGAACTACAATATTATCTTTCACCCAGACATCCCCCCCCCACCTTTATTGGGGAAGTTAACAAAGTATTTTATTCCACAGGAAGGAAAATGACAACTCTGATATGAGAAACATATTAAAGAGTCTTAACAGATTGGTGATTGGAATAGTGTTTACACAGTGGAGAACCAGATATTTTATTTTCAGAATTTTATCAAGCATCTACTATGGTATTTGAGGCACAGGTGATACTTAAAACAGTAACCCTAGAGTCCTGTGGACATTGACATGAGTACCCACCAAGCAGCAAAACACTCGGGGCCTGGGGAAGAAGTTGCTTTTCTTTTCTTTTCTTTCTTTCTTTTTTTTTTCATTTATAGCGGCCAGGCCTAGGCATAGAGAAGCACTGACCTCTGGCTAGTCTTTCTATTGAGCAAAGAAAAGCAGTCTGGTTAGGCAGCAATTGGGTTGGCCAGCTGTACTGGGCCAGGGAAAAGGGATGGCTTTTGATTTTTCCTGTTTCAATCTATTTTACTTTCCTCAGAGAGGAACTTGGATTTGAGGCAGCATGAAAATTGGTAGAAATTATCAGAGCAAAGTGTCAGATATCACTGGCCCAGACGCCCTTTTAAAAAAAAAAAAAATTGTGCATTGTGTCAGTAGTACTCTGTATACCAGAAGGATCCTTTATAGAATAATACATTGCATCTAGTTGTCACATTTTTCTAATCTCCTTCAATATGGGATAGTTCCTCAGTCTTTCCTTGACTTTGATATTTTTGAAGATTACATGTCAGGTTTTTTTGTAAACTGTCCCTCAATTTGAGGTAGTTAAAATTAGTTACCTCCATATTTTACATTTTTTTTTTTGCCTGAATACCACAAAAATGATGCTCTGGTCTTAAATTTTCATATCTGGTAGCACATGATATTGGTTTATCCCATTACTGGTGATGTCAACATTGATCATTTAGTTAAGGTGGAGGCAGGAGATTGACTAAATTCATGTAGATTGATCAAATAAGAAAAATTGGATGACAATGGGAACCAAGTTTCTCACTGTTACAGAAAGGAGATACAAAAATGTTAAGAGAGGGAAAGTAGAAAGAAACCTCTTTGTTTTCAAATATGTAAATAAAGATATAAATATACATATGTATATATGGATGAAGTTATAAACATCCATATATTTATTTTTAGCTCTACACATTGAAAAGTCCTAGGAGCAATGACACATCACCTAGTTAGCAAAACTTGGTTTCTAAGTGCCGCTGTCTACTGAAAGGAATCAGGTACCTTGGAGAAATGGCTGATTCCAGGGCTGAGGAAGGGAAAGAAGAAGATGAGACTAAAATACGTTGTTCAACCAAAGAGGAAGCAGCTTCTTGAAAAACAAGACATTTCAAAAGAAAACAGGAGGCAGCTTAAAGAACCTCCTTTTGGCCAAATGTAGGACATTTTCAGCATGAAAATAAACTATTATAGAAACAGATTACACCCTATTTAATAAAACAGGAATTTATGAATCACAACCATGAAGTTTGATAATGAATAAAGAAGAGAAAGGCCTTTCTTACAGTAGACTGTCAACTCATCTTTTGTCAAATAGCTCAGGATTAGAAAAGCCAAATTTTCTCAAATAAAACATACCTGAAAATAAAAATTTAGAAATTTAAAACATAATCATAGTAGCAATCTTGAGTTTAATGGCTTTGAAACCATTTGATTAATAACACATAGGAGATTTGAATCATTTTTTAAATTATTAAATATATAGCATTTAAATTCTTTTAAACCTTGGGCCTAAAGAGTCAAATATTCTACTTGATAGGTCACACACACAACATGTATTTTTCAAAGAGAAGTTTCAAAAAATGATGGAGTTTAATTTTGTATCTTTATCAAAGATATGGATAAGGAAGCTGTGGAAAGATGTAGAATGAATATATATACACATACATGCACACACATATATATATATATACCTAAGTGAAAGAAGCCAATATTAAAAGACTATATATTGTATGATTCCAGTTCTATGACATTCTGGAAAAGGCAAACTTTAGAGATAGTAAAATGATCAGTGGTTTTGGCAGGCTCTGAGGGAGGGGGAAGAGCACGTTAAAGCACAGGGAATTTCTAGGGTGGTAAAATCATTCTGTATGATATGAAACTGTGGATACAGATATTATGCATTTGTTAAAACTCATAGAGCCGCACAGATTGAGTGACACTTAATGTATGAAAATTTGAAAAATCATTTAAGGGGCTTGGAATTCCCAGTATGGAATGCAGAATGTGTCAAAGGAATCTAACTATTATCAGTGTATGAAGCAACCACACTGAAAGAGATGGAGGAAAGGTGCTGGCCAAGTATCTTTAGAAATGATTGGAATCTGCAAGACTAAAGGCAAAAGGAACTTCACATAAGCACTGTACTCTAGTTGATAAAATTGTTTCTCACAGGGGTACTAGTTAACAAGTCTGATATGGCTATACATGTTTACTGGAATGGAGCAATTAAGAAAATGGATAACATATGGTGAAAGCAAGGTTTCTCACAATTGGAGTGGGAGCTTACAGATAAGCAAAGGGAAGAAGATAGAATGATCTATGTGGTAATGAATTAGAGTTGGAGACATCAGTATGAACCCATGTTTAGCTTAATATGCTCTTTTAGTTTGCTAAATGCTGCCAAAGCAAAATACCAGTAATGGGTTGGATTTTACAATGGGAATTTATTAGGTTAAAAGCTTACAGTTCTGAAACTGAGAAAGTGTCCAAATCAAGGCATCACCAGGAGACCCTTTTCTCCTGCAGCTGTGGACGATCAGACACATGGCAATGTCCACTCCCCTCTCCTCTGGGCCTTGTTGCCTTCAGCTTCTGGCTGCTCTGTCTGTGGCTTTTCTCTGTCCTGGGTTCATTGATTTCAACTTCTGGAGGCTTCTCTCTGTCTCTGCAGCTTTTTTCTGTATCTACACATTTTTGGTCCTCTGTATAAAGGACCCAGTAAGAGGATAAAAACCCACCTGGGTCATGCAATCTAATCAAAGGCCCTTAACTGAAGTAATTTAATAAAAACTTCCCACCTATAACAGGTTTGCATGCATAGGAATGGCTTAGCTTTAAAACCAGGATTTTTTAGAGTCCACAAAAGCTTCAAACTGCCACATATGCATATATATGGTTACATGTAGAAATAATTGTAGATCTGTATATATAAATGGGTTACTATAAACATATATATTTTTTGTTTCCTCAGAGGGGAGGGCCTGTAAGAAAAAATACTTCAGTAACAGCACAACTAGAGCCCAGATCTTGGTTTCTAGTGCCATATTCTTATAAAAGGAACTAGGACTCATTGGAGAAATATCTAATTCTAGGAGTGGGGTAGGAAATATTTAGAATGATCCTGGATCATCTTATACTACTGGAAATAAGGATGTGCTCAAAAACAAAACCAAAAAGCAAAATATTGATGGGGATATGTCGAAGGTGCACAGGCGCCAACTGAAAGAACACCCAATGGTCAAAGCTGGAACAATTTGAACAACAAAGTGATATTGTGTTAAACCCAAAGTATAAAGTAACTATCTATGAGCCCCAGAGAATTTAATTAAATGGTTGACTAAATTAATAAATGAGGAACAAGGACAAATCTCCCATGCAGAATAATTCTAAATAATTTAGGCAGATATTCTGCCCTCAAAGAACGAGAATACAACTCTTCACATGTGGTGTGTGCACAGTGATCGCCTTCCAAAGTGCACAGTGTGGAAAGGGGGAAGAAGAGTAATGTTACACTGGGTAAAACTTGACAAGCACGACCTTGGCCAGGTGATCAAGGACAGCATCAACAATCATAAATCATATTGATAGTATGTGTAGTTGTTAAGATTTAACAATGGCACTTTACTGCAATGATTTTAAGAACCAACAACCCAGTCTTGCCATTGGAACAACATCATGCACATTCCAATAGGAGGCCATCCTGCATAGTACCTGAGCAGCAGTCCCCAAAGTTGTTAAGGTCATCAAAACAAGAAGATCTGAGAAATTGCCATAGCCAAGAGAACCGAAGAGACATCACAATAACATGTAATATGCTATCCTAGAGGATAACCTGGAACAGAAAATGGGCATTAGGTCAAAATTAAGGAAATCTAAACAAATATGGGCTTCAGTTTATAACAATGTATCAGTAGTGATTCATTAATTATAACAAACATATCCTACTTATATAAGATGTTAATAGCAGTGGAAACTGGGTACTGGGTATATGGGAACTTTATGTACTATCTTATCAATTTTTTGAAACCCACAGCTGTTCTAAAAAATAAAATCTAAAAGGAAAAAGCTAAACATGTTGACAATAGTCTGTCAACATTATTTGGATGTTGTGAGGGTAATTTAGAATATAATATAGGGAAATAACAGTACACATGTTAAAACTGCATATATGATAATCATATTTATGTACGATTATGGATATGTATACATTTGTTCTTATGTGCAAGGCAGATGTCTCTAAGGAAAGTATGGTTATCATTGAGCACTGGAATTACAGACGGATCCTTCCCTTTCCCTCTCTCTCTCCCTCCCTCCCTTCCTTTCCTCCCTCCCACTCTCTTTTCTTTCTTCTATACAAATATCCCTCCAGTCGTCCATCTTTTTCTGCATTGTTTAAACTTTTGAACAAAGAACATATTTGTTATATTATGAGAAAAGAATACAGTTACTATTAAAAGTGATTCCCAGTTAGATGTTCTAGCTTGCATTTTGAAATTTATCTTATCTCTTCCTTCATTTCCTTTCCTGGGTCTCTGAAGCTACCTTCAGCAAATAGTAGAGAATCACAACACTGTAGATTCTCATTGGATAATAAAATATGGAATTCCTGGTATTCCAACTCTGATCATGAGCCTAGAAGAGATAAATGACATTTACAGAAGACCATATGAGGGATTGTAGGACATCCATTCCACTAGTTAGGGCTGACAAATATATGACCACTTGTGCCACCATTTCCCCCTTCCTGTGATTGTGACACATATGACTAATTGAGTACAGCATTCTTTCTAGGCTGACATGGTCAGAGGTGGTCCTGGAAAAGAAACCTCATTAACATTCTTCTCAAAGAACTCTAAATTCTTTCTTGGGTCACCAGAAATCTGTGTAAATGGTGTTACCTTCTTAGCCTCTTCTTGAGTTATATGTGCTAATTTATTTTAAATTATGAGCCCTAAGCTTTTTAAAAGAATTCATTTGACATTTTTGCCTTTGTGTTAGGGATATTGTTGAAGATCTTTCCCACATAGTGGTCCCATATAGGAGCTAATGAAATTACTATTTACTATTACCACATTATCATTAATTTAACTTTTAGAATACACTGCTAGGAAAAACTTTGACTTCCATGAGGCTAGGCTCTTTCTACCAATGAGAATTATATATATTATATAATTTTAACCTTGAATGTCAGCTCTGAGACAAATTTGAATTTTAACGATTGCAATTATGTTTTCTTTATTTCTTTTCAGTTTTACCTTTCTATCCTCAACCACTTGAGCTACAGCTACTCCCCTAGAACATTTTTAATTATCTTTTAAAATTTTCAAATCTATATATCATAATTTAGATTTAACTTAAAAATTTAATACTTTGTTATTTGGATGATATCCTTGGGTACTTTAATGGCCTGATACGAATGATATAGTTGATAGAGTATTCAGGTAGGATTTGGAAAACCCAAGCTCTACTCTTTGTTGTTATGCTTAACCTGGGACTAATAATTTAATGTCTCTGGGACTCATTTTTCTCAGAGTAAGGAAAAATATATGACCTCTCTGCAAAAAACATTAATTGGTTTTACATATTTGTTTTTATTTTTCAGCAGATTGCTTCTATTTTATTAAACACTTTAGCAAAGTTAAGAACCAGTTAAAGAAAAACATATAAACATCTCCATGTTCAAAATATGTTTTTAAATTTACTGGGATAGAAAGTTCTTGAGAAACTCTTATCAGAAATAAAACCACTAAATTCCTTTTGGATATTTGGGTAACATTTTATTTTGACACTTTTTAGGGGTTACATTACAGTAGTTGAAATTCTCATGACCCCATACTCCAATAGCTGTCATTAGAAGTTGTTAGAAGCTTGAATCCACAAATGTTACCAGTGGAACCTTTACTTCTAGAACTGTAATCAGACTGAGAATGCTTAGTCACATTCTTAGAAGACTCTGCTGTAGGTTTTTTCCCCTTTCCTTTTCCCTATTTGGAGCTTCCAATGGCCTCCAAGTGATGGTGGACAAGATTAGAAAACTGTAATCAGATTCGATTCCAATTTGCTAAAGCATATATGCCAAATAGATGACAGCAGTCTACCCCTAAATTCTCTATGTGATCCTTGAAAAAAGCTGAATATTATATGCTAGTAAGTTTTATTTCTTATTTATTGCCACATTATAAATTACAAATGATTTTCCTACTTCAGACATTCTTTAACTTCCATGAATAGTCAGAAACATGACAGTAAAACAAGAAATCTTTGAAATATTTAAATTTCTCTGCCTGAACATCCAAATACTTCCTGGACCACATAAGTAAAATCACTAGTAATACTGTAGGAAAGACAGGCATTTAATTTGGTATTTTGGTGACTACAATTTAAAGCCTTTCTTATTTTCCTGATTTAAGTTGTAGAGTGTTTTATTTTTTAATCATAATTTTGATTCCAAAATTTGGTTCTCTGTCAAAGGCTTGACATTTTGATGGGGCTGAATATAATATTCGTGGTATGAATGAACACATCATAAAGATAGTCATCAAAATTATTTTATCCCTCCTTATGGGGAAGTTTCCCACAATAAATCTTCTCAAGGCCTATTTTTTTCCCCCCGCATTGAAGTACATACACTAGAATACATTAGAATCAATGCTGCTTCTGGAATGATTATTATATAATATTTCATGGGATATTCTGAATAAGAGGGAGAATTCTCCATTTTTATAATATAAAATTTGACTTTAGGCATCTGCAGAGCATTTTGGTTAATAATTTGAGAAGTTAGAATTCCTAAGTGGGCTTTATAGTCTTTGCATTTTTCTAACTGGGCTAATTCTTGACTAGACACAGCTTCCTTTTTTTTTTTTTTTTTGTAAAATATAAGCTTACATGTGTTTTAGACTCCAATGTCTTCTTAGCTTTCAAAGTAGGTCTTGAAAAGTAACATTTGATAACTTCCATGCAAATGAATTGCAGCTATATGGAATACATTTCTAGATTTTTCTTTACATGTGCATAAAGAACAAATACACACATACAACTTTTAATCTAAAATACCTGTATGGAAATACATATCTATGTATTTGAAAGGTAAGGAAAACAATCTTTGCACAAAAAACATACTTTTAAAGTTTACTTAAAATATGAGACACAGAAAATATTTCCAATACACCTTTTTTAGCTTTTTATTTTGAAATCATTGTGAGAAATTTGAAAAAATATATGTATATATGAATGTACACAAACACAGAGGGAAAACCTGTGCCCCTTTCACCCCGTCTTCTCCATTGGTAACAACATACATAGCTATAGTATATACATACTACATAGCTATTTCCAAAACTAAGAAATTGATATTGATGCAATCTAGTCTAATATACTTTTTGAAGGATACAGAATTAGCCATGTCTTGCAAACAATTCTACTAATCTAAAAAAAACAAAAATACTTAGTTTTGAAGAAACTATACACACTGGCATACATATGTATAGTTGAAACATGAAATTTTTGGTATTTACCAGTCTGGATGTATCCAATGAACAGTTTTTCCCACATATAATTCAAACTAATATATGGCGGAATCATATGAAATTGGCAATAGTCAAAATTTTTTGCCTATAAACTGGCAATTTCTTATAAATCAATATTATATATATATTTTTAAATATTTATTTTTATTTATTTATCCCCCCACCCCTGTTTGTGCACTTTGCTGTCTGCTCTCTGTGTCTGTTCATTTTGTGCTCATGCCCTTTTATTTATTTTTTTAGGAGGCACCAGGAACCGAACCCGGGATCTCCCATGTGGTAGGCAGGCACACAACTGCTTGAGCCACATCCACTTGCCCACATATATTTTTTATCAAAGTGCATTTAGGTCATTTTAGCATGTAAACTGAACCAACAACATTACTGAGAAAGGGTTGGACATATGGATAAGGAAAGATTCAGGGAAGGTATTAGGAATGATTTCATAATAGTTCAAAGGAGTAGATGATAACTGAGTCCTCTCTGTGATTGGAGGGGTCTGATAGTCAGTGTAAAATCTGACCTTTTGCCTGCTCATCAGTGAAGGTAAAACAACAGGAACTATTTTTTCAAGGGGACACTCCTATGTGTTTGTTTCTTAAATTCCTAGAGTTTATTCCTTAGCCAGAAGTTATTTACCTGAGCATGTCACCTAAAATGTACACATTCCATCTTTTGCTTTCCCAAGGTCTAAAGGTTATAATAAAAAAAATAAAAATTTTAGCAAACTCCTTAGATAATATTCTATTGATATTGATTCCTGTAGATTAGCAAAAACAAATAACAGGAACATTTCTAAGCAATATCTTAGCGATGACAAAAAAAATCTAAAGTCTTCAGCATAACAATGGAATCCTCAGCTGCTACATCTCCTCTAGCTGCTGAGTCAGTTATATCCTCCAAGGTCATATCAGGTTCCAGGAAGGGGAGTCTACACTTCAGAGTCCCAGGTACTCCTTGGTGTTTCCTCACTTGAAACGTGGACACAGCTCCTTCCAGTCTTGGAGAGTTGTTCTTTTTTTTAGAGTTAGAATTCAGAAAGGGATATTCAAACTTGCCTGCATCCTAGACTAAATGAATTCTTAAGATTAAAACAATTAATTACATCCAGACAAAAAATTAACTAGCTTTGGTGTTGCTGAAAGAGATGGAGATTTTGAGAGGGAATTATGTATATATAGAGCAGGAGACATCACAGAAATTCTATTTGAATTCATCAAATGTTTCCAATTTAATTTACTTTAGATATTTTTACCCCTTGAAATCAGTTAAGGTTTGGGCAGGGGATAGATAATTTAGAGTTTCAATTCTAACTACCCCAAAGAATAAATTTAACTGAAGGCTGGGGAGGATAGGAACTCTGCTTCCATCTGCTCTAATGACAGTTCAGTAGGCTTGTCCATGGAACATTGATTTCAATATCTCTGGGGAAGGCTGACAAATACAGTTCCCTATTTAGAGTTATGTCCATAGCTGGTCATCTGGTATGGCAGAACCATCCGGCTGCCTGTCCTCTGGGACTTTGCACAACACTCATCTACTCTCACCAGTTTATGTTTCCTGCCTGCTCAGCTGGTGCCAACCCAAGCAAGACCTAGTCTTTCTCAGTGACCTTGCTGGTCCAAACTGAATAATCAGACCAGGCAGCTAAGTTTGCTCTATACTTCCACCACACAACAGTTACTTCTCTTCTCACTTGTCTTGAGATTTCCAATACCTGGAGAAACTTGAACAACAAGAGATTGGGGGAGTGAGTACAGGAGAAATGGGTGATTTGTGATTAGAAGCTGATAGAAAAAAATGTTAGTGCCCAGTTCGAGAGTTTTTTGGCATCTTCTTCTTCCTGACTAAAGACTGTTAGAATACACCTGCATATTTCAGATATGCAATGTCGGTTCCTCTCTTCCCCTCTCATTCTTTTTCCAGGAAACCCATTTAAAGGGAGAATAACATGAAGCAAATATGGTGTTTTTCACAGGGATGCTGTACATGATGATAATCATGACACTATGGTTGGTGTCACATTTGTTTGGGCGTCACAGTTTTAAAAGCTTTTTACATACATAGTATATCATATGATTGCTTCCCTGGCATTTTATACTTAGAGATGTCCTAATAAAGGCATGGCTACTTGGTCTTGGCATTGACTATTGGAGTATGAGTTTAGAAAATAAACTAGCCGCAGTTGATCACCAGCATCTATTATGGCTATTGTGAAAGAAAATGAGCTGACTTTTAGGTCATGCAGCATCCCAGTTATGGGTAAAGCAAATGCTTTCCTTTTTAACTTTCATCTTGGAGAATCTCTCTCCCTAATTGGTAGTGATCTTGACTGCTCACTCTGTAAAACTCTTGCCACTCTCCTGGTTTGTCTCTTTTTTTCTTATGTTTCCTTCTTCTTATCCAGTGGTTCCTTCATTCTCTGCTTGACCTTCTGGCATAGAAATGTATCCAGACTCAGTTCTGGGCACTGTCCTCATTCTGCTTTTTACATTCTTATCCAGACATTTCAGAAGTTGACTCGTGTCCATAATTAATACGAATCTTGACCACTTTCTCTGGCTCTAAACCAAGAAATCTAGAGTGTCCCCTTTTATTTTTTCCTTCTTTTCTTTACTAGGGGCATAGCCCGGACTCTCATTAACTGTGACTTGGGTTTTTAGAATATTCCCCAAATAAACCTTTCTTAAAATTCTCTTTATGGTTGCCTCCTTTTGGAGATAAGAAAATGTTAACAAAAGCCAATTTCTGAATGAAAACTGTTTAAAAATGTTGATTATTTTTCTCCTTTTCAGAAGATGAAGAAGTAAAATTGTTCAACTGATTTGGTTTGGAATAAGTTATTTTTAGTACACAACTTAGAGTAAACTGGTCAACAAGATGTGGCTACATGATTTGTTAAACTTTTGTCTCCCAGAGTAGGATAAAGCAATTGAGCCAACAATCAGTAAGTTACCAACTTTTGCAAATGGATCCTGAAGGAAAGGAGACCATCAGAGATTCATTTCTGATATTAGCTGCCCTGGAGGAGATGAATCAGTGATGAGTATGCCTCAAAGCAGGATCACTAAGTTTGCATTCACTGTCAGTACATACATCCTGAGGATGAGAAGGCCAACTGTGAGGGTGCTTCCCAGGGACTGGGGGTAAGAGAACAGGGCACCAGGAGTTGATGTCTCTTAAAAGTACATCCAGTGCTCGCTTCGGCAACACATATACTAAGACTGGAATGATACAGAGAAGATTAGCATGGCCCCTGTGCAAGGATGACATGCAAGTATATGAAGCGTTCCATATTTTTTATTCATACTCCAGCTTACAGACCAGTGTTTGCACATAACTCACCCAAAAATATTTTCAAAGATTGGTTTAATTATAAATTTAAAAAAATTAAATGGATATGTGAATGAATAATGAAGAATTAAAAAAAAAAAAAAGTGCACCCAATCCTCTCAACTCTACTATACTTCCATATACTGCTATGTTACCTTCTGAAATACTGGGTTATTTCCCTTAATAACAACAACAAAAAAAACACCTTTGGGTTTTCTAAGTATAAAAAATTGTAGAAACCTCTTAATCAGTAGTTTCCAAAATTGCCTTTCCCCATATTTCTATCATCATTTTCCAGGTCACCTTCTCCTTCCTCTACGTACCCTAAATTGCTGTTATTCTTGTCTCTCTGTTGTTTCTTGGCTACTCATCAATATATATACTTACCAAGCTTTGGGCTGTGCCCTTCTTCCCCACTTTAAATGCATTTTCTGAGAAATCTTCATAAATCAAAATGTCTATTTCCTTTCATAACATGTTGTTTGGATCTTTGTTATACCACAAATAATATTAAGCCTATGTTAATGTTTTTGTTTCTGAATCACACACTAACATTTTCTCACTCAATAACTGTTTCTAAATGGAACTGAACTCTCAATTAAGTCACATTAAAGTAGTGCTCACCATAGGTCTTGATGAATGGGCTCATCAACAAAATTGTAATCTTTTCATTTATCTCTTAACCACTATAATACTAAAGCCCAAGACCAATTTTCTTGCATGGCTTCTATAATGAATTATTTCACTCGCTAATTTTGTTAACCTGGTACTGTACTAGGGACACTAGCGCTGTGCTAGTTAATAAAGGAAGGTCTATACTCTGTAGGAGCTCAGAGTCAATAAAGAGACGTGGACACTTAAGTCATTAAAAAAAGATGCTAGGAGGAATGTGGATGGCACCAAAGCACACAGAAAGCGGACAGGCCCTCTATGCTTGGGGGACATCATCAGGGAAAATTTGCGGAGGTTTGGAAATATGAGTAATGGCTGTTCAGGTTGAGAAGGATAGCAGGATAACCATGATGAGTTCAAATTTCAGTTTAAAGTTTGTATAATCATGGGACTGGTGTGCTGGTAATCATTCTAAGAATCTATTTGAATGGGTTGATCGTGTGCAAGTGTTAAACTCAAAAGGAAGGAGAATCTTTTTTTAATTTTAATTTTTTAATGATACTTAGATTACATAAATGATACATAGAAAATGTAAGGGATTCCCATGTGCCCCACTCTCTACCCCTCCCACACTTTCCCACATTAACATCTTTCATTAGTGTGGTACATTTGTTACAATTGATGAACACATATTGGAGCCTTGCCACTAGCATAGATTTTAGTTTACATTATAATTTAATCTCTCTCCAGCACAAACTTGTAATTTATGACAAGATATATAATGGCCTGTATCTGTCATTGTAACCTCATACAGGACAATTCCAATGTCCCGAAGATGGCCCCATACTACACCTATTTTTCCCCTCTCCCTCCCCTCAGAACCTGCAGTGGCCACTGCCTCCATATCAATGATAAAATTTCTTCCATTGCTAGAATAACTGTAAGTCTATAGTAGAATAGTTGTAAGTCTACTCTAGTTCATCATTCATTCCCCAATCCTGAGGATTCTGGGATGGTGATGGCCATTCTGCCCCTAATTGAGAGGGGCCTTAGATCCCATGGGTCAGATGAATGGGACTATCTTGCTTGTAGTTGTAGACTTTCTCTGTTCCTTGGGATGGTCATTGTCCATCATCATTTCCTTGTTAGTTGTCCTGGGTGAGTCCAATGAACTGGAGAGTAGGTGTTCCAACTCTGTTGAGATTCAGGGCCTGACTGGCACATGGAAAGCCCAAAGGTTTAAGTCTTTTGGACATAAACCTATCAACTCTAGAAATAACTATAAGTTCAAATATAGGGGGCAGAAGAGCCATGTGTAGGGAAATCACAATGAGTCCAACTCTGTCACACTGGGGAACATAAATTCCAAAGTAGGGCCCTCTGACAGGGTGTCAAACTCCTGAGCTGTCTGCCCTGCCTATAGTGTCTGGATGTCTATGGAGCCCTCAGGAGCCCTGCTATTTGAGGTAATAGTTACTGTAGCAATCAATGAGATTCTGATGAGATGGACACAAGCATAACCTCTGGAATGAGCCCCTCCCCCTCCCCGACTCATGTTGAAGTCTCTTAGCCATATAAACTCATTTGTCTTTACCCTTTCCACCTTTTGATCAAGGTCATTTTCCAGTTGCATTGCTGGTTGGTGCTTGACAGTAGTCCCTCGGTGCTGGGAGTCATGTCCCATGCCGGGGGGAAGGTAATGCATTTATATTCTGAGTTTGGCTTAGAGAGAGGCCACATTTGAGCATCAAGCAGGCTCTGAGGAGGTAGTTCTTAGGCAACCTATAATACTAGGCTAAATTTCAATTTAAAAAGAAAAGGTTAATAAGTACAGTCATCACTATTAAGGACTCGTCAATGGTCCATCCTTCTTCACTAGTCACAGCCTCTGTACTCAGGGCATTTTTGCTGTCCCATTAAAGAATGTGGCAGAACTCCCCGGGATCGGAATTGGATATTCCTTTGGTTATTGTGTGGATCTCCACCAACTGTGACAATGCCCCGTGAATACTTGAACTCTTTCATATGCCTTATAGTTATGCCCCAGGTGAACCGCATGCATCCCCCGTCACTGACACCCCACACCAATGATCCTCCCCTGCCACAGTTGTAACCCTTCTGTGATCCAAAGCTTCTTCACAAATGAAGCTAACAAAATAACCAAATAAAATTAAAAAGAAAATGAAATAATTAAAAACATTTTTTTAATTAAAAAATAGATTTTGGCATTGTCTTTCATCGCTGTAAGATCTGCTGTCTTGTTTGTACAGTGACATTTTCTTCCATTTATTCCCTAGTATCTTATTTTTTTCCCTTTTATCTTCAAAGAAACTTTAGGGTACAGAAAAGTCACATACAGAATATAGGGGATTCCCATATACCCAACAGCCTCCCCCTTTTCCCCTTTTCCCTTTTAATAACATTTTACATGTGAGTGGTACATTTGTTACAATTGATGTACAAATATTTAAGCAATGCTACTAACCATGGTCAATTCACATTATGGTTTACATTTTGGACCATACACTTTTATAAATTTTAATAAAATATAAAATGGCCTATATCCATCACTGCAAGATCATGTAGAACAATTCCAACACCCCCCAAAATGCCCCATGTTCCAACTATTCTATTCCTCCATCGTCCTCCCCTCAGGACCCATGGCAACCATCAAGCTTCACTCCTTGAAGAACAAGATTCATATTTACTTGCAACAACATTGAGGGCTTGACATACTGGCCTGTCCTCCCCTATTAGGCACTGCCTATGCTCTTGAGACACTGGCGTCCCTCTATTTGAGAATATAGCAGGATTCCCCAGGATGGGAGTCCAACACCAGGAAGGAGAAACTGGAGCAGTCTGAGCAGGTACTGACTAGAGGTCTAGGGGAGAGAGCGGATCTGTCCCCTAGCAAGCCTCTGTGCTGATATAAAGTCTGAAAGGAGAGGAATTAAGAGCCAGAATCTGAAGGCATTGTATTCATGAATGACTATTTGAGATTCTAGCAATAACGTCCCTAATTCAGGGATGATATTGTGAAGTATAACACTAAATGAAGAAGTGAATCAATCACCCCCAGCCCCAAATCTCTAACTCCCTTCCACACTAAAATGTAGTTCTGGCATCATAGTGACATCAGAAAACAACCAATGGGGATGGAAAGGTAACTGCATAGCAGAAAGTCTTTTTTTTTTTTTTTAATTAAAAAAAAATTTTTTTTTATGGCTTTCTTATTTAGAAAATAAGACAAGCATAGGCAGGGGTTGGAAGGTGGGGCATGAACTTACCTCTGAGCACACATGAGACTTAGAACACCATCAGGAAAAGTTTAGGGCAGATTTCTAGCAAACTGGAAGGTGCAATATATCACTGCCATTAAGAATTGCTGTCAATCAGTATCACTTGGATACCAAATTTGGGGAGACCTGGAAAATTCAGGTTATCAAAGTACGTGCTTAAGAGATAGAAAAGAGGGAAAAGAGTACCTTATGGAAATTTCTATCTGAGAAAGCTCCTTTTTCTTCCTCTGCGTTCGTGGATACTAAGACCAAGCTTTGCAGCTGGAAACAATGCAGTCCATTAATATTTGAAATGCCTTGGTAGGGACCTAGGATGCTTTTTGCATGAGTTTTCAAGAACAATAGAATGTTTTTTCACAAAATCAGTGAAAGAAACAGCATAATGATTTGAGAAGTCAGAGAATTACTGGTTGGGTCATTTTAGGCAAATAACCCAAACTCTGTCGTTTTTTTCATTTGGAAAATGGAAATAATGCCTAATGTGCAGAGTTTTTGTGAAGATTAAACATATCCAAAGTTCCTGATGGAGTAGGCACTAAATATATTACTGATATACAGTATTTCCTTAACACATGATTCTGCTATTGCCATTAATATACGATTTTTTTAGTCTTACGTTTTCATTTTATCCTTTGTCATTCAATTCAGTGAATGCTAGAGTTATGTTCCATAGGATAGGTTTAAGTTAAAGAAAATTTTATCTCTTTAATAAATGTGGATTTAAATAAATTCTGTCTTGGTAGTATATAGCTCATTACCAACATTTTAATAGCTATGTACTTTACACATGACAATTTTAGCTTAATATGACATAGTAAACATATGAAAAAGGGTGTTTTATAGATGCTTACTATAAAACATAACTTTCTGAGAAATTCTAGTCATTTCTTGTTATAATTCTTACTCTTTATACTTTTCTGTCTTAATATGAACTTCTTCATATAAGGGATTGGAATGCAGTTTGACCATTGCTGCAGTACCTTATTAGAGTATCATATATTCATGGCTCCAAATGAATTCTGATTTATGTCTCAGAGCACTTCAGCAAAAGGAGGCAAGAGGTCTCCTGGGCCTTCCTCAGATATTCTGATTCTAGGGGGGAAAAAAAAGGCAAGCAAGTTGTTTACTTATTGGTGTCTGAATGCATCCATTGATTCAAAATGGAAGAACTTGTAAAACATTTGTATAATTCAGAAGACAAGCTCATTTTTAATATCCTCATAAATGCAACAAATCACATATTTCCCTTTAAAGACCTATATGTGGGGAGCAGACATGGCTCAAGCAGTTGAGCACCCACCTCTCACACAGGAGAGGTCACATGTTTGGTTCCAGGTACCTCCTGGGAAAAAAAAAAAAAAAAAAAAAGCAAACAACAAGCAAAACAAACGAAAAACCTAGGGAAGCCAATGTGTCTCAGTGGTTGAGCACCGGCTTCCCACATACAAGGTCCTGAGTTCAATCCCTGACCCCTGGTACCTCAAAACAAAACAAACAAATCAAAAAACCCTATTTGTGTGAATAGTGATAGAAATCTTAAGTTCTTAATTGTGTCTATCCAAAAATCTCTCTGATTGGTAATGCTGGAGATAATATTCCTTGATTCCCATCCAGCAAGAAGAGAAAATTTCGTAAAATCATCATAAAGCTGTATCTTCTACAGTGACCATCAGATTAAATTCCATGTGGCATTTGAGCTAAAGGAAAGAAATAAACTTATGGCATAAGTATGAAACTTGGTTAAAAAAACAAGGAAAAAAAGCCTTGCCCTTAAAACTTTTGTGAAAAATACATACTTCCAAATAATAGATGGAGCTGTTGGGGTCACATATCTTTTGTATGTCTCTTCCAGTGTTCTATTTTACAGAGCCCACAACAGTTATCTTTACTGAACTTTAGAAAACCATACTTAAAAGATCAAGTGTGAGAAAGAACTGAGTCGACAAAATGTAGCAATGGTATTGTCCCCCATATCTTGGCAATGCAATAAGCTTTGAAATGACTATGTGTGAAAAAGTATCGATTTTGAAAAATATGCAGTCTTATATTCAGGAATGTTAGCAGCATTAAGTTTTATTTTTAAACACTCATTGCCAAGATGATCCATCCCTTTGGGATTAATGAATTAATTTTTAATCCTTGACTAGCTGATGTTTCTTTATTTTTAACCCAGGTAAATGATTAGACTTATTGGGTTTTATTCATAACTATAATCCATTCCTGTCCTTACTATCCAAAAGAGAGATTAGACTGAATAAGTAATGTCCTCCATGCTCAAACAGCATTAGGATGTTGATCTATAAATGCCAAAATGAGATCTTAGCATTTGCAAGAAATAATGGAATATATATATCTTTGGGTATGCTCCTTTCATTTGGCAGAATACCTTTAAGATTCTGCCAAATCTTACCTGTAAGATTCATACATTCCACTGTATGAATGTACTATGACTTATCAGTTCACCAGTTGAGGAACATCTGGGTTATTTCTGGGACTTGGTGACTATGAACAAAGCCACTCTAACATTTATATACAGCATTTATATACAGGTTTTTGTATGAACATAAGTTTTTTTTGTTTTGTTTTTCTTTTTTCTTTTTTTTTTTTTTAAGAAGGTACTGGGGATTGAACCCAGGACCTCATGAAAGTGCTCAACCACTTAGCTACATACACTTCCCAATGAGAGTTAGTTTTTCCATTTGTTTGTTTTTGTTTTTGGGATGTACCAGGTATCGAACCCAGGACCTCAAACATAAGTTTTCAGTTTTGTGAGGGGGCAGGCGGCTGGGTCACACGGTAAATGTATGTTTAATTTCATAAGAAATTGATAAACTGTTTTTCAGATGGGCTGTATCATTTTTGTGTATCCACTGGCAATGTATGAGAAGACCAGCTGCTCTGCATCCTCACCAGCATTTGGTGTCGTCATCCTCACTACAGACAAGGAAGTGGAAGTTAGAAAAAGAAAATTTTTTAATTGCCCAAGGTATCAAAGATAGTGTCTGGCCTGAAATTTGAACTCAAGCCCAGTTGTTTCCAAATTCTATTATTTTCCACTGCACCTTTACCTAAGAACAATTCTTGTCTGTTCACTTTTATTCCTATACATAGGGTATTTTAAGTTAATTTTTCAAAGAACATTTACTTTTGTTATGTCTGTCTATCACTGTGAATTACTTTGAGAATTAGATAGAGTAGTCACTGATGTTTTTGTATGAGGAAAATGAAATCTGAAGATGTAAAGAAATAGGCAATGTATTAGTGACTGAGCTAGCATGAACACTGGCCTTTTTCTGTTAGGGCAAAAACCAATAGAAGGCAAAATATCTTTGGCTTTTTATACACAAAATCAAAATGCGTTATGCTTTTTTTCTTCGTGAAGCAGGTAGCTCGCATGCCCTCTGCAAACCAGAACGTCCGCAGCCTGACACTCTCTGAAGTGTGATAGAAGCAGCAGGGAGACGTGGCTGTACGAGAAAATGTAGTAAGTTATAAGCAAAGACAATGTGAGCATCTTACATGAACATGCACCCTCTACCTCCTCCTCTAGGATCTTTAGACAAAACTGGAAGAAGTGCAAAATGGTTGGCCCACCTCCTGCCAACCCCCCACCTTTTTTTATTTGGCTTTTTCTGGGTTACTCTGGCCAAAGACTAACAAGCAGTGAAATGGCAAAAGGCAGGCAGCAGGCGGGAAAAAGTAGAAGCAAATGGCTGGGGTAAAACACAAACTGTATGATTAGGCTCTGAATAATCAGGAATTGGATTATAGCTTGTTATACATATTCCATGGTCATAATTTGATATTTGACACAAAAAGGAAAAGAATCCTCTAAAAAAGAAAACCAAACAAACCAACGAACGAAGCAAGTCTGTGTTGACTGTGAAGCCTACCTATCTTCCCCACTCAAGTTATTGCCAGTTTACCTTTCTGACTTTTCTATGTGATTTAGTTAGTTGCACTTAGCATATTTGAGGGAAATAAAGAGTGATTCACATTATCATGCTGCTGGTGCATGGATTCTTTCATTCTGTAGTTGATTCACATACATCAACATTTTAAATTTTGGACATTCTAAAATACATTTGGCACATGCTAAGGAGAAAACTGTCTGTGAGCCTGTAGGAACTAAAACCTGGTACATGTCTGAACAAATGCAGAGGCCCTGTTCTTGCTGTTAAGCTTTATAAGTTATGTTGCTTTGTATGACCTTTTAAACAATATTCAAATGGTTTTGAAATATCATTAAAAGGTGATTGTCTTAAGGATACTGCTAACATGGAAAAAAAATGTGGTTAAGTAGAACCCTTTCCTAACCTCTGATATGAATTTTAAAGACACCTTTTTTTTTTTTTTTTTAAAGCGAGACACTTGAAAGTTACTTATTAAAGGCCATATGAAAACACAACTTGCTAAGGGGCTTTTAATTTCATAGTGATTCAAGTTTTGAGCATAAAAAAAGACCCAAGGCCAGCTTTTAATTATTTATAGATTGATTCTACAGTTTGTATGTTATCCAGTCTCCTTACTTTGGCTAGGAGGGCAGGAAGAGGTGGGGAAACTGAAATAAATCAGATCCCTTATATTTTCTCACCAGTAGGAAAAAGTCTGGTGTAATGAAAAGTTTTAGACTTATCTATACCATTTGACCTATTACCACGGATAACTGAAAGCATATCACGATTGAGAAGGGAGGAAAATCAATTCCTATTGAGTAGCATCTGTGCCAGACACCATGGTAGGCTCTTTGTATATATTATGCTACTTAATGTTCACAGCAATCCTTTGTAATATTTATGACTGTCTTTTACATGGGCAAAACCATGCTCAGATACCTGAAATCACTTACCAAAGTCAAACAGCTACCTAATGGCAAGGCTGGGATTTAAAACAAGTCTGGCTTTCCTACCCTCCATATTCTTTCTACAGAATTGGTTCCTTGCGCCATGAATGTCCCTTGATGCGATCTATGCAGAGTAAGATGTTTTTGTAGCAGAAGTGTGAGAGATGGGAATGTGAGCTAATTTTGATTTCTCACAATGAGGAACAAGAGCTACCTTTCTCTAGGGTCCTTATATTAATATTTTCAGAAAAATGCAATCTACACCACAAACTTTATTGTTTTACAATCTGTATGGAAAACTACAGAAAGTCTATGGGAATGAAATCTTTATATATCTTCTGGAAAACTATCTGGAATAAAATCTTCATACCTTTTAGATCTGGATAATTTAGGTGGTTATTTTTAAGGAGTGTCAGAAATTAAAGTACAAAGATACAATTCATGTCAGTGGCATAGATAGTAGGGTAAAACTGTAAACCATGGGAATTTCTGGTGAAAAAAAAGAGAGTAAATAATTTGTAAAACCATACAAAATTTTGGTATTATGTACTCATTAAAAATAAGTTTCAAAGAATATTTAATAACAAGGGAAAATTCTAACTGATTTCCAGATGTTCTGTAAATATTTATTGAATGAAAGCATAAAAAGCTAAATTCAAAATAATGCACATAATTAGAATGAACATTTTCAAAGCCAGAGATCATGAAGAAATATTATATTTTACTATTGTTTACAGTTAACTCTTTTTGAAGTAGAATAGCCATCCAGAAAAGTATACAAATCATAAGTGTTTCAATGAATTATTAAAGTTCAGTGAATTCTTACGAAGTGAAACACCCAGGAGACCATCACACAGCTAAGTAACAACCCTAACAGCATCCCCAGAAGCCTCCTACAAGCCCCTCTCTGTCACTGCACCCACCCTGGATGTAACCACCATCTAATGCTCTAGATTATTATGAAACCCTATGCTATCAGAGTATTATAAACTTCTAGATTATGTCTGTATTTGAGTACTAGATAAGTGAGTCATATATTAGGTATTCTTTGTGTCTGGATAATTTTCCTCAACATTATGTTTATGAAATTCATCCACGTGGTTGTATGTAACAGCTTTTGTTAATCCTCAGATCTGTGTATTATTCTCTTGTATAAATATAACTCACTATTTACATATTTATACAGACTCTGGATGTATATTTGACCACTTCCAGTTGTTAACAAGTAGTGAGGCAATGAACACTCTCCTACCAGCCTTTTGGTGCCCATTAGTGTGCATTTCTGACATATCTGGGTGTGGGACTGCAGAGTCTTGTGATATGCGTATACCTAGCCTCAGGAGATACTGCCAGTTTTCCAGAGTGGTGGTACCAACGAACAGTGCCACCAGTAGAGTATGAGGGCTCCAATTGTTTCTTCATCATTAATTTGAATTATCAGGTTTTTTCCTGATTTTAGTCATTCTGAAGGGTCTGTGGTATATTTTCATGGTCTTTATTTACATTTCTCAGGTGAATAATGAAGTTGTGCATCTTTTCATATGTTTATTTTCCATTTTGATATTTTTATTTGTCAAATGCCTGTTCAAACTTCTTGCCCATTTTTAAAATGTTCCTTTCTCCATCCCTCCTTCCCTTTCTATTTTAGTGCCATAAAGGAGGTAGTTATGTATTCTGAATTCATAGATTAGATAGGGATGGATGGATGGATGGATGGATGGATGGATGGATGGATGGATGGAT
>JAKSZT010054030.1:29750744-29763646 GCA_026826555.1 Tolypeutes matacus
GATGGATGGATGGATGGATGGATGGATGGATGGATGGATGGATGGATAGATAGATAGATAGATAGATAGTAGATAGATAGATAGATAGATAGATAGATAGATGATAGATAGATGACAGATATTTCAAGTATCTTCATCTACCATAAGGTTTGTATTTTCACTCTCTTAATGGCAACTCTTGATGAAAATACCTTAATTATAACACAGTACAATTTATACATCTTTTTCTTTGTAGTTGGACTTTTTGTGCCACATGTAAGAAATGTGTAACACCAAGATTGATCAGCAACACATTATCCTGTGTTAAAGTAGAGAAGATTTATTGTTTTACCTGTCACAGTAGGTAGATTGCTTTCACATTCTACATTTGACACAGCAACAATAAAAAAATGCATGGCGGTATAAACTTTTTGATAAATCTAGTGACTGTATATATATAGGTATGTTTGTGGACTCATTCAGGAATCTACATTCTCCTCCATTACCTTACATTTCTATTCTTGGAGTAATACAACACTGTTTGAATTATGAGAATTTATCAATCTGGCTTTTGTGAAGTACAATACTTTTATATTTGTTCTTCTTTCACATTGTCTTATCTATTTCAGGATCTTTATATTTCTATTAATATGTTATATCCCAAATATTTTTAAGTCTTCTAAAAATTTCTCTCATTAATGTTTTGTAAAATGATTGCTGTATTAGATGAATTCTGGTGCTATTTTAATTCACAGCATTAAAAATTTGTTTATTTTATAACTATATGTTACCAGTATACAGAAAAAATTCATTTGTTTATTGATCCTATATACAACCTCCTTCTGAATCATTCATTTAATCATTACAAATTTATACATAATTAATAATTTATTACTAAATAAATTTAAACTCTAATAGGATTTTTATATACATAATCATATTTTAGTAAATATTGGCCATTTATTATGTTTTCCCAATATCTTATATATTTTTCCCTATTGTACTGACTAGAACCTTACAAAATGTATTAGTTTTAATGATTTCTATTTTTAGGTTAAGATTCTCATGTGCATGATAATGAGAGAGTTTTACTTTTTCCTTCTTAATCTATATGCTATTTAATATTTCTTATCTTATTTCACTGGCTTGGATATCCAGAACAAAGTTCAGTAGAAATGCTGAGTGCAGAAATCCTTGTTTTTTTGTTTTGTTTTTAATCAATATCAGCATTCAACCTTTCACCATTAAATATGAAATTAGCTATGGGCTTTTCTGGGGGTGGGGGCTGATGAACAGATACTTTTTGTAGGTTAAAAATGTTCTCTTCTATTTGTAGTTATCTGAGAATTTTTATCCTAAATGATTGTTGAATTTTATCATATGACTTTTCTTCATTTGAGGTAATCATAGTGTTCCTCCTTTATTCTCTTAATATGATGGATTATATTGATTGATTTTCAAATGTTAAGCCATCATTGTATTTATGGGAAAACTCTATTTTATTATGACATTATTGTTTTCATATGTTTCCTGAGGGGATATTTTGTTGAGTTTTTGTGTCCATGCTTATAAGGATATTTAATGTGTGTGTGTATGTGTGTATTTGCAATGTTTTTGTCCAATATTAGTATCAGATTAATACTGGCCCAATTAAGTGGGATGTTTCCCATCTTTTATTTTCTGAAACAGTGATTGTTAGCCTGGCATTATCTAAGTTGCCGAATTTAATAAAGGAGAAAAATGTCTTTTGTATTTACCTGCATATTTACTATTTCTGCCACTCATCATTCCTTTTTGTTCACCCAGGTTTCCAATTGCTATCGTTTTCCTTCAGTCTGAATAGCTTCCTTTCATATTTCTTACAGAGTGAATCTGCTGTAGACTAATTACATCAGCTTTTATTTCACTGAAAAAGTCTTTATTTGACTTTATTTTTGAATAATATTTTTACTGGATATGGAATTCTAGATTGACAGCTTTTTAAAAAAAATTCAGCACTTTAAAAATGTTATTCTGTTATCTTCTGGCTTGCATTGTTTCTGATAAGTTTGCATTCAATATTATTTTTACTCCCTTTTATGTAATGTGTCATTTTCTTTTTTCCTTTGGCTGCTTTTCAGGTTTTTTCTTTATCTTTAGTTTTCAGCAATTTGATTATGACTTTGCTTGGTGGGTTTTCTTTGTGTATATTCTGCTTAGATGCATTTGTTTTTGGATCTTCTTGGAACAGTGCTTTTAATAGTTTATAGTATTAATACTATTTGAAAACATTTCAGGCATTATTTCTTGAAATATTTTTTCTGTCTCTCCTTTGTCTGTTTCTCCAATTTACACTTATGTTAGACCTTGTGATATTGTCTCAGAAGTGCAGTTCATTTATTTCATCCTTTTTTTTTAAATGTCTGATCTTCAGTTAGAATAGTTTCTACTGCTCTTTCTTCATGTTTATTGATCCTTCTGCAGTATCTTCACTGCCGTTTTTCCCATTTGGTGCATTTTTCATATCAATTATATTTTTTAGGTCTAGAAATTTCATTTGATTCTTTTTTACATTGTCTATTTCTCTCCTCCAATTGCTTGTCTTTTCCTTTAAATCCTTGAGCATATTTAAGATGCTTCTTTTAAAGTCCTTGTCTGCTAACTCCATCATATCTCTTAATTCACAATTTGTTTCCATTGATTGATTTTTTTTTTTTTTTTGTCCTGGTTATGAGATGCACTTTCTTGCTCCTTTGCATATTTTTTTTTACTGAATTCTGGACATTGTGACTACTACGTTGTTGAGCATCTATGTTTTGTTATCTTTCTTTAAATAGGCAGGCATTTTATGTACTCATGGGTCCATTTCTTCAAGTCTTATTTATTTTTTAAGCATTGTTTTGGTAGGTACCAAACAGCCTTTACTCTAATGACAATTTAGTCCTATGACCAAGGCATGACCATTGTGGGATCTTACAGAATGCTCTGGAAATTTATCAAAGTCTTTTCATTCTGGCCAGTCAGAAGTTTAATTTGCACCAGCCTTGTTTAAACTCTTGGCATTGCTCAGCTGACAACTCCCCAGTTGTTCTTTCCTGGGCCTCTTGAAGTATCACACCACTCATGTGCAACTTAGTGTTCAGCCTCAGATTTAAGGGGACTACTATGCAGATTTGTAGTGCTCTTTCCATATCTCCCTCCTCTCTGGTACTCTCACAAATTTCAACTGCCTTATCCTTCTTGAATCTCTGTTCTGCCAAATCCTCAAGACTACTGTGCTTTGCTTGGGTTTCTACTCCCTTCTCTGAAGTCTGGAATGACATCACAATAAAACAGAATGGAAAGCCCAAAGATTAAAAAATAGAATAAAATACAAAAAATTAAAAATTTTTTGAAATAATAAAATATAAAATTAAAAAAAAAATTGACATTATGTCTTTCATCAGTGTAAAATCTGTTGTCTTGTATGTACAGTGACAGTTTCTTCTGTTTATTCCCCCAGTGTCTTATTTTTTTCATTTTGTTTCCACAGAAGCTTTAGGCTACAGAAAAGTCACATACAGAATATAGATGATTCTCATTTACCCAACATCCTCCCCCTTTTCCACTTTCCTACTAACCACGGTCAATTTACATCATGGTTTACATTTTGGACCATACGCTTATATAAATTTTGATGAAATTTAACATGGCCTGTATCCATCATTGTAAGATCATATAGAACAATTCCATTGCCCCAAAAATGCCCCATGTTCCATCTATTCTATTCCTCCCCGCCCTCCCCCCCCCAGGACCCATGGTAACCACTAAGATAAACTTATTGAAGAACAATATTCATAGTTACTTGCACAACAATGAGGGTTTGACATACTGGCTTGTCCTCCCCTATTAGGCACTGCCTATGCTCTTAAGAGACTCCCGCCCCTCTATTTGAGAACATAGCGGGACTCCCCAGGATGGGAGTCCAACACTTTCCCGCTCACTATGTAGGTCTCCACCCAATGATACAACACACTATGACAAGATGAACACTGCATACTTACTAGAAGCCTGCCCTAGGTGTACCCTGTCCCTCATGCCCCCCACATCTAGCACCCGAAACCAGTAACCCTCCCCTGCCATATTTGCCAAAAGAACATTCCCAATGTTGCAGTTTCAACCACATACCTGCAAATCCCCAGAGTTCACCTATTCCTTCTCCCTATTACAACACCTACTCTCCAGTTCATTGGATTCACCCAGGACAACTAACAAGGAGATGACGCTGGACAACAACCATCCCAAGGAACTGAAAGTCTGCAATTACAAGCAAGATAGTCCCATCCATCCGTCCCAAGGGCTCTAAGCCCCCTCTCAATTAGAGGCTGAGTGGGTATCACCATCCCAGAATCCTCAGGATTGGGGAATGAATGATAGACTAGAGTAGACTTACTGCTTTTCTACTATAGGCATTGTGATTCTAGCAATGGAAGAACTGTTCTCATTGATGTGGAGGCAGTGGCCACTGGAGGTTCTTAGGAGAGGGAGAGAGAAAATAGGTGTAATATGGGGCATTTTCAGGACTTGAATGACATTGCAATGACAGATACAGGCCATTATATATCTTGCCATAAATTACAAAATTGTGCGGGAGAGAGTGTAAACTACAATGTAAACTATAATCCATGCTTAGTGGCAATGCTCCGAAACATGTTCATCACTTATAACAAATGTACCACACTAATGAAGATATTGTTAATGTGGGAAAATGTGCAAGGGGTAGGGAGTGGGGCATATGGGAATCCCTCATATTTTTAATGTAACATTTATGTAATCTAATTATCTTTTTTAAAAAATAAAAATATATATTATAAAATAACATAAAAAAGAATGATATCAAAAGCCAGGGTGATTAAATAGCTCACAGTGTTTGTTTCTTTTCTCTCAGGGATCACAATCTTATGATACTTGAGGTCTCATTTATGGAAGCAGTTGTTCCATATCTTTTCCTCAGTTTCATTTTGATAATGGTAGAAAAATAAATTTTGTTCCAGTTATGTCATTATACCTAGAAGTAGAAGTCCCCTACAGATTTTTCATAGATACTCTTTAAAGAGTTAAGGAAGTTGCCTTTATATTCTTAGCTTGCTGAGCATAAATGGGTTTTGAATTTTAATGATTTTATCAAATGAAATGTGATTATGAATTTCCTTCTTTAGTCTGTTAATCAGGCTATCTGCACTAGTTGATTTTTAAAGTTAAACTAACATTGCATTCTTGGTGGCAAAAAACCAACCTCTTTGTGATATATTGTCCTTTTTAATCAATTATTTCTGGCTAACTCACTCTTGTGCTTTAATCTCTTTTTGTAAATCTAGATAATAGATTTGAGACTTTTTATGTTTTTTAATATGTGCATCACTATTTTTGTTGTTATTGTTGTTTTTTTAGGAGGTACTGGGGATTGAACCCAGGACCTCGTACGTGGGAAGCAGGAGTTCAACCACTGAGCTACATCTGCTCCCCACTATAAGGTTTTTATTTTTATCTAAGTATATCTTTAGTTGTACCTCACAATTTTTTTTATAAGTAGAATATTCATTATGGTTCAGTTCAAAATATTTTCTAATTTTGATTATGGTTTTTGGTCATCACTTAGATTGGCTTTGTTTAGTTTCTAGACACATGGTAATATTTCTAGTTATCTTTTTGTTATTGATTTTAGCTTGATTCCCTGGAGTCATAGTAAAATTTTAATCCTTGCTGAACTGGCTTTGAAATTCGCTTTATGGTCCCATGTCATCAATTTTGGTAAATGTTCCATGTGCATTTAAAATAATTTTTTATTTCTTGTGCATTTTCTATCTATCCATTTTGGCAGGATAGTTATAACAGTGTTTAAATATTTCATATTCCTGATTATCCTATTGGTGAGAGAGTGTGGTAAAATCTGCAATAAGTGTAGATTTTTTCATTTCTCCTTTGAATTCTCTTGCTTTTTGTTTCATGTTTTGCAGCTATGTTATTTGCTGCACATGGATCTAGAATTCTTACAAATTCTTTGTGTATGGACCCTTTTTCATTGTGAAATGTCATTCTTTATAAATTCTTTATATCATAAAGTCTACTAGTCGGGTATTAATCTAAATATACTACCTTTATTTTAATTAGTGTTCACACATGTAACTTCTTACATAACAAGTGTATCTTCTTATATTCAACTTTTTTGCATTCTTTTACTTGAGGTTTGTCTTTTGTAAGCAACATATAGTTGTTTTTTTTTCTAATCCAGTGTTAAAATCTTTTCTTTTTTTCTTCCTTGAAAGAGATTAATAAGATTGATATTATGCTTTCTAAATGTTTAATGAAATTCTTAGGTAAAAACATCTGTGCTTAGTGTTTTGGGGGAATAGATGTTTACTGATTTAATATGTCTAAGAGTTACATAAAGTTTTAGTTTTTCTCTTTCTTAGGTTTTAGTAGACATGGTCTTATGGATATAGGACTGTAGGACATTGGCCTATAGGACCCACATTTTTTAAAAGAATATGTTGATTAATTTCTACACATTTAGATATTGGGTGCTAATTTAATTCCACAGTGATCAGAAACTATGTGCTTCATGATTTTAATCCTTTGAAAAATATTGAGACTAAGTTATGGTTCTAAATGCTCACTATGCACTTAAACAAAATATGTAGTCTGCGTTTGTTGGATGGTTTCCTTTATATATATTAGGACAATATCATTAATCATATTGTTCAGATCTTCTACATCTTTACTTCATTCTGGGATCAAATTTCCTTTAGCCAGAAGAAATTCCTTTTGTCTTTCTTGTGGCGTGAGTACACTGACATTACATTTTTTTGAGACTTTCTATTTCATATTCATATTGTTGGGTATCTTTGCTAGGTATAAAATTTTATGTTGACATTTTATTTTACAAAACTTGAAAATTTTTAAAAACGACCTTGTCTTCTGGCTTTTATAATTAATTTTGAGAAGTAAGCTCTCATTTTTATTATTTTCCTCTGAATAACAATACTACCTTTCACCTCATGCTCTGGCTGCTTTTAAGATAGTCTTTATCTTTGTTTTGATAAACTTTGTTTTGCTTGACTCTGATATATCTAGATGTGGTTTTTTTTTTACTTATCCTGTTTGAGGTTTGCTGAGAATCTTGAATCTGTAAGTTGATGTCTTTCATCAGGTCAAGAAAATTCCATATTTTAACCATATTTTCTTCAAAGATTTCCCCTCCCATTTTCTCCTGTTCTTTTGGGACTCCAATGCGTGTGCATTTTTATAGTGTCCCATATCCCTCCTACAATCCTGTTCTGCTGTTTTGTTTTTTTTTTCCTTTATATATTCAATTTGGATGTTTTCTATTTACCTTCCACAATAGTTTCCTAGCTGCTAAAACAAATACTATGTGATTGTTTGCCTTAAACAACAGGAATTTATTGACTCATGGGTTTGAGGCTAGGAGAAGTCCAAGTATCAAGGCATCAGCAAGGTGATTCTTTCTTCCCAAAGACTGAGGCCAGTTACCAACGATTCTTGTTTCTTGGATTTTCTGTCACATGACAATGCATGTGGTGGTGTCTTCTGCTTTCTCTTCTGGGTTCTGTTGACTTCCAGCTTCTGGCTGCATACTGTGGCATCTCTCCATGTCCAATTTCCTTTACTAATAAGGACTTTAACTATATTAGATTAAGGTTCACCCTCATTCAGTTGGGTACACCCTATCTAATAACATCTTCAAGGGCTTATTTACAAATAGGTTTACCCCCACATGACCAGGGGTTGGGACATGGCCCAATCCCTAACACATCCCTTCTAGTTAACTTATCCTTTCTTATGCTATGCACACTCTGCTGTTCAATCCATCCAATGAGATTTTACTTTCAGATATTGTATTTTGTTGTTCTAAGATGTGCATTTGATTTTTTATAGATAATTTTCTATTAAAATGCATATTTTCATCCATTTTTCACATTTTTCCTCAATTTTATTTATTAGTCACAATGATTTTGAAATCTTTGCAAATTATAATTTCTGAATCGTCTTTGGGTAAGCTTCTCTTAGCTGTTACTTTATTAGTCATTTTCTTCTTCCTTGTATGTTTAGTAATTTTTAATTATATTTTTGACATTGTGAATGGTAGTTTGTATTTGTTCTCAATTATTTATCTTTCTCTGATGAGTGGTGAGTTTTGTTCTGGGAAGCAATTACATTTCTGGCTGATAATACAGATCCTGTGGAGGCTTGATTTTAGGATTTATCAGATTGTCTATTTCAGTATTTCCTTTAATCTTATAGTACAGGCCTTATTCCTAGTGCATGGTGTTTCAAGGATCTCAACAGAGTTCCGTGGGTATTCACTAAGGATTCTTCCCTCAGGCTGGACTGGAAATCCATTATCTCCCCCACCTTTGTTCAACATCTGAAACTCTGTTCATTTCTCAGAGCCTCAGTTGCTGTTCCCTGTTAGAATTTCTGGAAACTAATCCTGTGCATATGTAGCTTCACAGTAAGCTAAGAACCTACATAAGATATCGCTACATCATATTTTTGGCTCCTGAGCTGTGGGTTTCTCTCTATTTTCCTAATTGCCAAATTTCAGCCACCTTCACATATTTGTTTCCTCTGCCCTGTTGGGATGATGGTCTGTGACTCCAGAAAATTGATAATGAGCTACGGTAATGGAGTGAATACTGCATCAAGAACATGTAGCTTTAAAAACTGTAGGAAAATGTGGCTCAAGCAGTTGGGTCCCTGCCTACCATGTGGGAGGTTCTGGGTTTAGCAATACAACAAGCTGACACAATGGGCTGGCTCACTGAGCTGACACAACAAGATGATGCAACAAGAAGACACAATGAGAAAACACAGCAAGAGACACAACAAATAGAGAGCAGATGTGGCTTAAATGATTAGGTGCCTCCTTCCCACATGGGAGGTCCTGGGTTCAGTTCCCAGTGCCTCCTAAAAAGAAGAGGAGCAGATAAAGAGAGACACAGAGAGCAGACAGCACAAACAATGAGAGGGTTGGGAAAAATAAATAAAATCTTAAAAAAAAAACAATAGGAGAAATTCATACCTCCCTTGCTATATACTCTCCCACCTCCCTCCAGTGTCAACCAGTCTCAGCAACCATTGTGGGTCCCTGGCCCTATTCTGGTGGGAGCAGACTCACCCATATGCACATACTGGGGTGCCAATATATTGGGTGGCAGGATGAAAAATGAACCAAGAAATTTGTCAAAAAGGTAGCCCACTCAGTGGGAGAAAATATTTGGGAAGCACATATCCAATAAGGTTTGATTTCTATGTTATATAAAGAGATCATACAATCCAACAATAAAAGAGCAAGCAATCCAATTTTAAAACAGGCAAAAAGACTTAGACATTTCTCAAAGAGTAAATACAAATGGCAAAAAAGCACATGAAAAAATGTTCAATATCACTAGTTAATAGGGAAATGCAAGTCAAATTTACAATGAGATATCATCTTACACCTCATAGAATGGCCATTACTTAAAAAAAAAAATGCTAGAGAGGATGTGAAGAAATAAGAACAATCCTTCACTGTTGGTGGGAATTATTTTGGGGCAGCCTCTGTGGTAGACAGTTTGGCAGTTCCTCAGGAAGCTAAATATAGAACTGCCTTGTGATCTGGGATATATCCAGAAGCACTGAAAACAGTGACACGAAAAGACATTTGTGCACCGATGTTCGAAACAGCATTATTCACAATTGCCAAAAGATGGAAACATTCCATGTACCCATCAACCAATGAATGAATAAGCAAAATGTGGTATATACATACGTTGGAATACTAGGCTGCTGTAAGAAGAAATGAAATTGGGACACATATGACAACATGGAAGAAACTTGAGGACATTATGTCGAGTGAAATAAGCCAAACACAAAAGAACAAATATTATATGGTCACACTAATATGAACTAAATAGGAAGAATGAACACATGAAGTTAAAACCTACAGTATAGATTACTAAGAGAGAGGATGAGGGCTGAGAAGGGGCACTGATGCTTAACATATGTAGAATTTTTAATTAGCTTGACTATAAAAATCTAGAAATGGATAGAGTTGATGGTAACACATTATAGTAAGTAGAACTAACACAGCTCATTTATAAATGGGATTGTGGGCGAAAGGAGTAGCATAGGGATGTAGATGTCTATTGAAAGAAAGCTAGAATGGAAGAAATTACAACATTGATGTGGAGCCAGTGGCCACTGGAGGCTCTAGGGGTAGGGAGAGGGAAAAACAGTTGTAATACAGGGGCTTTCTCAGGACTTGGGAATCATCCTGAATAACATTGCAACGACAGATATAGGCCATTTTATATCATCACATAACATGCAGAATTGTGTGGGAGAGAGTGTAGACTACAATGTGAACTATGTACCATGCTTAATGGCAAAGCCCCAGGATGCATTTATCAATTGCAATGAAGGTGCCACACTAATGAAGAATGTTGTTTATGTGGAAGGGTGTGGGGAGTAGGGCAAATGGGATTCCCCATATTTTTTGTGTAATAAATTTTTTAAAAATTTAAAAAGAAAGAACTAATCTAGGAACTAATAATATAGTGAACCCAGAGGTGGATGAAGATTGTAGTTAATAAAGTAAATACAAGAATGATCTTCTATTAACTAGAACAAAAGTACATCACTATTACAAAATGGTAAGAATATGTTGATACATGGGGCAAAAACAAAGTAACTTATGGACTACAGTTAACAGCAATATGGTAATATTCTTGCATCAATGTCAAGGTACTATATCAAAGCTAAAATTCAGTAATAGAGGGGTATGGTAATTTTTCTTTCGGACTAAGGAAAACATTCAAAAATTTACATAGGCAATGGCTACACAACTCTGATGAAAGTGAGAGCCACTGAGTGTATGCTTTGGATAGATTGTACAAGGCATGGGACTGTATAACACAATGAACCATGTGGTAGAAGATGGACTGTGGTTAACAGTACAAATATGAGAGCGTTCCCTCATGAACACTAACAAATGCACAATACTAATACATGGTGTTAATAATACAGGGTGTATGGAAAAACTATATAAAATGTAAGTTGTATACTATAGTTGGTGGTAATAGACTGATATTGTTCTTTGATAATTTGTAACAAATGTTCCACAACAATGTAAGGTGTTGGTGGAAGGTCAATATATGGGAATTCTACACATTATGCATGATTGCTTTGTAAGCTCACAAATTCTCTATAAACTATATATATATATATTTAAAAAGACCAAAAAATCTATTATTGGCTTCCTTTGCATGCTGAATAAAACCCAGCTGCTGAAAAAAAAAAAAAAAAAAAAAAAAAAGGTGCTTTACATGTGTTTTTACAATTCCATATTATTTATTTTTCTTTGTCTTGTTTTGTCTGACCATTTCTTTCATTCCAATTTTCCATTTATTGGTATAGAAGGTATAAATACTTTTTTTTTTATTTTTAAAGAACTTTAGATTACATAAATGTTACATCAGAAATATAGGGGATTCCCACTTACCCCCCTCCTCCCCCTCCCACACTTTCCCCCATTAACAACATCTTTCATTAGTGTGGTACATTTGTTACAACTGATGAACACGTATTAAAGCATGGTCTGTAGTTTACATTATGGTTTACACTTTGCAGTGCACAATTTTATAGGCCTTGACAACATGTACAATGACTTGTATCCATCATTGCATTATCATGCAGAACAATTCCAAGGTCCCCCAAATGCCCCATGTTACACCTATTTTTCCCTCTCCCTCCCCTCAGAATCTCTGGTAACCACTGTCTTTATTTCAATGTTAAAAAGTTCTTCCATTACTAGAATAATAACAAGCCTACTTTAGTTCATAGTTATATTCCTCCCTTATATTTGTTCATTCCTCAATTTTGAGGATTGTGGGATGGTGATGCCTACCCTGCTTCCACTTGAGTGGGTCTTAGATCCCATGGAGCTTATGGATGGAACTGTCTTCCTTACGATTGCAGATACTCTCTGTTTTGGGGGATGGGCATGTCCCTCATCATCCTTTTGTTGGTTGTCCTGGGTGAGTCCGATGAACTGAAGAGTAGGTGTTGGCTGCACTTATGCTGAGATTCGAGGCTCAACTGAACAGCCAGAAGATTTAAGTCTCTGGAACATATATTTAATGTGTATAGTGCTAATTATAGGCTCAAATAAAAGGGGCAGAAAAACCATATGTGGGAAAATTACTGAGTCCAACTTTGATACATTGGGAAGATAGGTTATTTTATATCCCAAGGTAAGGCCCCACCAATGGGGTGCCAATTTCCTGGGGTTGTCTGCCCTGTTTATAGTGTCTAGATGTCTCTAGATAGAAGGTATACTTTTAAAAAATTATCTTTATAGTTAACCTATAATTATAGCATCCATTCCTTACTTATCAAAGTCTAATTTATCTAATACCATTGCCTTCCTCCCCCAAGCCCAAATGCATGGAGTTTAGAACACTTTGATTCCCATTTGCTTGTCTCTCAACTGATTTATTATTCTTGTTTTTTAACTTAAAAATATATACTATGGACCCACACATCTACACATGCACAATCATTATTCTTATGTTGCTACGTATGTTCAATGTTAATAATGATTATTTAGAGTTACTCTTATATTTGCTATTCTCTTCATTCATCCTCCTTCTAGCATATCTGGTCTTCCATCTGGGATTACCTTCCTAATAACTGAAAAATATGTTTTTAGAATTTGTAAGTGCAGTTCTGCTAGTACAGTATATTCCTACAGTTTTTGTCAGAATATGATTTCATTTTACCTTCATTTTTGAAGGATATTTTCATGTTCATAAAGTTCTAGGTTTGCAATTTTTTATATCAGTACATTAAAGATATCATTTTGTTATCTTTTGGCTCCTGTTTTTTTTTTTTTTTTTTTTTTT